>JAGIQG010000019.1:9380770-9649329 GCA_024679065.1 Sphyrna mokarran
AGTTACTAGAATTAAATCAAAGCAACATTAAGAAAACCCTGTGTCAACACGAGAATTCAAAAAGTATCAAAATTTGGAGTGAAGTAGAAACAATAATATTTAAACAAAAAGCATCTGGTTTTTTTTGCCAGAAGCTGAAGCCACTTTTATAAGAAGTTTGATTGTTTGATAAATGCTTTGGCAGATTGAAAGACAGAATGATTTTGTCTGGACGCACGGTATTAAAATGATAGCGAAGATGAATGGTTTGAATTAGACGTTCCTCTTCACAGGAAATTGTTGCACTTGATGACCATTTCCGCAAAATCCTGCAGAATTTCCAAAATATTTGCACAAGAAATTTCCCTTTGCATTAATAGATCATAAGAAATAGGAGTAGAAATAAAGCACTTGCCTTGTTGAGTATTAGCCACTATTCTTTTATCTTGTTCATTCATGGCACATGGGCATCGGTGGCTGGGCCAGCATTTATTGCCCATCCCTTGTTGCAAGTAGCTTGCTAGGCTATTTAAGTTGAGTCAACCTTGTGCTGGAGTCAGCTTGCCATACTGGGAAAGGAAGGCAGATTTCCTTCCCTAAAGGACATTAATGATCCAGATGGATTTTTCCTGACAATGGTTTTATGGTCATCGGTGGATTCTCAATTCCAGATTTTATTTTCTTGAATTCAAATTCCACTATTTGCCGTGGCAGGATTTGAACCTGGTTCCCCAGAACATTAGTGGAGTTTTTGAATTAATTGTCTAGCAATAACGCCATTGGGCCATCACCTCTATTGAGTACTAGCATGGCCGACCTTGGGCTTCAACTCCAGTCTCCTGATCGCTCCCATTGATTCTGAGGAGCCAAACCTGCATCCATCCCAGTTTTAAATGGATTCAAGAATGGACTATCCAGCACAACCTTGGAAAGAGAAATCAAAAGACCCACCTCCCAGAATAATCATCCCAAAACTACCACAATGTTTTAGATTCCCTGAAACAATCTCAGCATCTATCCTATCAAACCCCTTTCAGAATCTTGCATATTTCAATGAGATCTTTTCTCATTTTTCTAAACTGCAGTGAATATAAACTTAGCACTACTGCTTCACAGCTCCAGGGTCCTGGGTTCGATTCCTGGCCCGGGTCACTGTCTGTGTGGAGTTTGCACATTCTCCTGGAGTCTGCTTGGGTTTCCTCCGGGTGCTCCGGTTTCCTTCACAGTCCAAAGATGTGTAGGTTAAGTTGATTGACTATGCTAAGAAATTGCCCCTTAGTGTCCAGGGATGCGTAGGTTAGAGAGATATGGGGGTAGAGCCTGGGTGGGATTGTGTTTGGTACAGACTCGATGGGCCAAAGGGCCTCTTTCTGCACTGTAGTGTTCTGTGATTCTATCTCCAATTCACTAAGCCTCATATCACAGACAACACTTCATCCCAGAGACCAATCTAGTGAACCTTCACATACTACATCTAACTCGAGCACACCCTTTTTTAAATATGGAGATCGAATCCGCAGACATTACTCCAGTTGTAGTCTCACCAGAGTCCTGTACAATCATAGCAAGACTTGCTTCCTGGATTACAATCCCTTTGTGATGAGGGCTGACATAACATTTGCCATGCTAATTGATTTCTGTCCCTGCATGTTACCCTTCTGCCTGACTTTTACAAGCACACCCAAATCTTTCTGAACATTAACATTTAGCTTTCAAAAAAAAAAAAATTCTGTTTCTCTACTCTTAAGACCAAAGTAATTAGCTACTCCATTTAGTTTTGAGACCCCATTAATATCTTTTCACTTTAAACGGGATAATAAGAATGACATCGCAATTACAGCAGGGAAGTAAGTCAATTGAAGAACAGCAATGTCCTCCCCAATGTCCTGGCTAATATTTATCCCTTAATCGACGTCACAAAAACAGATTATCTATACGTTGTCACACTGCTGTTTACAAATACAATTTTACTGCAATTGTACGGGGTGTTGGTGGGGCTACACCTGGAATATTATGTGCAATTTTAGTGTCCTTATCTGAGGAAGGACTTCCTTGCTATAGAGGGAGTACAGTGAAGGTTTACCAGACTGATTCCTGGGATAGCAAGTCTGTCATATGACAGCGTAAGTCGGTTAGAATTGTATTCCTTGGAGTTCTATCCAAGACTGCAAGAAAATACAAAGAGTCATGATCAAAGCCCGATCCATTACACAAACCAGCCTCCCATCCATTGACTTTGTCTATACTTCCTGCACCTCAGAGAAGCAACCAACATAAGCAAAGACTCCACACACCCCGGACATCCTCTCTTTCACGTCATAGAGAAAAAGATACAAAGTCTGAAAACAGATACCAAGAACAGGGTTAGATTGGGTAAATTCAGAAAGAATGTTCCCTATGGTGGGTGAACTAGGGTCATAGTTTGGGGTAAAACTTTTCGAACTGACATGAGGAGAAATTTTCTTCAACCAGAGAATGGTGCATCTGTGGGATTCACTACCACAGAAAGGAGTTGAGGCCAAAACATTGTATGATTTCAGGAAAAAATGAAATATATCTTTTGGGGCTGATGTGAGATAGATTTTTGATCAGAAAGTGATTACAGGGGAGCGGGGGTGGGGGGTGGAGTAGAGAGGAGAGCAGAAAATTGGACGCAAGGAATGTCAGATCAGCCATGACACTGTTGAATGGTGGAACAGGCTCAAAGGAATGAATGGCCTATTCCGGCTTCTCGTTTCTATGTTGAAAAAGTGGCACAGTGGTTAGCACCGCTGCTTCATAGCTCCAGAAATCTGGGTTTGATTCCCAACTCGTGTCACTGTTCATATGGAGTTTGAAGTTTTTCCCCATGTCTATGTGGGTTTCCTCTGGATACTCCAGTTTCCTCCCACAATCCAAATGTGTGCAGTTAGGTTGATTGGCCATAGTGTTAGGGGATTAGTAAATAAGGGTTGCGGAAATAAGGTACGGATGGGATTATGATCGGTGTAGACTCGATGGGCCGAATGGTCTCCTTCTGTACTGTGGGGATTCTAACTGGTTCCAACAGCTTTCTGTGGTAAAATACTCCACGGGTTCACAACTCTGAGTGAAGAAGTTCTTCCCTATTTCAGTCCTGAATGGCTTACCCCTTACTCTTAGACTGCGACCCCCTAGTTTTTCCCCAACATCGGGAACATTCTTTAGCCTGTCCGGCCCCATCAGGCTTTTATATGTTTCTAGATCTACTTAGATCCACATCACTTATGCTTTTCAGTTTATAAAAACCTGGACACAGTCATCATCCTCAAATTTCTTCCATTCAGCGATCAACAAGTTTCTCTCCATAAGTTAAAGCTTGAAAAAAGCACATGTACTTGCTAGCCAGCACTGAAACATTTCCAATGCTTCATTGCTCTTTATAGCTAAATGCTTTTATTCATTTGTGGGGCATTGGCATTGTTGGCTATTCAGCATTTATTGCCCATCTCTAGTTGCCAAAGGGCACTTGAGAATCAATCACATTGCTGTGGCTCTGGAGCCACATGTGGGCCTGACAAGTTAAGGCAGCAGATTTCCTTATCTAAAGGACATTAGTGACATTTGCAAAAGGATATGTTGACCTTGGAGGGAGTGCAGAGAAGGTTCGCTAGGCTGATATTGGAGATGAGGGGGTTAGACTATGAGGAGAAATTGAATAGACTGCGTCTGTACTCGTTAGAGTTTAGAAGGCTGAGGGGGGATAAAAAGAGACATAAGATAATGAAGGGGATAGATAGGGTAGAGTGATTCTTCCCGCTTAGAAAGAAAATCAGGACTAGAGGGCACAGCCTCAAAATAAGGGGGGGGAAGCAGTTTAGATCGGAGTTGAGGAGGAACTTCTTCATTCAAAGGGTGGTGAGTCTCTGGAGTTCTCTGCCCATTGAAGTGGTGGAGGCTACCTCGCTGAGTATATTTAAGTCATGGATAGATAGATTTCTGAGAGACAAGGGAATTAAGAGTTATGAGGAGAAAGCGGGAAAGTGAAACTGATCCACTTCAGATCAGCCATGATCTTATTGAATGACGACATCAATGCCTTGTGTACAATGCAGTGGTCAGAACATCCTTGGAGGATGATCATCTCAAAATAAATGGATGGTGTGATATGGAGAACAAAGATCAAATAATGAAGGAATGGACTCTGGAAAAACAATAGTTCGAAGCACTGATAGTTTTGCGAAATGTTTATGGACATGAGGGGTGTTCCTAAAGGAACGTATTAAGTTTACAGACAAGGTAAGCCCTAAGTACTACTTCAAAAATAAAAACCTTTGGCCCAGCCTGAGGTTATGAAAGGCACCACATGGAAAACAATATTTCTCTTAATCGTCAAATCATAGAATCCCTACAGTGCAGAAAGAAGCCATTCAGCCCACTGAACCTGCAATGACTCTCCAAAAGAGCTTCATACCCAGACCTATCCCTGTAGCCCTCCACATTTAGCGTGGCCAATCCACCTAACTTACACACTTTTGGAGTTGGGAGGAAGCCGGAGTACCTGGAAGAAATCCACACAGACATGGGGAGAATGTGCAAACTCCACACAGACAGTGACCCAAGGCTGGAATTGAACCCAAGTCCCCGGAGCCCTGAGGTGGCAGTGCCAACCACTGCACCACCATGCTGCCCAAATAGAGGACATAACTTTCCAGTCATTACACACTATATAAAGATCGGTAATCTTTTGAAACACAAACTTGGTCAGACTGATGTCTTTAACGTCTTGCATTTCCCTTATATGGTTGTGTGCTTTCAGCGGGCAGTTAAGTTTGCAGTTATTTTCAACAGAGTCTTTCAGCTTTCTACAAGTGCTCCAACAAGCCATTACTGTTTTGTTAGTTTTGAACAGATTCATTTTGAAGAGAGATCTGCCACTTAAACAGTTTAAATGTGACAAAATGTTCTGTGCTCTTGTCTTGTTCCTCTTAAAGCATATTCATTTCACCTGATGTTTGATCTATTCAAAACATGCAGTGACATAGAAGGCTAAACTTTGTATCTATTCCAATATGATGGCTTGCAGATGTTGGCTGAGGAGGGAAGTATGTATAACTTTTCCAGCAATGGTAAAAACATCTTTATCTATAAACCCCTATTGAGGAAGTCAAAATTCAGCCATTGTGTCTGAAATTGTCAAACCAGGTCATACGCAGTATCACTGACTCTGGCTTTCCCGATTGATTGCCGTTCTTATCGACCACTGGCTTCAAAATCCAACTCAGTGGTTTCATTCTAAAGAAATGAATGGAGACTTTCACTCCCGGAGGACAGAAGTAGTTTGAGATATCCAAGATGATTTTTTTTTTTCTGGAATGTCTTAAGTACATTCAAAGTATTCATTTTGAATAGATCACTACACTTCATAGTGGGTGCAGAATTTACACACAACGTTGCTCAAAGTTGCTGGGGTGATCTTTTCATTTTGCCATCAGGCTGGCAGGCACGGTGGCACAATGATTAGCACTGCTGCCTCACAGCACCAGGGTTCAATTCCCGGCTTGGTTCACTACTTGTGCTTAGTCTGCACGTTCTCCCCCTGTCTGCATGTCTCCCCTCCGGGTGCTCTGGTTTCCCCTCTCAGTCCAAAAGGCCGTGCTGGTTAAGTGCATTGGCTGTGCTAAATTCATCCTCAGCGTAGTCAGACAGGTGCCAGAGTGTGGCGATTAGGGGATTCTCACGGTAACTTCATTGCAGTGTTAATGTGAGCCTACTTGTGACAATGATAATTAAAGGAGATCACCACCTACTTTTCACACCAACCAATTCACTATTTTCCTCTAATTTTCTGATGATAAAGGCAAATAAAAAGACTTGTTGTCTTTGCCGTGGAGTAATGGCCAATTTCCTTGTATCACACAGTTTGGTAAGGCAAATGATAGCTGCAGTAAGATGCTCTCGGTTTCGAAGCACATCTTACCAGTAGGTCTGCTCACCACCATGTGGTTAACCACAAGTGTCCTCTCCTTGGCTATGACTCCATTCTCAGTGCACGAAGCAAGGATGATGAAGCACAGTTTTAACATTTGGCCGTTTGCAGTTAATGTTCTGTCTTCTTTAGTTCATCCAAGATTTTGTGATAATTGGTAAGTTGTTGAAGATCCCAAGTCACATGGTGAAATGACCACCTGAGAGAGAGAGAAAGGATTTAAAGTGATTTGAACCAATTAATCAGGCAACAAAAAGTTGGAACATAGGTTATTCACATAGCTGTAAATGTAAGTATTTTCATATTGGAACAGAAAATGTACAATATTCATAGAAAGAGTGCCAATTAAATAAAGGTCAAAAAGAAGAGTTTGAGTGATTGACAGGAACCTACTAAGGAACAATGTGAAGTTTTAGATCTCAAATTAATCCAAAATATTCTGAAGGATAATTGACCATATTTCATTATAACTGTGTAGAGATCACTAGTGATCTTAATTCCAAATATTTTCTACTGAATTGAAATTCTACCATCTGCCATGGCAGGATTTGAACTGAGTCCCCAGAACGTTAGTTGCATTTTTGGATTATTTGCCTTGTCATCACTAGACCACAGTCTCCCTATGACCATCTACAGGTGACCAGCCTTCAAGGATGTTCTGACCACTGCATTGTACACAAGGCATTGATGTCGGGGGGCTAAATTAAGCTACTAAAACACATAATCGTAGGTTTAAGAACACTAACACAATCCTGACTTAAGAGAGTGAGTGATTTTAGACTATAAAAAGTGCTGACTGTCAGCATAAAAGACAGTTTTAACTAAATAACAAGTATTTCTCATTTAAAATGCCAATGCCAATTTGATGAATAGAATTCTACAGCTCAAAGCTGATAACACAGGTGCAAGGCAGACATAAGGGTTTTCTCAGGGTTGGACGAGTGGATTTGAGTCTATGGGAATCATTCTCCCATTTCACTGTTTGGTGTCCTCTGTTGCTGGGCAACCGAGGAAGGGAATATCCAAAACTAAGGACAAATAAGATCCCAAGATCCCAGGACATAAATTGTTATTGATTGGAGTTGGTGATAAAGATGATCATTGACTGATCTGAATTAATGCTTATTGGATAATGCCTAGGTGGGAAATACGATTTTGAAAATGTACAATTGCCCTTAGACAGTTGACTATTGTTATTCTGCTCACAATGCCAGCTATCTTTGTGTTATTGGCAAATTTGAACTTATAGAACCCATCATATAAGTTGTGAAAGAACATATAGCTGAGACAAAAACACATATCCTTGTGGGTGCCACTAGTTGTATCCTGCCAATTTAAGTACTTGCCCAATACATGTTCTTAAGCAGCACAGCGGGGTGGCACGGTTGTTAGCACAGCTGCTTCACAGCGCCAGGGACCCGGGTTTGATTTCTGTCTTTTATGACGAAAAGTTTGCTTGAGGGATTGTATTTCAGAGCGATATTGGGCTGTCTGCATTCTCTACCTAGAGTGCTAAGCTATTTTATATTATTCTCCCATTCGATCATTTGGTTCATAAATGCAACTTAGGAATCAGGGCACTGAGTTTCATGCGTCTCCGTATTTATCTTAAATTTAGCAATACATAGCCTTGAAGGAAAACCCTCTTCAATGGACATAAAGTGTGTCAACTCATACTCCACGCTTAACTATCCTTACATTCTGTATTTTACAATACTTTCCTACCATTGTCACCAGGCAAGACTTCTGTTACTTCTATCTGTAAGTCTCTCTTCCGCTGGCACTCAGTTGTTGGCCCATTGGGTTAACCTTACCTAGCAAACAATTAGTTTCCATTTCCATGCGAGTCTTGTGAGTAACTGATGTTTCGGAGCCTGATGGTGAAAGGGAAATGACGCCGGCAGGTATCCACTTCATACAGCTCTTCTTCTGGGCCCCTCAAACAAACTTTTCATCACCAAAGACAGAAAATGTTGGATAAAATCATCAGGCCTGGCATCTTCTGTGGAGAGAGAAACAAAACGAGCATTTCAAGTGCATGAGGCCCTCCTACAGAATCTTTTATCAGAATATGGGTCTGGGACTGTGAATCTAATCCCTCAATCTCTCCTGCACCGTTTTACCTCTGATCACTCCCAGCTGCCAGGCCCACGATTAGCACTGATAATGTGTCCATTTTGTTCAGCTCGATGGGGAACACAAATAGGTGGCTGACCTTGCGGCCTCATGAACCAGTGATTGGCTGCAGTGCGGAAGGAGGCCATTCAGCCCATCAAATCTATACTGACTCTCTGACAGAGCATCTTACCCAGGCCCACCCCCACCCACCTATCCCAGTAAGCCCGTGCAATTATTGTGACTAGTCCATCTAATCTTTCGACACTACAGGGGCAATTCAACTTAGCATGGCCAATCCAGCTAACCCTGCACATCTTTGGGCTTGGGAGGAAATCAGAGTGCCTGGAGGATATCCACACAGACACGGGGAGAATGTGGTGAAGTCGTCAAAATCCTGGAAGCACAAGGCTCAAATTTGAGGCAGGGAACGAGGGGGTGGCGAGGTGGGGGTAGGAACCATCGGATTTGTTCTAGGTACCTATTAACACAATACAAGTCTCACAACACCCAGGTTAAAGTCCAATCAGATTATTTGATAGTAAACCCACAAGCTTTTGGAAACGCCATTCCTTCGTCAGGTGTGTGGCTGTAATTCCTTATTACGGGCCAGGAGCATGAAATTCCTACTTTAGGGTGTCCCTACTGTGAAGGTCTTAGGAAGAAATTAGTGCCTCCTGAGTACATACAGCACACTGCATCCCTAAATCCCCAACTTTAAATGTTGTGCTCTGTGCAGAAAGAAGGCATTTTCCAAAGGCTTTTTCATATCCTCATTGCCTTCTAGGGAAGAGACAGTGAGGCATTCAGTAAGAATGATTCAGAATCCAAATTGTGCATGGACCATTTTATTTCCTTATATTCTTTCAGCTGGTACATGCTGTATGGGAGCCTTGTACACAATGCCAATTTCAGTACACCATGCCCATTTCCACACAAGTGCCCATCATTCTCCACGTACCAGATGGAGGGGAGTTAGGCCACTTACAAACTGGTGACACTGTACAACTGGCAGTGACCCCTCTGGGGTTCTGTTGGCTTTATGACGAAGGAACAACGTTTCCGAAAGCTTGTGGGTTTACTATCAGATAAACTGGTTGGACTTTAACCTGATTTTGAGAGATTTCTTACTGTGTTTACGCCAGTCCAACGCCAGCATCTCCACATCGTAGCTATTGACGTCCAGTTATAAACACAACCCTTGGTGATGAATAAATACGATAAAGCAAAGTTGTCCATCTCATGCTCCATCACATTGGACACGTTGACATTTCAAACAATCTGACTGGAAAGGTCTGAAGCATCAATGGTTGTGTTGCTTAACAGATGCTGTATGACCTGCTGAGTATCTAGGCATCTTTGCACATTTTGATTTGATTCTAATAGTAATGGAAATAATGATCCCTTGTGGCAAGTTGAAGGGATTTAAAATAAAGTACTCCTACAATTTGTTTAATTTTCCCCCATTTTTGTATAAAAAGAGTATAATAGGGTACCAAATAAGAGAAAGGAACTAGGAGTGGAGCACTTATTGCTAAATAAACATAACATGAATTACCCACAGTCACTCTGAGCACCTATAATTAGATTTACAATGGAACAAGAATCATTGGGGCTTTGGCCAAATCCCATTGCCGCCAGCAACCCACGCAGATCCCAAGGAAACATTTTTGATGCATATTTAATCCCAACTATTTTGAAATTCGACCACACATTTCTGTGCTTGGCACAGGACAAAATATCTCTCCATTAGAATGACAACAAGTCAGAGTATCCTTGGATTAAACAGGCTTTGGGCTCCCACTCCTGACTCTGTAGAATCTCTACAGTGCACGAGGCCACCATTCAGCCCTTCAACCCTGCACCGACTCTCCAAAACAGCATCTTACCCCGGCCCACCTCACTACATCCCTATCCCTGAACGCCATGCATTTCCTCTTGCTAATTCACCCCAAGCTGCACATTCTGGGACGCTCGGGGACAATTTAGCATGGCCAATCCACCTAATCTGCACATAATTTAGAGCGTGGAAGGAGCATCCGGAGGAAACCCGCAGAGACATGAGGAGAACGTGCAAATTCCACACAGACAGACATGGAGGGCTGGAATGGAACTTGGGTCCCTCGTACTGTGAGGCAGCAGTGTTAACTACTGTGCCACATGATGCCACTCCTATTCAGCGACATGATGATAAAAGTGTATTCACGTGCACCGAGGAGTTTTGACATTTAGGTCACCACAGAAGGCCATTCAGTCCATCAGTCTGGAGCCAATTCCAGCCCATTACCTAGTCATGTATGCTCCACTCCGAGTTCCTTTCTCTTAATTGGTATCCTATTATACTCCTTTCACAAAAATGGGGGAAAATTAAACAAATTGACGAAGTACTTGATTCCAAATCTCTCCAATTCTCTTTTCAATTACATTATCATCTTTACCTCAATACCTAAGTGTTCGAAAGCATTTCAAACTCCAATGACTGTTTGCATGAAATAAATATCTCTCAAACATTTCTTCCTTGTGATAATTTCAAGTCTCTGCCCCCACTTAGCAATTAGCTTCCCAACGGAAATGACTTTGCAAATGTTTACTATCGAAGTGACAGCACCAGTCATGAAGGCCACTTACCCATTGCCGTGAAAACAATCAAACCTCAGCATAGTTCAACAGAAGAGGAGGACATTTGGCCCAACGAGTATGTACACACTCTTTTGAAGCACCCTTTACGTCCCTGCAATTCATCATTATAGAAGGCTGTGGAGGCCAGGTTATTGAGTATATTAAGACATTGATAGGTAGGCTCTTGATCGGTAATGGGATCAAAGGTTATAGAGAAAGGTGTTGAGAAACTTACCAGCCATGATTGACTAGTAGAGCAGAGTCAATGGGCCTAATGGCCTAATCCTGCTCCTATATCTTACAGCTCTGTCCTTTCCCCTTTGAGCACTTATCCCATTCCCATTTAAAGCTTCCCATTGACCCTATCAGGCAGAATATTCAGAATCCTAACCACCAGATAGGAACGTTCTTCTCTTATTATCACTGGCAGTTTTGCCAATCACTGTTATCTCTGTCCCCTTTCAATACTAACCCTTTTCCCACTGTAACAGTTCTTTACTTTTTTCTGTATGATCCATTACTCTGAATATCTATCAAGCCTTTCTGAGAAAATCTCTGCTCCAAGGAGAACAAGTCCAGTTTTCCCAGCCTATCCACACAGCTACATTACCAGAAGGGGAACGATCCTTGAGAAACCTGCAGTCATATACGTTAACAATGTTGCTTCATTTTTCTACTCCCTGTGCTCACCAACACAAACACTGAGGCATCAACCAAGCATCAATGATTGACCAATGCACAAATACATAAGTCCATTTTCTGAAGCATTGAGAAGTTGGTAGCAATGTCACAAAGTTAGAGAGCTTCTTCATCTGTTTGACTCACCACAGCAAACAGAGATTTGAATCTGAATCACATGATACATTACATCATTTCCTGCTCAGTCACAGATAGAGAGACCACATCCACTTAAAGGTGATCCACATCAAAGGAAGCAGTGAAAATGGCTTCAAACAAGAGAAACATTTATTAAAAAAAAATGCAAAAGAAGCTGTAATTCCTTATTATGGACCAGGAGCATAAAATTCCTACTTTAGGGTGTCCCTACTGTGAAGATCTTAGGAAGAAATTAGTGCCTCCTGAGTAAATACAGCACACTGCATCCCTGAATCCCCAACTTTAAATGTTGTGCTCTGTGCAGATAGAAGGCATTTTCCAAAGGTTTTTTCATATCCTCGTTGCCATTGTGAGCTTCTAGGGAAGAGACAGGGAGGCATTCAGTAAGAATGATTCAGAATCCAAATTGTGCATGGACCATTTTATTTCCTTATGTTCCTTCAGCTGGTACATGCATGTATGGGACCCTTGTACACAATGCCATTTTCAGTACACCATGCCCACTTCCAGACACACGTCCATCATTCTCCATGTACTAGGTGGAGGGGAGTTAGGCCACTTACAAATTGATTACAACCAGCATTGACCCATCTGGCATTCAGTTGGCTTTACGACAGAAAATCAGGAAAGCTTTCCCTGCGCAGGGTGGCACCATGGCATAGAGGTTAGCACTGCTGCCTCACAACACCAGGGATCCAAGTTCAATACCCGGCTTGGGTCATTGTGCGCGGAGTCTGCACGTTCTCCCAGAGTCTGCGTGGGTTTTCTCTAGGTGCTCCACTTTCTTCCCGCATTCCAAAAGACGTGCTGGTTAGGTGGATTGGCTACGCTAAATTCTCCCTCAGTGTACCCAAACAGGTGCCGGAGTGTGGTGACTAGGGGATTTTCACAGAAACTTCATTGTGGTGTTAACATAAGCCTACTTGTGACCTCATTAAATAAACTTTGAAAACTTTTAACTTTGAAAAAACTTTAAAACAATTTAGAATTACAGGGCTTTAAGTTTCAGTTAAGAAATACACAGGTTATGTAGGTGGTCCAAGTAAAATTACTGAACTGTACTATAGACATTGTTGCCCTCCCTAGAGAGAAATTATTCCATTGTTAATTAAACTGTAATTTATATTTTACAGATAAACCTTTCACTTTGGACATCTTTGGAATGTTATTTAAATAAGACTGTTTGGTTTTGCAAGTTACTGCTTAGTGCTAAAAGGTCTTGATATTTTCAAATCATTTCTGATTTGTATATTTCCATTCTTGTGTCAGCTTTTGTATATTACTCTTCTTCTTTCTGGAACCTTTATTTGTTTTCCCATTATTGTAGACACTGCGAGTGCAGAATAAGCACAATCAAAGCCAACAGAAAGTGCAAGAAGTCAGTGTTATTTGTGCCAGATTCAGACTGTAAGATAACAGCCATAACATTTCAGAAGCATTGTCACTGTGTTGCTCTCGAACGGAAATACTTCCAAAGTAATGCAGTTTGTGCTGTTAAAATAGAAACACTGGGAGGGCAATTCTCCCAAAAGTGCTGAACTGGCAAGAAAATTGATCGATATCCCGATTGTTTTTTTTTTCAGCGCAACTTCAGATCCGAATCTCCGCAAATCTGTGCAATGCAGAGGTCACAGTCGTGCATCTCATTAAGAACCCAAGGAAAGCAGAGCCTATTTGAGCTGGAGTTTGACAATTCTGGAAATTTGTGCATGCACAGCATCTCCAATCTGTCAGTCTTCCTGTTTGCTGGCCAGCTCGTTCTGCAGTGCTGCCCCTTCAGCAACACCGCCCCCCTCCACGCCCTGGTTGTGGTCCCCACAATGATTCCTGGTCAGCCCGCCCCCACCCATCCCCATCCATGCGCATCCTGATGTACAACCCATCTCTACCCAGAAGCAGTGGCAAAACGCCTCCCCCCCACTCCCTCCACCTCACCACAGCAGACCCTACCCTGCTCACTCTACCGTAGACTAAACCACCCACCACCCCCTCTCCTGTCAGAGGTAGATATCCTGATGGGAGGCAGACCACCTCCGCCCGCTGCAGACCACCTCCCCCACCCCCACCACCCCCAGTCCGCCCCAATTACTGGCCTCCCTCCAGCCCAGATTGATCGGTGGCACAGTAGCACAGTGGTTAGCACTGCTGCTTCACAACTCCAGGGACCTGCGTTCGATTCCCGGCTCCAGTCACCGTCTGTGTGAGGTTTGCACATTCTCCTCGTGTCTGCGTGGGTTTGCTCCGGTTTCTTCACAAAATCCAAAGGTGTGCAAGTTAGGTTGATTGACCATGCTAAAATTGCCCCTGAGTGTCCTAAGATTTTTAGGTTAGAGGGACTAGGGGGTGAATATCTAAGGATATGGGAGGTAGGGCCTGGGTGGGATTGTGGTCGGTGCAGACTCAATGGGCCAAATGGCCTCTTTCTGCACTGTAGGGTTTCTATGATCTTATAATCACCAAGCAGAGTGTCAGCAAGACTCGCCACTCCAGTGATCGCTTCCCCCCCCACCCCCACCCCCACCCCCCACCCTCAGTCTGCTCACAATGGGCCCTATCCCCTTGACACTGCCAGATGTCTGGTCAAGGTGCCCCCTGGGCATGGGCACTTTGCCCTTTGGACAGTGCCTGGGGGCACAGGCTGGCACTGCCAGGATGCCCATAGCCTAGGGGGCTTCACTCCAGCAGGGGTCTCACACTAGCTCCCTGAACATGGGGAGTGACTTCAAACTCATCCGGACTGAAGTACTCCTGGAGAGGCGAGGGGCCTAGCAACCTCCATGTCGGGCCCGATAATCACATTTAAAACAGATTCAAAATCATTTACTTCTCTTCCCGCCAGTTTCCAGTGCGGTCCCATCTACGCCTGATCTCTGGCTCTGGGAGATGCGCGTGCATCGGGAACGCATGCACGAATCCCACAAAATGGCCGACACACAATTCTTGCATCCCAACTTGTCAAAAAATGTGGCCACCATGATGGGAGAATCGCCTCCCCCCACTGATATTTGATGTTGTTGTCACTCGGAATTTTTGATCGGGATAGATCAAACACTGGGATACAGGGTTGCAAACTGGAAAGTATTGAAGTAGATAAGGAGGATGTGCTAGATATTCTTGAGAGTTTGAAGTTAGATAAGTCCCCTGGGCCGGACGGGATTTACCCTGGGATTCTCTGGGAGGCGAGAGAGGAGATTGCAGAGCCTCTGGCTCTGATCTTCAGGTCATCGTTGGTTACGGGTATAGTGCCGGAAGACTGGAGGATAGCGAATGTGGTCCCATTGTTCAAGAAGGGGAAGAGAGACTTTCCGGGGAATTATAGGCCGGTGAGTCTTACTTCTGTTGTGGGCAAAGTATTGGAGAGAATTATTAGGGATAGGATTTATAGTTATTTAGAGAGAAATGAATTGATTGGGGATAGTCAGCATGGTTTTGTGAAGGGTAGGTCGTGCCTTACTAACCTCATTGAGTTTTTTGAAAAAGTGACCAAAGAGGTGGATGGGGGTAAGGCGGTTGATGTGGTATATATGGACTTTAGTAAGGCGTTTCGATAAGGTGGCCCATGGAAGGCTTCTGCAGAAAATGCAGATGTATGGGATTGAGGGTGATTTAGCTAATTGGATTAGGAATTGGCTAGCAGATAGAAGACAGAGGGTGGTGGTTGATGGGAGATATTCATCGTGGAGTTCGGTTACAAGTGGTGTACCTCAGGGATCTGTTTTGGGGCCCCTGCTGTTTGTAATTTTTATAAATGATCTGGATGAGGGTATTGAAGGATGGATTAGTAAATTTGCGGATGACACCAAAGTCGGAGGAGTGGTAGATAGTGAAGAGGGGTGTTCTAGTTTGCAGAGAGACTTGGACAAGTTGCAGAGCTGGGCCGAGAGGTGGCAAATGGAGTTTAATGTGGAAAAGTGTGAGGTAATTCACTTTGGCAGGAATAACAAATGTGTAGAGTATAGGGCTAATGGTAGGACTCTTAATAGTGTTGATGAACACAGGGATCTTGGTGTATATGTGCATAGATCCCTGAAAGTTGGCAATCAAGTCGATAAGGTTGTTAAGAAGGCATACGGAGTCTTAGCTTTTATTGGTAGGGGGATTGAATTTCGGAGCCGCAACGTCATGTTGCAACTGTACAAAACTCTAGTGCGGCCGCACTTGGAGTATTGTGTGCAGTTCTGGTCCCCACATTATAAGAAAGATGTGGAGGCATTGGAGAGGGTACAGAGGAGGTTTACCAGGATGTTGCCTGGTATGGAGGGCAGGTCTTATGAAGAGAGGCTGAGGGATTTGAGGTTGTTTTTCGTTAGAAAGAAGGCGGCTAAGAGGAGACCTTATTGAAACATATAAGATGATTAGAGGTTTAGATAGGGTGGACAGTGATAGCCTTTTTCCTAGGATGGAGAAAGCTAGCACGAGGGGACATAGCTTTAAATTAAGGGGTGGTGGTTTTAGGACAGATGTCAGAGGTAGATTCTTTACCCAGAGGGTGGTAAGGGTACGGAATGCCTTGCCTGCGTCAGTTGTAGATGCGCCAAGTTTGGTGGCATTTAAGAGGTTAGTAGATAAGTTTATGGATGAAAAGGGAATGGTTTAGGTTAGGAGGTCGCTGCTTGTTCCTAATTGGTCGGCACAACATCGAAGGCCAAAGGGCCTGTTCTGCGCTGTAATGTTCTATGTTCTAACAGCAATTCACAATCATCTAACGCTGCTAAATATTGAATATGTCCAAAGATGCTTCATGGAGGCACAGAAACGGCTGGCCAGGGTTAGAGTGCGGCAGCATTGCAAAAGGAAAGCCAAAAACATAATCAAAGTGGTTGCTTTTGAAGGAGGAAGAGGAGTTGGAGCGACAAAGATGTTTAGGAAGGAATTCCAAGGTGTACAGTGTACAGGGCCGAGATGATAGGGGTAAGAGCACAATTAGGGATGAACAGGGGCCTCGGACAGGGGACAGGGGATGGTGAGGGGCTGGGGTGGGCAGCTAGAGAATTAATAAATGACCAGAGTTGGAGAAATCCAGGGGCAACACAGTGGCACAGTGATGAGCAGGACCCGAGTTCAATTCCAAGTTCAGCGAGTTGAACGAGCTCAGTTCAATTTGGTGACTGTGTGAAATTTGCACATTCTCCCCATGTCTGCATTGGTTTCCTCTGGCTGTTCTGGTTTCCCCCTATGGTCCAAGAATAGACTATCTACTGTACAGAAGAAGGATATTCGGTCCATCAACCCTGTACCAACAACAATGCCACCGAGGCACTATCCCCATAACCCATGTATTAGCCCTGCTAATCCCCCTGACATTAAGGGCCAATTTACCACAGCCAATCCATCTGATCTGCACATCTTAGGAGCATGGGGAGAAACCGGATGTGCAGGTTAAGTGGATTGGTTATGATAAATTGTCCTTATAGTGTCCAGAGATGTGTAGGTTAGATGAGATTAGCAATGGTAAATGTGTGGAATTACAGGGATAATCTGGGTAAGATAGTCTGAGGGAGTCAGTATAGACACGATGGGCTGAATGGCCTCTTCTATACTGTACGGATTCTATGGTGATTCTATGATTCTGTAGGGTTGGAATAGGGCACAAAATGGGGCCAGGAAAAAAATTTAAGCATGAAGAGGAATATTTTAATTTGGAAGATTGGAGGATGAGAATATCACATAGAGTTAGTGAGATTGGGAGTGATGCGTGAATGAGATCTTGTGTAGGACCATGGACAGGAGATTAACATAATAATGGATGTGATCTCACCCCACAGTTGGCTGACACAAGTTTTCCATCTCCAAACACTAAAAGCTTTTAGGATTCACTTAATCCAAAGTGAATTAATGAAGCAGATCAAAAAGGTTATCATCATCCATTAATGCATTCCTTTAGCAGCGTCTCCAGTTAAATATGCTTTTACGTAAGGTATATTAAGTATATCCTCAATGCCAGAAATTCTTTCAAATTGTTTAAACAAATAAAAATATCGTGTTCCAACTTCAACACAGGCCAAAGTATATGTCATAAACCACTAAATTATCTTTGAGCGGCATGGTGGTTAACACTGCTCCCTCACAGCGCGAGGGATCTAGATTTGTGGCTTGGGTCACTGTCTGTGCAGAGTCTGCACATTCTCCCAATGTCTGTGTGGGTTTCCTCCGGGTGCTCTAATTCCCTCCCACAATCCGAAAAACGTGTTAGGTGCATTGACCATGCTAAATTCTCCCTCAGTGAACCCAAACAGGTACTGGATTCTGGGAGCTAGGGGAATTTTCACAATAACTTCATTGATTTAAGCCTACTTGTGATGCTAAACTGAAGCTTTTTACAGCGATAACTAATCTCTTGCAGTTCTGCTATCATTGCCAGGGATCCCTTTGAAAGTCAGGGAATATGGGTCTTGTTGGAGCTGCAGTTCACATCCCTTCGGATCAAATACGCTTGCTGGAGGATACTATTGCCTTTAATTTAGTTATAAATGAAAAATGACAGCCCTTGCAAAACTCAGCAACAAAGTGAGGATTCATTAGGGAAAACCAGCTTGGATTTATTAACTGCAAATCAAATTTGTTTGAGTTTTGGGATGAGAGAAGATGGAGGGTTGATGAGAGACAGTAATACATTACAGGGTTTCCATGGAATTAAAAGTTGTAAATTCACCAAGCTGACACCTCATTTTAATATATACTTGGTGTTGCTCCTGGCATGCCTTCCTGCATTCTTTATTATGCCAAAGTTGATCCCTTGGCTTGATATTAGTGGTAGAATGGGGACATGGATACAAAATTGGCTGAGAGAGAATAGTTGTAAATGATTGCTTTTCAGACTGGAGGGAGATATATAGTGGGAAACCCTCAAGTTCAATATAGGACCACTGCAGTTCTTGACTTATTGTAATGAACTAGACTTGGGAATGGAGGAATTTCAAAATTTGTAGGCATTGGAAATATTGTGAGCTGCTAGTGATAGACTTCAGAAGATCATGGACTGGGTAGTGGAATGGATGGACATGTAACAGATCAAATTTAATACAGAGAAGTATGAAATGATACATTTTGGTAAGATCAACATGGAACAGCAATATAAAAGGTACAGTTATAGAGAGGGTGCAGGAACTGAGGGACTTGGAGATACATGGGGGCAGATACATGGTAATCAGTTAAAAAGCACATGCAATCCTGGGATTTATTAATAGAGGCATAGAATACAAAAGCAAGGAATCTTTGTAAATACTTGTTCAGCCTGAACTGAAGCACTGTGTGCAATTCTGTCCATTGCTCTTTGGGAAGGATTTGGGGAAGGTGCAGAAAAGATTTGTGAGAATAGGATTGTGGTGAAGGGACTTTGGTTAGATGGACAGTTGGAGAAGTTGGACCAGTTCTCCTTCGAGAAAAGAAAATTGAGAGATAGAATTGTTTAAAATCATGGGGCGTCTCATGGAGAGAGTGAAACTGTTCCCAATTGGCAGGTGGGGTGAGGACCATTGGCAGAATCATTGTTAAAAGAACAAAGTGGAACGTAAGGATAAAACCTCCTTACAGAGAGAGTGGATGGATCAGGAAAGCCCTATCTGAAGATGAGGAGACAACAAAAATCGTGGCTTTCAAAATCAAATCAGTGCCTGTAGAGAAATGATTTTCAGAGCTACAGGGAAATGGTGAAGATAGAAACAAAACAAATTTATCTCGCAGCGAATCAGCACCTATTTGATGGGTTGAATGGTTTCATGTGACGTAAACGTTCTGTGATTCTATGAAATATGTAGTGCCTTTAACAGAATAACACAATCCACAGCACTTCAATGGGGCACTACTAGAACAAATTAGACAACAAACTACATAAGGAAATATTGGAACAGGTAATCTAATGCTTGGTCCTAGAGTTGGGTTTTAAAAAGTGACTCAATGGAGGAAAAGTAGTGAGGTGACTAGCACTGCGGCCTCACAGCACCAGGGACCCAGTTTCAATTCCAGCCTGAGAATCTGTTTATGTGGAGTCTGCACACCCATGTTTTTCTCCCATATTTGCTTGGGTTTCCCTAGGGGGCTCCGGTTTCCTTCTACAATCCAAAGATGTGTGTCATGGTGTATCCCGAAGCATGGTACGTTGGGGAGACCATGCAGACACTACGACAGCGGATGAATGAGCATCGCTCAACAATCACCAGGCAAAACAGTTCCCTTCCTGTGGGCGAACACTTCAGCAGTCATGGGCATTCGGCCTCCGACCTGAGGGTAAATGTTCTTCAAGGGGGCCTTCGTGACACACGACAGCGCAGAGTTGCTGAGCAGAGACTGATAGCCAAGTTCCGCACACATGAGGACGGTCTTAACAGGGATCTTGGCTTCATGTCACACTATCTGTAACCCCCGTAACTTGCCTGGATTAGCAAAAACCTCACTTACTGTGCGGTCTGGAGAAAATACACAATTCTCTAACCAATGCTCAGGATTCCCTTCACACACATTGTTCGCCACTTTAACACTTGATTAGCAGGTTAAATGTAAGGATTCGCATTCTAATCAGCAATCTGTAACTGTCTGTGTGGATATGAGTGCCTCTGCAGATCAGAACACTGCATTTGCCTGACGAAGGCTGTAAAGTCGAAAGCTCGCAGATTTACTATCAAATAAATTGGTTGGATTTAAAATTGGTGTTGTAAAACTTTACTGAGTTTACCCCAGTCCAACGGCATCTCTACATCATGTCATGGATTGGGCATGGTAAATTTGTGGGGTTACAGGGATAGGGCAGGGGTTGTAGGCCTGGTTAAGATGCTCTTTCAGAGAGTCAGTACGGATTCGATGGGCTCAATGGTCTCCTTCTGCTCTTAGGAATTCTACAATTCTACAATAAATTTATCAAATGTTGAGCCTATCATGTTAGATTCAACATTTGGTCAATGCTGAGTGAACGTGTTGAACTGGAATTAAGAGGAAAACTCTACAGAGCTTTTACTACTAATTTCCATACTGGAAGTATAGCTGAAGGCAGATTATGGCATAGCTCTGATGTCTCCAGAATTGAATAATCGCAGCATCAAGACTTATATTTTCAATGGATATCCACCTTCAGACAAGGAGAGAAAAGAAAACATTCATAAAGGAAGTGAGTGGAAGGTTACTTGACCAAACAATAAGAGTTTTTCATAAGTTGAACAAAAATGAATACAGGATTACAGCTTATCATGAATCTGAGTCATGTTTCCTATAAATTAGCAAACAGTCAATACAAGAGCAGGATGGTTATTACATGGAAAATTGGTTCATTTTAATGCCAGGAAGTTGCAAAATGTGACGGTATAGTGTATTGCCGCTGGATTATAATTCAAGAGCCAAGATAATGCTCCAGCAGATACAGTTTCAAATCCTACCACAGCAGATGGTGAAATTGTGAATTCAATAAATGTAAAGGTCTAAGGTTGGCCATGAAACCATTGTAGTAAAAAACAATCTGGCTCACTAATGCCTTTTTCTCAATTCCCCAAGCCTCAAAATAGCAATTCATGATTTCTACATCAATTTTTGAGATTTTGAACTGAAGGCTCCCCTCCCTCCCGCCCAGTAAATAAACTGGAGTGAATCAAATGTGCTGAAGACTGGTGCCTGTGATGCTGAGGACTTCTACAGGATCATCCACTTAGTACTTTTGGTTGAAAATTTTCCCATCCCGCCCACTACAGGAATCATAGCCATGGAGGGTGGGGTTTGGCTCATGCAAAGTTCCATTGACATCGGATGGGAATTACCAGGTTCTAGGAGAGCCTTTTCTTTTGCACTGCTGCGCTGGACTCTCCCAACATTGAGGATGGGGATGTTTGTGAAAATTCTTCCAGTGAGTTGTTTAATTGTCCACCACCATTCATGGTGGCAGGACTGCAGAGATCGGATCAGATCCGTTGAGTTGGCATTACTACCCGTATAAAGTTTTTGAAGTTAATTTATCAGTGTCACAAGGAGGTTTACATTGACACTGCAATGAAGTTATTGTGAAAATCCCCAAGTTATCATTCTCTGGCACTTGTTTGGGTACACTCAGAGAGAATTTAGCAATGCACCTAACCAGAACGCCTTTTGGATTGTGGGAGGAAAATGGAGCGCCTGGAGGAAGCCCATGCAGACATGGGGAGAATGTGCAGACACCGCACAGTGACCTAAGCTGGGAATCGAACCCAGGTCTCTGGCACTGTGAGGCAGTGGTGCCAACCATTGTGCCACCAAATCGCTCTGATTGGTGGACAACCTGGGGAACTCAACCATATTGATGGAACAGAAGTTTCACCTTTGAGATACTAGGGATTGTTGTTTAGACAAAATGGAGGAAACTTCGCTCTCCATTTAATTTCATTGTGCCTGAAGCAGGAATCCCCAAACTGGACTTTGGATGCATCAATGAAATCTATTCCAATCCTCAGTGCTAAAATCCTCATCTTGACCACCTCAAAATAAGTAAATTTTGCTTTAAAAAAGTTGTGGGCTACAAGCCTTATAACGGAATGTGCTCTGATTGATGTAAATTGTGAGATTAATACAAAAACTCTGTGCTCCCTAGAACAGCATATTCTTTCTTTGAATCATCTGTTTAAAGAAAAGCAGATGCGAATATGCATAGAAATCTGATTTTAACTCTTTCTTCGCAAGCAGCAAAAACTGTAATTTGAGTTCTGGCTTTTTCTGAACAAAGTGCTGGACTCAGAAGCAGTTAAATCCAAAGACACATTGCAGAATGGAAATGAGCTCACACAAATCTCTTAAGAGATTAAAGCGTCCCCTCATAAAAGCACGCATGGATAAACGGTCAGCTTGAAAGTATAATCATCTAGTTTTATATCATTCATGTGTACAACAAGATTTTGTTAAAGCACTGAATTAGCCACACTTTTGGCTGTAAGTCACGGTCCAGTGAGAACTGGATCCAAACTTCCCAAAGCCAATTTTAACCTGGGTTCCTACAGTCACATCCTGGAAATCCCTATCCAACACTCTCACTGTTAAAACTGGAGTGATTCAAGGAGAAAAGTGTTTCCACACAGCAATGAGCAATGAATGCCTCACCAGTGTTGCCCACAACTTGAGAACAACTTTAAGGAGAAAGGAGTTTTATGATTGTAAAAAAGATGCACCTTTAGGCAACTACAGTTGGCGTAATTCCGGTAACATCATTAATGTGGTCAGGAGTATATTATTACTCTATAAGAGGTTCAGATAGCTTTAATAGGAGTTTACTATTCAGTAAATAGGAATTAGTTCTCTCCCTCTTTGGTTCCCCCCTCTCCCCACCAATAAAATATACTTTATTCGGTTAAACAATATATTTTGAGGGTTGTATTGTACACATTGAAAGATGGCACGGTAACACAGTGGGAGGGATTGCATTATGTCTGTATCCAATGGACATGTTTGAACTTAGGACCCAGAGGTGGAAGGTTCATAGAATCACCACAGTGCAGAAGGAGGCCACTCAGCCCATCAAATCTGCACCAACCACAATCTCACCCAGGCTCTATTCCTGTAACCCCACACATTTACCCCGTTAATCCCTCTGACACTAGGGTCAATTTATCGTGGCCAGTTAGCCTAACATGCACATCTTTCAGATTGTGGGAGGAAACCGGAGCACCAGGAGGAAACAGACTCAGATGCGAGGACAATGTGCAAACTCCACACAGACAGTGACCTGAAGCTGGAATTGAACCTAGGTCCCTGGTACCAGAGAGGCAACAGTGCTAACCATTGGACCACCATGCAGCACGGTGTACAATCCAATTCTGAAAGTATATTGCTTAACTGAATAAAAATATATCCAAGTGTTTAAAGTTTTCTCAAGTTGCGGGCAGCATTGGTGAGGCATTCATTGCCCTGTGTAGAAAGGTTTTTCTCTTTAAATCACTCCAGTGTTCATGGTGAGGGTGTCAGATAGGGAATTCCATGATGTGAAAGATATATCAACATCAGCTTTGAGTATGACTTACTCCTGACAGTATCCCGTGGTATTACTGCTTTGTCAATGGTCAGGAAAAAGGAGACTGTGTCTTGTTGAAATAGAGTGGCATAGTGGTGTAATGGTTAGCTGTCCTGCCTCACAGCCGCAAGGACCCGAGTTCTATTTCAGCTTTGAGTCAGTGTCTGTGTAGAGTATGCATGCTCTCCCTGTGTCTGCATGGGTCTCCTCTGGGTGCTCCGGTTTCCACCTACAATCCAAAGATGTGCAAGTTAGGTGGATTGACCATGGTAGACGCATGGGGTTATGAGGATAGGGTAGTGGGGATGTGCCTGGGTAAGATACTCTTTCAGAGAGTCAGCGCATATTCAAAGAACAAAGCACAAAACAGCATGGGAAACAGGCCTTTGGCCCAACGAGCCCGCACCGCAACCCCGATGTTCCCACCTCTACCCGTGATCCCTGTCCATGATTATAGATCTATGGATTAAAAACTAAATTTGAGACAATTTAGGGAGAATTTGTTTTGCCAATTAGCCTAAGAGCACATCTTTGGGATGTGGGGGGAAAATGGAGCGCCAGGAGAAAACCCACGCAAGCACGGGGAGAATGCGCAAACTCCCACAGACACAGGCCCAAATTCATGTATCTGCACAGCACAGCGATAGTCACTGAGCTGTCGTGTTGCCCATCGGATGGTCCAGGTCAAGCGTACACTAACAACGTGAAGCACTAGGATACTCTCAAAAAAGATCCAAGAGCAGCCCTCTCACGACCCATCACATGTATGCCCCTCGTTAGACAACAAGGAGGACCAAAGCACCTGTAGGATAAAAACAAGTACATCAATATCATCATCTATTTAAACAATTCCCAGGGACTCCCAAGGCTCCCTATTTTAAATCAGTTTTCTATACCTCTCCATTCCCATTCTGTTCATGTGCCCATCTAAGTATTTCTTAAATAACTCCAGAGCACCTGCCTCCACCACTTTACTTGGCAGTGCATTCCATACCCCCACCACCCTCTATGTGAAAAAACTCATCCAAATTATACCTTACCCCCCTCACCCTAAGCCCGTGACCCCTCGTACTATTTGAATGGGCTGAATGACCTCTAATAGGACTCTATGGTTCTAAATAGGCTTGATGAATTGCTGAAGTGCATCTCATAGATCATACATACTGTGGCTGCAGTTAACTGATGATGGAGCAATTGTATTTTATGCCTCTTTGAAATGCCTCTTGTTATGATGACATGCTTCAGGTAGATATTCTATCATGCTCCAGAAATTACAGATGATGGAAAGGCTTTGAGAATCAAAAGGTGAACCCATTTTGATAGAGTGCTCAGCCTTGGCTTGTGATGTTAAGGCTCGTTCATTTACACTTCAGATCAACGGTAACCTCAAAGATGTTGCTAATGTGGTGATGCCATTAAAGATTAAATGAAGATGGCTGAGTGTAATCTTGTTTCGCGAGGGTTATGAATGAAGATTGCATGAATATTACCTCTTGTAACCATTGGTGGATGTCATTGAATAAATATTTAGAAATGCACACCAAAATCCTTTCTGCGCTGGTTTGGGAAAGCATTAGCCTGGTTTTATTTTATTTATTAAGTAGGCTTGCATTAACACTGCAATGAAGTTACTGTGAAAGTCCCTTAGTTGCCACACTCTGGTATTAGTTCGGGTACACCAAGGGAGAACTTAGCATGGCCAATGCGCCTAGCCAGCACGTCTTTTGACTGTGGGAGCAAACTGGAGCACCCAGAGGAAACCCATGCTGACATGGGGAGAATGTGCAGATCCCACACAGATGGTTACCCAAGCCAGGAATTGAACCTGCGTCCCTGGCACTGCGAGGCAGCAGTGCTAACCACTAAAAACAAACCACTACTTTAAGTTGACTGAGAAAAGGGAGAAATCTGATGTGCGCTAAATATTTGCAAAATTTCACCAAATGTAATTTCTGCCCTTTTGTTTTCACTCAAAAGCGAGATCTTCCAGCCCCTGCAGCTGCATGTTTCCCACCAGCGGGAGGTGGGGTGTTGGGAATTCCCACTGATGTCACCCCACGCTGGCAGGGAACCCGCAGACAGGAGTGGGCTGCCAGCAGCACGAGAGAATCCTGCCAGCATCAACAGCTGGAGAATTTCGGCCATGGCCTGAAATTTTGTCAAATTACTGTCCGTTATTTGAAATTCATTATTCAATTATGAGCGGCACGGTGGCACAGTGCCAGAGACCTGGGTTCAATTCCCAGCTTGGGTCACTGCCTGCATGGGGTTTGCACATTCTCCCCATGTCTGTGTGGGTTTCCTCCGCGTGCTCCGGTTTCCTCCCACAGTCTGAGAGACATGCGGGTTAGGTGCAGTGACCCAAATAGGCACCAAAGTTGAGGCGACTAGAGGAATTTCACGGCGACTTCGCTACAGTGTTAATGTAAGCCTTACTTGTGACAAACTTTACTTTTTACTTTACTTTATATTCGAAGCATCGCATTAAGTGGATGATACAGAACAAATTGCCAAAAAAATACTTTATTAGTTACTAAATGATTTCAATCAAAACAAATGAACGAAAAATCTTGGAGGGATTTGTTCTGACCTTTTTATGCTGTCTTTGATTGTGACTGGTTTTTGAGAAAGTCGCCCAGTGTGTTTCTCACAGTCATCTGCAGAACAGGAAATGGAAACAGATGGTATTTTACTGCAAAACTACTGACTTTAAGAATGTAACATGTGGATGAGTTTAGATAACTAAACAGCCACAACTACAGCTGTCTAATTGACCGCGCTGCACACTCGATGCTGCCTTTGCGAACATGTAGCGTAATCACTGGTACATAAGCACAATGTGTGGCTCCCAGTTCCACATCCGACCAGGGCCCCCATGAAGGCTAATTTGGTGCCATGCTACCACACTGTCTGTTACAACGTGTGTGTCTACAAACCCCATTAAGGCGTTCTTTCATTTTATCACACCATGGTTGGTTCACAGAGGAAAGTCAATGCTCTATTCAGTCTTAAGCTTCTGGAGAGTGCTTTGTTTAATCGTGGCTGTCTGCGAAACCATAACAGTACATCGTGTTACCAGATAGGAAATGTTTTCTCATTGATTCTGGCCTGTGAACATCCCAATAGCCCTGACAATAGGTTTACTAGTTTGGATGTACAATGATCATTAATAACCCAGCAATTTTATACCTTGAACAACACCATCACCAAAATATATCAGGAAAGGGTAGAATGGCCCATATATTAAAATGGGCACACAAGAGGCAATGGGAGTTCGGAATTATATCAAACAAATTCATTAGCAACTTCCAGAGTCAATGTGTTCCCAGTTATCCCTAAGAATCTGGAAGATGATGCTGTTTGATTCGTCCTATCCTTCTATAACCTGCACTGCATCACATTGAGAGACTAGATATCAATGTAGGAGTGCGAAGTTGAGGCTCTTATCCATTAGTTACCCACCAAACAGACCCGAAACAGCAGCAGCTGGTGCATTCAGATACAAGGGCAGCATGATAGCACAGTGATCAGCACTGTTGTCTCACAGGGTCAGGGACCCGGATTCAATTCTGACCCTGGGTGACCGTCAGGAAAGGATTTTCTCACTCTGCCCACCACGGGAATCACAGCGGGAAGTGGACTATGCAAGTGTCCATTGATCTCGGGTGAGAATTACCGGCTTTTGGGCAAGCATGAAAGGAAAGTCCCGCCCTCTGTGCAGAGTTTGCACATTCTCCCCAAGTAGGCTTTCCTCCAGACACTTCTATTTCCTTCAGAGGTGTGCAGGTTAGGTTGATTAGCCATGCTGGATTGATCCTTAGTGGCGGGGTGGGGGGTGGCGGGGTGGGGAGTGGGGGGTGGGGGGAGTTGGGGGGCAACGGGGTGGATTAGCAGGATAAATACCTGGGGTTACGGGGATACGTGGGGGGATTATTGTCGGTGCAGGCTTGATGGGCCGAATGGCCTCCTTCTGTACAAGATTCTAAAGACTTGACACAGAAATCAATGTAAGGGTGTGAAATTGAGGTTCTTACCCACTAAATACCCACCAAACATGCCTGAGACAACTGGAGCTGGTGCATTCAGGTACAAGTGAATTTTTAACAGCAAGTTAAATGATAATTTCAAAATGTTCCCAAATGTCTGGCTCTGAAAATGTAATGATTTGAATGTAGCATCTCATTCCTTCAGAATTTCATTATTGTCACAGGTTGTTTTTAAATTACTTCTTAATTTATTTTCTTTGGTCTCAGCTTTCTCTCTTAATTTTTTGCAGGACTTTGCAATCAATTAAGTATTAAATGTATATTCCCACACAACTCTGAAAGGATTCTTCTATCTGATTGGTTGAAGATCTATATTGTTGCTTATCCTATTCACACATCTTCTGTCAAAGGAGTAATGGTGCGCAAATTGCCACTCAAAAGTCTGTAAAGTTAAAAATAAGTAAAAGTAAAGTTTATTTATTAGTCACAAGTAAGGCTTACATTAACGCTGTAATGAAGTTACTGTGAAATTCTCCTAGTCGCCACTGTCCTATTCGGGCCAATGCACCTAAGCAGCACATCGTTCAGAATGTGGGAGGAAATCCATGCAGACACGGGGAGAATGTACGAACTCGACACAGAGAGTGACCCAAGTTGGGAATCGAACGTGGGTCCCTGGCACCATGAAGCAGTGGGGCTAATCACTGTGCCATTGTGCCGCATGTGGAAGGCATGTGGAGATCTGTGAGTCTAATACGCCAATCCACCCCCACTGAAAGCAGAACCCGAGCCATTACTAATTGTTTAGTAGTTGCCTTGTCCCCCTTCATGAGATCAGGATGGGCGTTGGATAACTGTTCATCATTTCAATCCATTATATTGGTCAGTGCCAGTCCCTCGCTGGGATGAATGGGTAGAGTTGGCAGCAGGATTGGCATTCAGCTGTAAAACCACCTACCAAATACAGAAATGAGGATCAATGTAATTGTGGAGGCTGGCTGGCATCTCAGTTGCACGTCATCATTCCTGCTGCCGGATAGTTTGGGAAATCTCAGGAAATACACTCACTTGTGAAGTGGAAGGGCAGTTAGACTCATTGAGTGTCTCAGGAATGGTAACTTTAGGAGGTCAACTGAGATTGTACAGTCAATCCCCGGTTTCCTGATTTTTATTTATTATTATCACATTAACATTGCCATGAAATTATTGTGAAAATTCCCGACTTGCCACACCCCAGCACCTGTTTGAGCAAACTCAAGGAGAATTTAGCATGGCCAATGTGCCTAATCAGCCAATGGGAGGAAACCAAAGCATCCAGAGGAGACTCACACAAGGGGAGAACATGCAGATTCTGCACAGGCAGTGATTCAAGCTTGAACCCAATCCCCTGGCGCTGTGAGACAGCAGTGGTAACCATTGTGCTGCTGTGCCTACCAAAGGGATGGGAGATAGGTGAGGGGAATAGATCAATTGCCGGGGGGCGGGCAGCTTGCATTAGGCTGGCCTGCCAGCTAGTGCTGAAGACAGGCCTATATCGCCCTCTCTGCCTGCCTCTGTGGGGATGATGCCAAAGGCCTCTCTTTAAAGGAATTCCTGTTCCCTACCGCACTGACTCCTTTCTGCCGATTTATCCAAGTTTTCAAACATCGTGTTGAAACTCTGCCTCATTTTTTTACATTTACTGCGACCGAGTGCTTCTCAGGATTTGATTGGGTTCTAGCTTTGAGAACCTGCCATGCTTGCCCTAGTTAAACAGGAACCCCCATCTGCAGGGGTCTTGAGGGCTCCCCTATGTCAAAATCTACCGATGTTGTGTCTACCTGAAGGAGCAGCATGAAACCAAAGCTGGCCTCTGTTTCCCTCCTCCCTTTTCTGAAACTTCGATCCAGTTTACTCGAATAATCGAGTTAGCAGCAGAATAATAACTTGTCAAAGTTACCTTCAGGACTTGATGCAGCTCCAATGAAAGGTCATCCAGACTAGAAACGTTGACTCTATTCTCTCTCGTCTGAGATGTTCCAGTATTTTCTGTATTTGTTGGCTTCGGAACTTCTTGCCTTGTCTTGTCTTTACCTGGAACCAAAATGGGTCATTATCAGGTTTCACCCTTCATTGTGCTAACTGTGGCCGGGACACCATCAGAAGACATTTTTACAGTTATGTTCCTCTTGCCTGTTTTTCACCCCCGTCACATTCAGTGTGCATCTCTGCACTTGCAGCTGATATCTTTGCCTGACTGAAAGTATTGAGGTGTTGTGGCCAGGATAATCTCTCGCTCCTTATTTGAGGGTATTGTCCTGTATCCTGATCCACTGTCCATTGTCCCGGGCTGCATGATGTTGGACATTGTGCACATATTCAGCTAGTACCCGATCACCTCTTGCTTTTATGCTCTCATAGTCCAGGCACAACTCACACCCACTCCCCACCCCCACCCCCACAAATCTCCTACACCCATAGCCAAGGCACTCAGCCACTCCCCCCCTCACACCCACCCCCTACCAAATCTCCCATACCCATAGTCCAGCCACAACTCCACACCCACTCCCCCAGCCTCTTCCCCAAATCCCCCACACCAACAGCCAAGGCGCAGCACCTTACCCACTCCGCCCTCTCATCCACCCCCACCAAATCTCCCATAACCATTGCCAAGGCACAGCACCTCACCCACTCCCCCAGCCTCTTCCCCAAATCCTCTACACCCATAGCCCAGGAACAGCACCGCACCCACTTCCCCCCCTCCGCACCCAGCGCCACCAAATTCCCCACTCACATAGCCTAGGCAGACCGCCTCACCCACTCCCCCCCCCCTACATCCACTCCCACTAAATCCCCGCACCCATAGCCTAGGCAGACTGGCTCACCCACTCCCCTCCCCACCTACACCCACCCCCACTAAATCCCCCACCCCATAGCCCAGGCAGACTGGCTCACCCACTCCCCCCCCCCCCCCCCCCACCTACACCACCCACTCCCACCAAGTCCCCCATACCCACAGTCCAGGCACAACCCCACACCCACTCCCCCAGCCCCTTCCTCAAATCCTTCACACCCACAGCCCAGGCACAGCACCTCACCCGCTCTCCCCACACTCACTCTATCAAATCCCCCCACACCCATAGCCCGGGCAGACCGCCTCACGCCATTCGCAATAGCCCCAGACTGTCAGCCTCCCATTTGATAACTTATCAAGTCTTGGGTAAACAAAGAATGAACAGTTAATGTGCATCATTGTGTTAACATCAACCAAAGGAATTCTCTTTAACATCCTAGAGATTTAACATGCTCATCTACGTAACCAGCTCAACAGATCTACTGAAAGCTTCTTAGTGAGATTAGTATTCTCCATCCCATCAGCTTTGCTTTCTCAGAAGACTCTCCTAATTATTCCAATCCTTTTATCTTAATCATTTTTACAGGATCCAGGCATCCCTAACTGCCCTCCATCTCAGAGGGCACTTGAGAGTCTATCACATTGCTGTGGTCCTGGAGTCAAATGTGGGCCAGACCAGGGAAGGATGGCAGATTTCCTTTACGACGATCGATTCATGATCGTCATTAGGCTTTTAATTCCAGCTTTAATACTGAATTCAAATTTCATCCTCTGCCGTGGTGGGATTGGAACTTGGGTCCCCAGAGGATTACCTTGGGTGGCTGGTTTGCTAGTCCAGTGACAACTCCACTGTGCAACTTCCTCCCCTTTGAGAATCTTCTAAATATTTAATGCTTTCCTGCCTTGCAGTAGTATAAATTATGGAATAACTGCTTGATATCTTCAAAACAGGATTCTCTATATCCTTTCCTTCAATAGATCACATTGCCCCCTCTCCATTTTTGACATACACACAGATAATATTTCTAACACTGCAAGTGTTTTGTGAAGTATGGACTTAGATTTAACAGGCAAATCTAACAAGCTTCCTCAGCATAACTGTAAGAATGAAGGTCGGTGTTCAGTTTTGACTCAGATAGCAGACATCTCTGCTACCATTCTTAGAGTCATAGAATCATTAGAACTTACAGCGCTGAAGAAGGCTATTCAGCCCATCAGGATGAGAAAAGTATCAGCCATGATTGAATGGCGGAACAGGTTTGATGGGCCAAATGGCCTAATTCTGCACCTGTGTCTTATATTGGGCCTGCACCAAATACAAACCCCGTAATCACCCTGTCCATCCCCTGACACTAAAGGACAATTTAGCACAGCCAATCCACCTCACACAAACATCTTTGGGCTGTGGGAGGAAATCAGAGCACCTGAAAGAAACCCACAGAGACACAGGGAGAAGGTGCAAACTCCACAGTCACCCAAGGTTGGAATCGTACCCAGGTCCTGAGAGCTGTGAGGCAACAGTGTTGACTGCTGTGCCACCGTGCCTCCTTGTGCCGGTACATCTCAATGTCTGGGACTTCAAAGGATCCTTCAAGTGACAGATTCTCGCCGCTGTTAATATTGTAATAAAAATATGTGCCAAATGAAAATAACAAATTGCTGCATACTTTCAAAAGCAGATTTATACCCTAACTTACCACAGATACAATGCTGAGCAGAATCACAAGTTAATTTTCCCACAGCCTAAAACAGAATTGCTTTTGTATTAAATTTTTAACCGTCATTTAAAAATGATATATTGATGTTAGCTCCACTGCATGCATAATATATTATGTAAATATGCTAATCTTTCTCCCACATTTGCCCTTCAAATATTGTTTTGCCAACACATATCAATGCTAAACTTATTTTCCATCAATGCAGAATAAAATGTTTGCGGCTTGCACATCACTTACAAAAAGACCCTGAATGGATTCATTAAAAAGGCACGTGCAACGATGATTGAATGTTAAACTGGAGTCAAGTCCCTTCATTCTCGAAGTAAGGAGTCATTTAACAGCTGTTAAAGGGCTTGAAGTGGGTCTTCTGCCCCCATTATGAAGGAAGTCCAGCCTTTGAAAGCTCTTAGAAAATCAAATGGTTGGTAGTATTCTTGTCCCAACAGCACCACTGGGAGCAGTGGTCACTGCTGGTACTACAAAAGATTCCAGAGGGAAATGAGCTGCAGTGGAGCCTGGATTGAAGCAAGTCTTAAGCATGAGCAATTGCTGTGATCGGATTGGGGAATAGGGTAGAAAGGAGGTAGTTAGGATAAAGGTTAGCCTGGGTGGACAGAGCAATTGGGAGTGGGAATAATGAAGGAGGGTAGAAACAGTTGTGGTAGGGGCAGCTCCTGATAGGCACAAGGGGAGCCTGAAAATCCCACTTTCCTGGCTACCAGTCCAATGGTAAAGGCTACACACTTGGCAACGACCTCCCACAACAAGGGTAAAATTCCATACGTGGCAGATGGACATCTCTTACTTGGCTACCTGAAGGCCTCAGTTGGTCCAGAGAAGATTAGTCCACCTGATGCCTCCTTTGGCACTGGTAAAATCATGATGAGGATGCTGAGCATGGCACCGCTGGCACGGTACTCAATCCTTTGGTCCCTTTGCCTGCCTTCCAATCCACCAGGAGCAGGGATGGGAAGCTCATATTTCTGAACAAGTTGAGGTAAAAACTACCACAATAAAATGGTGCAGCAAAACCACAGCATAAAATTAAGAAGTGCCTCCAGTCAGCCAAGACCACTGGGGGCTGAAATCTATTGAAAATTGGGATGCCAACTGAGGAGCCCCCCTCCTCACCCATCCTGCCCTGTCAGTCACTGTTCCCATCATCAATATTTTTGTAATCAACCATTTGACAAAAAACACAGTATTTTGAAAACTTATATGACTTTATTTTCCTAGATGTGTAAAGAACTTGCCTGCAAACTCCAGGGCAATCCTGGAGGGTTGGCAACCCCCGGGCAAAGCTTCTGCCAGGTTTCTCGCAAAGATAATTTTGAAATTCAGTAGGGTAACAATCTCTTGCCCAGACTTTCTCTCAAATCTGGGACAGCACACTGCTGCCTGCTTGGGTCACTCTCTGTGTGGTGTTTGCACATTCTCCCCATGTCTACATGGGTTTCTTCTGGGTGCTCCAGTTTCCTTCCACAGTCTAAAAGTCATGCTGGTTAGGTGCATTGACCCGAACAGATACTGGACTGTGGCGACGAGGGGTATTTCACAGTAACTACATTGCAGTGTTAATATAAGCCTTACTTGTAACTAATAAATAATCTTTTTACAGTAAAACTGTGACTAATGTGTGAACATAACATTATGGAGCCTAGTCCACTCACTATTTCATGTTGCATAGCATTTTTTAAATCCTAACCAACTTTCATCCATTTCTAGGTAATATATAAATATTAAAACTAATCTGGTGGGTGGCACGGTGATGTCACAGTGAATAGCACTACTGCCTCACAGCGCCAGGGACCTGGGTTTGATTCCCAGCTTGGGTCGCTGTTTGTGCAGAGTGTGCACATTCTCCCCATGTCTGTGTGGGTTTTCTCCGGGTGCTCCAGTTTCCAAAATATGTGTTGGTTAGGTGCATCGGCCATGCCAAATTCTCCTTCAATGTACCCGAACAGGCTCCGGAGTGTGGTGACCGGCAATTTTCATTGCAGTGTTAATGTAAGTCTACACTAATAAATAAAAATAAAACTATGGGTGGAATTTCATGGCGAGTGGAACACAGACCATTCAAGGGTCTGTTGACCTCGGGTGAAATCTTATGGCTTTGGGGTGAGGGTGGCTAGAACATCCCTATATGTCCCTATGGTCCCTGTATGTCATTAAGACGTTAGGACGGCGGCGCAGGCTCATTGGGCCAAAGGGCCTGTTTCCGGTGTTGTTCTTTGTTCTTTATCCCAGCCCATAATTTTTGCATCTCTCCGTAATTTCCCTGCAGATTTGTTCCTTTCCCTCTTTCTCTCAAGAAGCAGGTAAAATGAGCTCAGCTTTTGAGGTTTTTTTAACTTTGAATACAATGCTGGTTTTGAACAGTAAACACAATGCTGGCTTAAACAAGTTTTTGGCCTCCCCGGAACATGTTACATAAAACAGGATGTTATGGTTTCTATAAAACAGAATGTTATGCAAACTTACATTGATATTTTGTTTGAATCCATCTGGTTATGGGGCACAGCAAGTTGTGTGGATGAAAACATAGAGTTACAAAGGCCAGGTTAAGTGAGTGAACAATGTGACAAATTTAAACTCACTGCAGTATTGTATTCAATGCAGAAAGTTTGACATTTCTGAGAACATAATTAGTAAAGTTTTAGAGTAGTTCTTCCAATTCTGCCCTCCTTTAAGGTCATGTACCATTTCAAGCTAAAAATAAGCAGATAACTTTAAAAGCGGCACAGTGGTTAGCACTGTTGCCTCACAGCGCCTGGGACCCAGGTTCAATTCTGGTCTCAGGTCACTGCCTGCGTATGTTTCCTTCGGGCACTCCAGTTTCCCACCCACACTCCAAAGATGTGTGGGTTAGGTTGAGTGGTCATGCTAAATTGTCTCTTGGTGGCCCAAGATGTGTAGGTTGGGGGATTAGTGTCGTAAATATATAAGGACTGAGTGGGATATTCTGTCAGAGAGTTGGTGCAGACTCAATGGACCCAATAGTCTTCTTCTGCACTGTAGGGATTCTAAGTAACTCCCCTAAACCAGAAGGAAAATACAACACACTAGCTGTAATTGGTTCACTTAAAGCCTAAAAATGTTCTTGTTTACCAGTGAACCACATATTTTGTTTGGTAGTTGTCACTGATAGGTGAATTCTCTGTTTGTCTAACATGGACCATTCATTTCACAGCAGTAGTAAATAACCCCCATCGTACCAGAGAGTTGCCCTAATGTAACCTTAATGCTAACTGATCATTTCAATATTATTGCAACCAATTTAATTAAATGGTTTGGAACACTTTTATCAACAAATGCTGCTGAAAGGATGTGGTCAGAGCTGTCTGCTGATGTGGTTCATGAATAACACTGGACTAGTTCATACATTACGTGGAGATGCCGGCGTTGGACTGGGGTAAACACAGTAAGAAGTCTCAAAACACCAGGTTAAAGTCCAACAGGTTTACTTAGTGGCAAAAGCCACTAGCTTTCGGAGCACTAGCCCTTCGTCAGGTGAGTGGAAGTTCTATTCACAAACAGGGCATATAAAGACACAAAGTCAGATTTCTCCCAACCTATTCAGGAATATGTAGCAAAAAAGGCACTCACTGTACAAAAGCTTCCTGTAAGAAATGAGACAAAATTTGACATTGAGTCGCATAATGAAGAACTAAGAGGCCAAAGAATTCACCAGTGAGATAGGCCTGAAGGAGTGGTTTATGGAGCCAACATTGAGTGAAGCAATGGAAATCAGGAATGTGATTAAGTAGAGCTCATAGTTTAACTAGGGATGAAGCCATGGATCACAGGAATGAGAATTTTAAAATTACTGGAAAACTTTCATTTCCAATTTCCAACTCAGGAACTAGATAAATAGAATATAGAAAAGGAAGTTTGGGAAATTCAAAATAATCACAGAATTTAGGGCAGGCGATGACCTAGTGGTATTAATGCTAGACTATAAATCCAGAAACTCAGCTAATGTTCTGGGGACCTGGGTTCAAATCCCGCCACGGCAGATGGTGGAATTTCAATTCAACAAGAAAAAAATCTGGAATTACAAATCTACTAATGACCATGAAACCATTGTTGATTCTTAGACAAATCCATCTGGTTCACTAATGGCTTTTACAGAAGGAAATCTGCCATCTTTTACCTGCTCTGGCCTACATGTGACTCTAGAGAAACAGCAATGTGATTGATTCTCAACTGTCCTCGAGCAACTAGAGATGGACAGTAAATTCTGCCCAGCCAGTGACACCCATGTCCCACGAATGAATAAAAAAAATGAAAAACCCTACAATGCAGAAAGCGGTCATTCAGCCCATTGAATCTGTGTCATCTCTATAGCAGAGAATCTTACTCTGGCCCACCCCCTCTCCTCCTCCCATCCCCAGCACTATCCCCATAACGTCACGCATTTACCCCACTAATCTACACATCTTGGAACACGAAGGGACAATTTAGCACAGCCAGTCCACCTAACCTACACATCTTGGGAGAGCAAGGAGCAACTTAACATGGCCAATCCGCTTAACCTGCCCATCTTTGAACTGTGGATGGAAACCAGAGCACTTGGAGTAATCCCATGCAGACATGGGGGGAATGAGCAAACACGTTCAATTTTGGGCTGAGATTAGAAACAAGAAAGGAGAGGTCACACTGTTGGGAGTTTTTATAGGCCTCCAAAAAGTTCCAGAGAAGTAGAAGAAGGGATTGCAAAGTTGATCCTGGATAGGTGTGAAAGTAACAGGGTAGTTGTAATGGGGGACTGTAACTTTTCTAATATCGATTGGAAAAGCTATAGTTCAAGTACGTTAGAGGGGTCAGTTTTTGTTCAATGTGTGCAGGAAGGTTTCATGACTCAGTATGTAGATAGGCCAACAAGAGGTGAGGCTATATTGGGTTTGGTATTGGGTAATGAACCAGACCAGGTGTTAGACTTGGAGGTGGGTGAGCACTTTGGTGATAGTGACCACAATTCCACAAAAAACCACAGTTTACCTTAGTGATGGAAAGGGATGGGCCTGTACCAAATAACAGTAGTTATAGCTGGGGGAAAGGTAATTATGAGGCTATTAGGAGAGATTTAGGATGCATAGGGTGGAGCAGGAAATTGCAGGGGCTGGGGACATCTGAAATGTGGAGCATATTTAAGGAACAGTTTCTGCATGTCCTTAATGAATATGTACCTGCCAGGCAGGGAGGAAGTGGTCGAGTGAGGGAACCATGGCGTACTAAGGAAGTTGAATCTCTGATGAAGAGGAAGAAGGAGGCTTATATAATGATGAGACGTGAAGGCTCAGTTAGGACAATGGAGAGCTATAAATCAGCCAGGAAGGAGCTAAAGAGGGAGTTGAGAAGAGCTAGAAGAGGACAAGAGAAGACTTTGGCGGATAGGATTAAGGAGAATCCTAAAGCTTTTTACAGGTATATAAATAATAAAAGATTGGTTAGGGCAAGATTAGGGCTAGTCAGAGATAGCAGTGGGAAGTTGTGCGTGGAGCCTGAGGAGATAGGAGGGACACTGAATGAGTATTTTTCGTCAGTATTCACACAGGAGAAAGACAATGTTGTCGGGGAGAATACTGCGATACCAGGTTGTAGACTGGGCAGGATTGAGGTTCATAAGGAGGAGGTGTTAGCGAATATTGAGGGTATGAAAATTGATAAGTCCCCTGGGCCAGATGGGATTTACCCTAGGATTCTCTGGGAGGCTAGAGAGGAGATTGCAGAGCCTTTGGCTTTGATCTTCATGTCGTCGTTGGCTACAGGTATAGTGCCGGAAGACTGGAGGATGGCAAATGTTGTCCCTTTGTTCAAAAAGGGAGTAGGGACCATCCTGGAAATTATAGACAGGTGAGCCTGACTTCTGTTGTGGGCAAAGTCTTGGAAAGAATTATAAGGGATAGGATTTATAAGCATCTAGAGAGAAATAAATTGATTAGGGATAGTCAGCACGGTTTTGTGAAGGGTAGGTTGTGCCTCACAAACCTTATTGAGTTTTTGAGGAGGTGACCAAAGAGGTAGATAAGGGTAAGGCAGTTGATGTAGTGTATATGGATTTTAGCAAAGCGTTTGATAAGGTTCCCCATGGTAGGTACTGCAGAAAGTGCAGATGCATGGGATTGAAGGTGATTTAGCAGTTTGGATTAGGAATTGGCTAACTGATAGAAGACAGAGGGTGGTGGTTGATGGAAAATATTCAACCTGGAGTGCAGTTACAAGTGGTGTACCTCAAGGATCTCTTTTAGGGACACTGCTGTTTGTCATTTTTATAAATGACCTAGATGAGGGTGTAGAGGGTTGGATTAGTAAATTTGCTGACGATACCAAAGTGGGGGAGTTGTAGACAGTGAGGATGGATGTTATAGTTTGCAGAGGGACATAGATAGGTTGCAGAGCTGGGCCGTGAGGTGGCAAATGGAAGTCAATACAGATAAGTGTGAGGTGATTCACTTTGGTAGGAATAACAGGCATATGAAATATAGGGCTAATGGAAGGACCCTTAATAGTGTTGTCGAGCAGAGGGATCTTGGGGTACAAGTACATAGGTCTTTGAAAGTTGGCACCCAGGTTGATAAAGTTGTTAAGAAGGCGTACGGTGTGTTAGCTTTTATGGGTAGAGGGATTGAATTTAGGAGCCATGAGGTTATGTTACAACTGTACAAAACTCTGGTGCGGCCGCACTTGGAGTATTGCGTACAGTTCTGGTAGCCGCATTATAAGAAAGATGTGGAAGCATTGGAAAGGGTGCAGAGGAGGTTTACCAGGATGTTGCCTGGTAATGGTGGGAAGGCATTATGAGGAAAGGCTGAGGGACCTGAGGTTATTTTCATTAGAGAGAAGAAGGTTACGCGGTGACCTAATTGAGGCGTATAAGATGATCGAGGGATTGGATAGGGTGGATAGTGAGAGCCTTTTTCCTCGGATGGTGATGACCAACAGGAGGGGACATAACTTTAAATTAAGAGGTGGTAGTTATAGGATGGATGTCAGAGGCAGGTTCTTTACACAGAGGGTGGTGAGAGTGTGGAATGCCCTGCCTGCAGCAGTTGTGGACTCGCCTACTTTAGGGGCATTCAAATGTTCGGTGGATAGGCATATGGATGATATTGGAATAGTTTAGGTTAGAGGGTCCACTGGCCGGCGCAACATCGAGGGCCGAAGGGCCTGTACTGCGCTGTAATGTTCTATGTTCTATGTTGGAAATACATCCTGATGAACTGCTTTCAAATTGTTTTCTTTTCAGCTCACTGCAGGAAACCATGGACTGCACCTGAAAGTAGCAAAGGAGGGTGTACAACAGCCTGTGCTGCTGAGCTGGAATCAACTCCAATCTGGAATAAATTTCATGTAAATTGCATATGAAATTGGTCCCTGAGGAACATACTTACTGAATCGCAATTCTGCCAATAAAAATAACTTGAGAGAAAAGTCTGGAAAACAAAGCAATAGAACAAGGTCATGAGTACATGAACCTACTGATGTTTGTATTGTTTCTGAGTGCTGAGTGCTCACATAGGGCCCCATTTTAACATTTTGATTCTTAAGTGCTGGGGGGCTTGAAATTGGGAGCATTTCAAATCCGATCTTCAGACCCTGTTCACAGGCATCCCCATGCACACTCTGCCTGCAAAGATATCAGTGAGCCCAAAATCGCACTGCACAAGCCTGTGGGCAGAGCCTAACGCACCTGAAACCCTCCAGCTCTGATCGGTGTTCCCAACTGCGCGTGCGCAGAAAAAAATATCAATAAAATGCTTCTCTCCTGCCACATCCAGTTCAGGCCAGATCATGCCTCCCCCTGGTCCCCACAGCCATTGCTCCCTTTCCCAACATTACTGATCCTCTTATTCCCTCATTCCCTTATCACCCAGACAAATCATGGCCCCCTCGCCCACACCCCGCCCCCAACCTCGCCCACCACCACCACCCCCCCACCCCCTCACTGATGTCAGGCAGAATAGCAGCGAACTCCCCCACTTTTCCCTCACTGAGGGATCTCAGGCAGGTTGGCAGCATCACCCCCACCCCCCACCAACCCACCCACTACCGATCTCAAGCAGAGAACCATTGGATGTTTGGCACTTACCTCCTCACTAGCTGGAGCGCCCGAATTGGACTTTGATAGAGCATGTCCATTTTGTGCTGATTCTGCATGGTTGAAAGGAGGAAGTGCCAGTAGAGTTGGGCACGCGGCCCATTAAGTCAATTTAAACGCACGCAAATGTGTTTAAATTGCCGTCGCGCCCATTTCGGGTCCAATCGCGGCCATTTTCTGGCCTTGGTAAAGGGGGGAATCGGTACACAGGCGGGCACAGATCACGCTACTCACCTCATGCCCCACTTTATCAAGTTTTTGGCCAAAATCAGGCACAATGCGATGGTAAAATTGGGCCTTCAGTGTTTTTTCATATGCGTGCTAACACTACTTCTCACCAATGGACTTACACAAGTTCATCCATATATAATTTAACGATTCAATCAGGAAGCTTGAAACCATTCATCGTTTGTTGATGTGTTAGAGTACAATCACTGTGTTCATGAGAACCTATGTGCATGAACTGTCACTTTTTCTGGGATTATGAAATAAATTCACTACAGCTGTACACCGTTTGTCAGGAAAAGAATGCAAACTCGATTACTGTATCTGTAACTCACAACAGCCACTAGAATAAATGAAACTATGCCGAACGCTTCCCTTCCCAGTCTCTCAAGGGAGCAGAACATAGCGCCAAAATTCCTGAGATTGTGCAAGTTAGATTGCTTCTCCTGCTGCTTGCCCCCGAGTGCTTCACGTTGACAACTATGACCTTTCCACTTATTGCACTCTCTCAGTGTGTTATAACCCATCATCGTTAATTAATGATGCAATCAGCGGCTGGGCCAAGCAAGAGATGGATGAGGCTGCGTTATGGTTCCAAAATCCACCAACACCCAAAGTGTAACTGGAATAACTGCTCTACAGTTATCCGCACTTCTTCAAGAAAGATTCCCAAATGGAATTGGAACTGATAATGGAAACTTCTTGATCATTTATTACAACACCATAAGATACAGGAGCAGAATTAGGCCATTCAGCCCATCGATTCTGCTGTGCCATTCAATTATGACTGATATGATTCTCATCCCCATTCTTCTGCCTTCTCCCCATAACCCTTGATCCCCTTATCAATCGAGGACTTATCTATCCCTGTGTCAAAGACACTCAATGACCTGAACTCCATATCGGTTGCTAAGATTGATTGAACCTGGGGAATATGAGCAAGGTTATCTTCAGATAATAAATGCATTTGTAAGACAAAAAACATTTTATGCATTCATGGCAAGACTTGTTGCTGTACACTGCTGTATGTAAGACTATAGGAAGTTGCTTGATTCAGAAGAACAATTCTATTGAACAACGATATTGAATTACAAGTTTGACTGGTTAAAGCTCCAAGCATCTGATAAATGTATTTGAATGGAATCTGAGACAAGTAAGTTAAGCCATAAGACCATTGGGAAGAGTTTTTCCCCCAATATCGGCAAAAGTCGATGTTGGACAGGAAATGCAGTGTTGAAATCGTTGACAGTAATAGCGGCTTTCTCTGCCAAATAGTGCGGAACTGTGAAAAAATAAACATCAAGTCACAGGTCCCAGGACACAGTCACTGGCGTGCCAATCTTTGATTCATCCACCCTGCCATCGATGCAGACACTTGACAATCTGGGTGCCATTTTTAAAAGGCCACCTGAATGTGCAGCAGGCAAAACAATTTACCCAGGGGCATTGGCCCCTCCAGCATCCCCTGGCACTAGCTGACCACTAGCATGCATGACCCTCTCTCCTGTGAATGCTGCACTCATCTGAACTCCCCTGGGAGATCAGCTTGCTCCGTGCAAGTGATCAGGAAGCAATTGTGTTTCATGTTGTTCCAACATCACGCCATCGCAGATGGATGTTTTCACCAATGGGTGGGATGTATGGAGCGAAAGTCCCGGCTTGTGTTCAACTCGCAGACACAGTTTTACACAGTTCACAAACAGTCTTGTCCAAAAACTGTACGGTTGTTAATCAGTTGAGTACTGGTATATCTGGAGAAGCGAGGAATACTCCAGTTCTCTCAATCTTCCAACTGCAAAATCGTTCCCCTTTCGGCACAAGAATGAGACCTGACGAAATTTCAAAGTGTGATCACATCCAATCATTTCCCACACTTTCGAAAGTATATCAGACCAACTGGTGGTTGTTATTGATAGATATTATCGTCTGTTCCCTGGTAAATGAAAGCATTTACATTTGGCTGATTTTACTGGGATTTTCCGCTCTCACATTCTGTTCTCAGCAGTGAATGAGGTTGTGATTGTCACATCTGACTTCAATGTCACAGCACGTTCTGTGCTGCACTGTGTCAGGATGCTAGAATCCTTACAGTGCAGGAGGGCATTCGGCCCATCAAGTCTGCACCAACTACAATCCCACCCAGGCCCTATACCCATAACCCTAGCCAGTCTCCCTGTCACGAAGGAGCAAAAAGCATGGCCAATCCACCTAACCTGCACATCTTTGATCAATTTGAATATGATGAATACCCATTATATTGGCTGCCCACTGGAATCAGCACCACCAACACCCCCCCCATCCCCTCCCCGAATGCCCCTAACTCCACCCCCCAACCCCCATTCCCCCTCCCACCCTACCACCGCCCCCCCACCTCCACCCCATCATTCCCCTCAGGATCAATAGGGCTTGCTGAAGTTGAACAGAGGATGCACACCTGACCACCAGCACTTTGCTCCTGACTTTGCTCTACATCTTTGCATTGCGCGCCACTTACGGAAACATGTCATCCACACACACACTACTTCACAAGCAGCAACAATATGGCTCACGGGTATGGTCCGTGTCTAAAGACAAAGTCACCTCTGCCAGACCAGATGCAAGGCAGGGGTTTATAAGGGACCGAATAGTAAGAACCCATTGACGAAGGGGTGAAAGTTGCAAAAGATGCCCTCCAACACATGACTAGAGAGGTGGGGGTTTGGATTCTTCCCCTGGGCCAGAATGGGGAAGAATATCTAAGAGAGGCACGTAAGAGAGTTGGAGCCAGGATTGGAAGATAGCAGGGTGATGGTGCACTTGACTTTATATTGCTGATCTTGCAAGCACTTTCCCTGCCAGACACAAGGGAGGGGAAGATATGCAAGTGAACTGTCGTTTATGCCAGGCTTGTAGTGCACAGAATCACAGAATCCCTACAGTGCAAAAGAAGGCCATTCAGCCCATCGAGTCTGCATCAACCACAATCCTATCCAGACCCTATTCAAGAGTTACACAGGAATATCCTCCACAGAGCAGTGGTTAGCACTGCTGCCTTGCCATGTCCCAGGTTCAATTTCAGCCATGGATGACTGTGTGGAGTCTCCACGTTCTCCCCATGTCTGTCTGGATTTCCTCCGAGCGCTCCGGTTTCCTCCCACACTCCAAAGTTGTGCGGTTAAGTTGATTGGCCATGCTTAATTGCCTTTAGTGTCGAGGGAATTAGCAGGGTGAAATACGCAGGGTTACTTGGATAGGGCCTGGGTGGAGGTTGTTGCCAGGGCAGGCTCGATGGGCCGAATGGCTTCTTTCTGCACTGTAAAGATTCTATGATAATCAAAATGGCATAAAGTTTTGGAGGGAAAGGCTCAAGAATCCTCAGAAGGAGGGAAACCTGAATATATTGAACCCCCAGGGAAAGGGGAGAGATTACCATATTCAGGGCTTAGGCTGGTTGGGTAGTGAAGTATTGCCATGGTGTGACCTGAACTGATGATGCAGCATTAAATTAATCCAATAGTTCAGCTATTGAAGGTTTTGAAGGTCGTTTGGAGGACTGGTGCACTGAACAAGAGGTTAGGGGAGCGGAGGGGCAATTAAAGTGGAAATACACATCACCAAATGAGGATAAACTACACACCCGAGAAATGTTAAAAGCTTTTCCATGATAATGCAGGGAATCAGGAGAGTGAAGCAATGAAGTGCAGCGGGTGGGGTGGGGGTGAATTAAAACGTTCAAGTATTCTGGGGGCAGTTCATCCATCCCACTGTGCTCATTTTTTAGCACAGCAGCAGAGAGGATTCCCTCGAGCATTCAATGCGCACTTGTGTCTCCCAGGCCCGGAATGCTGACTGTTTCTATGCAGTGCTGGAGATCAGCTGGGAAGCAGGGCTAGCTTCTAACAAATTATTTAAATGCAATTAATGAATCCAGGACTGAATTCCCCAGTTCTGCAAGCCCACTCTGACATTTCACTCCAACAGGCTTTACTATAGCTCCCCACTTTCAGGGAACTAGCAGGATGACCACCCTGGAGTGAGGAACATAGAACATTACAGTGCAGTACAGGCCCTTCGCCCTGTGATGTTGCACCAACTAGTGGAACAAATCTAATGACACTCTAACCTAAACTACTCCAATATTATCCATATGCCTATCCACTGACCATTTGAACGCCTTTAAAGTTGGTGAGTCCGCAAGTGTTGCGGGCAGGGCATTCCACGTCCTTACTACCCTCTGAGTAAAGAACCCACCTCTGACATCTGTCCTATAACTACCACCCCTTAATTTAAAGCTATGTCCCCGTGTTAACCATCTCCATCCAAGGAAAAACGCTCTCACTGTCCACCCTATCTAACCCTCTGATCATCTTGTATGTCTCAATTACATCACCTCATAACCTTCTTCTCTCTAACGGAAATAATCTCAAGTCCCTCAGCCTTTCCTCATAAAACCTTCCCACCATACCAGACAACATCCTGGTAAACCTCTTCTGCACCCTTTCAAGAGGGGCAATCAGAATCCTCCCAGGGAGTTGAGTGATGATGGGATGGTGTCCCCTGAGCACAGGCATCCTGGCAGTGCCAGCCAGTGTCCCGGTAGTGCCTAAGGGGCAAAGTGTCCATGCCCAGACGTCCCTTGGCATTGCCCAAAAGGCATGGGGCCATATCAAGGGGACGGGTTGTCCCGTTTCCACTCTGTATTGGGATCCGATCAGGGCTGGATGGAGGCCAGCGATTGGGATGTGCTGGGATTGCAGGGGAGGGTTCAAGGCCGGGATGGGGGTGTTGGAGAGATATCCTGTACCCTCAGAGGCAGGAGACTCCCCGGATACATGATGAGAAAGCACTGGGAATAGATCATTGTGGAGGTTAATGGCAGGAGTCAGGTCCAAAGCACCTGCACATAACGCAGGGAAAAGTTCACCGACCTAATATAAGTAAATGAAGTTAGTGAATGTTTCTTCAAGAGCCATTTCCTACAAACAGCAACACTGGCCTCAGCCTTTGCTCATTCACCACCTCACTCTCCCATCGCTCACCTAACAATAATCTATATCAAACTTATATCTAACGTTCATATGCTACATCTCACCCTCACTTAGCACTGTGGTAAGCCTCAAAACCTCTTCTCATAGCTTGCACACACTTCCAGCTATTCAGCCATGATAGGCACATCACCAAACAAACTGCATGACCCTCACTGACGCACTTGCTTCTCTCTTGCTGGTGATGCATAACCCGAGGCAGCGGGGACTGACCAGAGAAAAAGCGGGACTTACAAGTTCTAACACCCATGAAGGAGACAGTGCTGGCCTTTCTGGGATGGGCCATTGCTGAGGCCAAGGCCAGCAGCAGGACTGAAACCATTGTGGACAAAGGTATCCTCATACCTAATCCTCCCCACATCCTCCTCACCTTCACAACTTCCTCTGACTTACAAGCTGCAGATAGTGTAAGCAAAAACTTCCTCTCCAGCGCAATCAAATCCTTGTCCCTTTTTCCTTTTCAAGATAGTGAAAACATTTGCTTGCCCTCAAGGTGGAGGAAGAGCAAGAAGGCAATGAAGATGAAGGCACATCATCATTTGGTTTCACACGTGTAATGAACAGTGTAGGCACTGGGTATGAGATGCCAATGCCCACCATGTAGCCAGCCAGGTTCCGGGTTTGGGCTTGTTATTCATACTCTTGCCCCACACCAGCAAAAAATGCCACCATCAAGAAAGGGGGTGGAGTGTCACAGTGGTTAGCACTGCTGCCTCACAGTACCAAGGACTTGGATTCGATTCCCGGATTGGGTCACTGTCTGAGCGGAGTCTGCATGTTCTCCCCATGTCTGTGTGGGTTTCCTCCACGTGCCCCATTTTCCTCCTACAGTCTGAAAGACATGCTGGTTAGATGCATTGTCCATGCTAAATTCTCCCTCAGTGTACCCAAATGGTCACCAGAATGTGGCAACTAGGGGATTTTCATAGTAATTTCATTGCAGTGTTAATGTAAGCCTACTTGTGACACTAATAAATACATTTTAAACTTTAAAGGGAAGTCTGAAATTAGTTCTTGTCCAATATTTGTTAAGGACTCTAGAGTTTGCCCAAATCCATGAAAATCCAGACTATTTATTCTTTCTCCTCAGACACTAAAGCAGTCCCAATCTATATGCAGCAAAACTGAACAATATTCAGACTGGCACTAATAAATGGCAAGTAACATTCATACCGCACAAGCCAGCCAGTGACAACCTCCAGCTAGATAACTCTAACTATCTCCCCTTAATATTCAATGGCATTACTCCCTGAAATATTTTGGGGTTACCATTGACCAGAACCTTCAATGGACTCGCTATATTAATGCTGTGGCTACAAGAGCAGGGCAGGGACTGGGAATTTGGAGGAGATTAACTCGCCCCCTGACTCCCAAAGTCTGTCCATCATCCACAAGGTACAAGTCAGGAATGTGATGGAATACTTTCCAGTTTCCTGGGTGAGTGTACCTTCAACAGCACATAAAAAGCTCAACACCATCCATTATAAAGCAGCCCACTTAACTGGCAGCCCTTCTACAAATATTGTCTCCCTTCTTCACCAACAGTAGCAACGGTGTATACATTTACAATACACACTGCAGGAACTCAGCATGGCTCCTTTTATGACATCTTTCACCAGCACCTAGAAGGACAGGGCAACAGATATATGGACAACCCCACTACGTGCAAATTCCCCTCCTGGCCACTCACCATCCTGGTCTGAAAATATATCACTGTTCTTTGATTTTCAATGGGTCAAAATTCCATTCCCTCCCAAACAGCACAGTGGGAGTATCTACACCAAACGGATTGTAAAGGTTCTAGAAAGCAACCCACCTCCTCAAGAGCAATTAGGGATGGATAGTAAATACTGGCCTAGCCAGTGAAACCTACATGCAGTGATCAACTTAAAAGAAATACTTGTTTTAAATAGCAGTGAACTGGGATACTCAAGAATTTTTAAAAAATCGTTCTCAGAATTGCAAAGCCAGCATTTATTGCCTCTTCCAAAACCTCACTGGGCCACTTCAGAGATGTAGTTAAGCGTAAACCATGTTGCTGTTGAATTGGAGTCACATACAGGTCAGAGCAAGTAGGAACGACGGATTTCTTTCTCTATAGATCATTAGTGAACAAGCTTGTCTAACCTGCCTAACAATACAAAAACTTCATCACTTTTACTTGAAAATAATTGAAGCTGAATTCAAATTCTCAAATGGCCATGTTTGGGATTTGATCTCACCATGCAGATTCACAATGATATTGTACCTATCTGAATGAGCATTCTTTATGGTGCAAGCATATCCTCTTCTATTGGGAAAAGATACAAAACTCTGAGGACTTATACTAACTGACTCAAGAACAGCTTCTTCCCTGCTGCCAGATTTTTGAATGGACCTAGCTTAGTAAACTGATATATCTCTTCACATATCTGTCACTGCAATACTACATCCTGCACCCTCTCCCTTCCTTCTCCCTTTTGTGTGGTATGCTTTGTCTGTATAATGTTCAACACTACTTTCACTGTGTCCCACTACGTGACAATAATAAATCAAAGCAAATCGAAACATCAAATCAATAATGTGTTCATTGGCTACAGTTTTGGTAATACTTACGCCAAAGCATATTAGTCAAATTTTGGAAACAAAAAAGAACTTGCAGAATGCAGTTACTGTGACCTTACCTGACAACCATCAATGGAGTCCTGCTAAAAGATGTGATAAACCTGAACTGTTCACTTTCTTTTGTTTGACACAGGTGCTGCCTGACCTGTTGACTGTTTCCATTATTTTCTCTTTTTGTGCTTTGCATTAATTAAAGATGACCATTTACAAAACATTCAGGCTGTGTCACTCTGTTTCACCTGAATTGCCTGCATTAACTGAGACATATACCAGGCAGCTTTAAATCTCCTGCATGTATCAGGGCATTAAAGAGAGAATAAGGATTGCCTGAAGAATCGGCTCACACTAACTAAAAACTAAAGAAATTCAAAGGTACACACACACTGTGAATTCTAAAGTATTGTAATTTACACATTAAAATTTTCACTCAATCAACAGTGCTGGTAAGAAAATGAAATATTGGTAAGGTGGCACAGTGGTTAACACTGCTGCACTTGAATACAGGAGTTGGGACGTCTTGTTGAGGTTGTATAAGACATTGGTAAGGCCAAACTTGGAATACTGTGTACAGCTCTGGTCACTCTATTATGGAAAGGATATTATTAAACTAGAAACAGTGCAGAAGAGATTTACGAGGATGCTTGATGGTTTGAGTTATAAGAAAAGGCTGGATAGACTGGGATTTTTTTCCCTGGAGCATAGGAGGCTGAGGGGTGATCTTACAGATGTCTATAAAATAATGAGGAGCACAGATCAGCTAGGTAGTTATATATTTTCCCAAAGGTAGGGGAGTCTAAAGCTAGAGGGCATAAATTTAAGGTGAGAAGGGAGAGATACGAAAGTGTCCAGAGAGGCAATTTTTTTTTTACGCAGAGGGTGGTGAGTATCTGGAACAAACTGCCAGAGATAGTTACAGAGGCAGGTATAATTTTGTCTTTTAAAAAACATTTAGATAGTTACATGGATAAAATGGATATAAAGGGATATGGACCAAATGTGGGCAATTGGGATTAGCTTAGGAGTTTAAAAAAAAAGGCAGCATGAACAATTTGGGTCAAAGGGTTTGTTTCTATGCTGTAAACCTCTATGACTCTGACTCACAGTGCCAGGAACCCAGGTTTGATTCTGTGGAGTTTGCATGTTCTTCCTGTGTCTGCATGGGTTTCCTCCAGGTGCTCCAGTTTCCTGCCACACTCCAAAGTTGTGCAGATTAGTTTGATTGACCATACCAAATTGCCCCTTAATGTCAGGGGATTAGCAGACTTGTGTAACAAGCTGCATTCTCAGCCCGCTACTATTCTCCTTATATATTTATCACTGTGTGATATTCAAGTCTGCAGACGATATCACCATAGTGGTATCTCAGACAATGACAAGACAGAGTACAGGAATGAGATGGAGAATCTAGTGAATTGGTGCAGTGACAATAATCTTTCCCTTAATGTCAACAAAATGAAGGAGATTGTCATCTGCTTCAGGAAGCGCAGAGGAGGACGTATCCCTGCCTACATCAATGAGGCAAAGTGGAAAGAGTAGAGCTTCAAGTTTTTAAGTGTCCAGATCACCAACAACCAACAGTCTGACTTGGTCCCCCATTGCCAACACTAGTTAAGAAAGTCCACCTATGCTTCTACTTTCTCAGAAGACCACAAGTTTCACGAATTTTTACAGATACATCATAGAAAGCATTTTTTTTCTGGCTATATCACTGCTTGGTTCAGCTTCTGCTCTGCCCAGGACCACAAGAAACTACAAAAGGTCATGAATGTAGCCCAATCCGTCACACAAACCAGCCTTCTATCCATTGACTCTGTCTACATTTCCCTCTACCTTGGCAAAACACCCAGCATAATTAAGGACCTCACGCATCACGGATATTCTCTCTTCCACCTTCTTCCATCAGGAAAAAGATACAAAAGTCTGAGATCACATACCAACTGACTCAAGAACAGCTTCTTCCCTGCTGTCAGACTTTTGAACGGACCTACCTTGCATTAAGTTGATCTTTCGCTACACCCTAATTATGACGGTAATACATTCTGCACTCTCTTGTTTCCTTGTCTATGAACAGTATGCTCTGTCAGAACAGCGAACGAAAAACAATACTTTTCACTGTGTGATAATACAAGTGACAATAACAAATCAAATTAAAATCAAATCAAATAGGTAAATACGTGAGGTAATGGGCATCGGTGGGATAGGTATCGGTGCAGACTTAATGGTCCCAAAGCCTCCTCCTGAACTGTAGGGATTCTAATATGAACGTTCTTTCAGATCCAGACTGACTTTGCAGATTAGAGCCACACATAGCAAGGGGAGAGTGCTGATTTCATTGGATAAGACAACAGGACAACGAGAGAGAGAAAACAAAGATGAGGAGAAGGAGGGAAAGGGCAAAGTGCAGAAGATTAAAAGTGAATGAGACTGGGACTGAATTCACATAAATTAATCCACTGGCCCTTTGAGAAAAACAAAACCTGGCAACTGAGGCAAAAGATTGCAAAGGGTTTCTGAAGAGATCCACATGTCTGCATTTTACACAAGGGAAGTGGAACAAAGACTGGATTTAATTCTACGCCAGAAAATAAAATGTTGACTATGCAGCACTAACTTGTCTCTATCCTCCCCCCCACCCCCCACCCCTCTCTATCTCAGCAACTCCTTCTAAATGGCGTGGAGAGATTTATTTTTGTCTAAAATTCGAACAACAGCACAGCCGGCAGCAATTGGTCAACAGCCCCAGCTGTCCCGGAGTGTGCTTCCCACCTGCTGAGCTCCTGCCATCAGACCATTGTAGGGCTAGGTGCACATGGATACACACACACATGCACGCACACATGTGCACGCACACGTACACACACACGGACACGTTTTTGCTTTGAGTCTCACGCAATGGGACTTTACCAGAACCCAAGGGGGAATCTGCTGTCTTCACTCCTCACGCAGTCAATGGGCTCATCATGCCAGTGTGAGTCGGGCATTCAAGGACAGCCAGGTTCTTGCACATCAGGGGGCTAAGTGTCAGCAGTGCCGATAAGTTATGTTCAGCACGCAGTCCACAGCGAGGGGATTGTAACTGTGCTTCTTTGATTTTAGTGCAGCAGGGAGACAGGAGAGCAGCCTGCGATTGCAGGAAACAGTAAAGATGTTCTGTCTGCATTCGTTATCACTTTGCTATCCATCACACTACAGGTTAAGGCACTGCAACCTGGCAATACAGTTTAACACTGAGAACTCAAGCTATAAACTGCTGCATTCTGCAGCAGGAACGGTAATTGCCTTTCCCAAACATCAGCAACATCAGCTCGACGGGATTTCCCACATTTCAATGAACTATCGGATTGTTGAACAAGATGTAACGGATGGTTCTGTGGTGTGAGCTAGAGTTTGATATTAACATGCTCTCCTTGTAGGTTTGCACAGTGACGCAGTGGTTAGCGCTGCTGCCTCACAGCACCAGGCACCCAGGTTCGATTCCCGGCTTGAATCACTGTCTGTGCAGAGGTTGTACATTCCCCCCATGTCTGCGTGGGTTTCCTCCAACTGCTGTGGTTTTGTCCCATAGTCCAGGAGTTTTCTGGTTTAGGTGCATTGGCCGTGCTAAATTCTCCCTCAGTGTGCCCAAACAGACATCGGAGTGTGGCGACTAGGGGATTATCACAATAACTTCATTGCAGTGTTAATGTAAGCCTACTTGTGGCACCAATAAATAAACTTTAAAAACATTAAGGTTCACAAACCCTCACCAGGACCTCGACAATAAAGAAAGTCTAGACTGATACCCCTGGTGCAGTTCTGAGCAACTGTTAGAAATGCCATCTTGTAAGTGAAATGCTAATGCAAAGTTAGTCGAAAGGGTGGCATGGTGGCACAGTTGTTAGCATTGCTGCCTCACAAAGCCAGGGCCCAGGTTTAATTCCAGCCTCAGATGGAGTTTGTTCATTCTCCCCGTGTCTGCGTGGGTTTCCTCTGAGTGCTTTGGTTTCCTCCCACAGTCCAAAGATGTGCAAGTTAGGCGGATTGGCCATGCTAAATTGTACCTTAGTGTTTGTTAGATGGGTTAGTCATGTGAAATGTGTAGCGTTATGGGGAGAGGGCCAGTGTAAGATACCCTATCAGAGAATGTCAGTGCAAACTTAATGGTGGAATGACTGCCCAATTTTCGCACGATCCCACCAAGGCCAACAGAATCGGAATGGGCGTGCCGGTAAAATTCCGGCCAATGGGTAGGATTTGCTAGCCTTGCTCACCTCAAGGTGCTGTTTGTGAACATTGCTAGAGATAAGCTGGTTGCCTAGTAACGATAACTATACCTCAACAATACTTCCCTGGCTGTGAGCAGTTCAGGGTGACCTAACAGATGCTATATTGCTGCTAGTTGGATCTCCTTTCTTTTAGTCACAATACAATGGTCCACATAAGAACTAAGAGCAGAAATAGGCAATTTACTCTCTTCAGCCTGTTCTACCGTTCAATATGATCTCGGCTGATCTCAATTGAGCCACAATTCCACTTTCCCGTTCACTATAGTCCCTCAAATCCATTACTCATTAAAATTCTGTCCATCACTTCCTTAAATTTACTCAATGTCCCAGAATCATTGTTCTCTGGGACAGAGTGACTGGAAGGTACTGGTGGCTGAGTGTGATTTTTTTCAATTTGCTTTTTTTTTCCCTCTCTCTTTTTGAGTGCTTTTTGCTGCTGTAGTTAGTCCTGGGGCTAGCTGGGAAGGGCACCGGGGAGTATAAAAAGAAAGTGGCAGTAGACAGCGGGCAGCGTCGGGAGCAGGCACTGTGAGTGAATAGGGCAGCAGAGTGAGATATAAGGGCTTTGGCTCGTGGGGCTTGGGCGAGAGCAGGCTTAGGCACAGTGTGCTACTGGTTTTCCACTAGAATTCACACCTCCAAAGGTGTCCAAGACAATGGAGGGGATTAAGGGAAGACGCCGGTTTGTTCTTTGTTCTCTTTGTTCTTAATCCACAACGCTCTGGGGTAGTGAATTCCACAGACTCTCAACCCTTTGAGAGAAGTAGTTTCTCCTCATCTATTTTAAATAGGCCAATCCTTACCCCAAAACTATGACCTCACATTCCAGAATGCCCTACAAGAGGAATCATGGAAACCCTATAGTGCAGAAAGAGGCCATTTGGCCCATTGAGTCTGCACTGACCACAATCCCACTCGGGCCCTATCCCCGTATCCCTACATACTTACCCGCTAATCCCTCTAACCTACACATCTCAGGATTCTAAGGGGTAATTTTTAGTTTGTCAATCAACCTAACCCACACATTTTTGGACTGTGGGAGCAAACTGGAGCACCTGGAGGAAACCCATGCAGACACAAGGAGAATGTGCAAACTCCAACAGACAGTGACCCAAGCCAGGAATCGAACCCAGGTCTCTGGAGCTGTGAAGCAGCAGTGCTAACCACTGTGCTACCATGCTGCCCGTGTCCATATCTCAGTGTCTACTTTGTCAATCCCTGTAACATGACATAAACATAAATATATTTTAACCCCATCAGTGCATGATTGGTCAGTGATCAATGATAATATCACAAAGGCCTAGTGGTCTTATTGCTGGACTATTAGTCCAGAAACTCAACCAATGTTCTGGGGACCTGGCTTCGAATCCCGCCACGGCAGCTGGAGGAATTTGAATTCAGTTAAAAATTCTGGAATTTAAAGGCTAACGATGACTATGAAACCACTGGTTCACTAATATTCCTTAGGTAAGGAAATCTGTCATCCTTATCTGGTCTGGTCTACATGCGACTCCAGAACCACAGCAATGTGGTCTACTCTCAACTGCCCTCAGGCGACTAGAGTTGGACAATAAATGCTGGCCAATGAATGGATCTCATGTTGATGAATGAATAAAAAAATATATATTCCACAGACTATTGCCAAGCACCTGTCATTATTCCAATTTCCCAACAGTCATCTATTCCAGGTGTATTTAAAAATGAAGGAAAACCGAAGGATGAATCCTCGTTGACAAAGGTTATTCACCATCGTGCCAGCTAAGACTCTGGAGGAGACTGTGGGCAAAACTTGAGAGCAGGTACAAAGAAGACAAGAGACCCATTGGAAGCATTAACGAACCTACTGTTAGCACCCGAAAGCCATCATCCTGATCTCTCAAAATATCAGGATAATTTCATAGTAAATCCGCCCCTCCCAACCCCAAAAGGGTTTCGCTCATCATCATCATCATCATCATCATCTGTTGCCGGAGGTTATAAACTGAGAATCCTAGCCAGAGAAATGTGTTGCCCTCAACCAGAGCAAAACTGCAGAAACGACCCAAAAAGTCAAGTGAACCAGACGCTAATCCAGCTGAATGTTTACATTTACCACTTCAAGGAACTCTCCAGTCATAGGCAACCCAGAAGGTGACTCAAATCACCGTCTATAGCTGTTCCCTCTGCAGGTTTTCAACTTGGAGGGGGTGATGGCCTGCTGGTATGATTGCTAAACTATTAATCCAGAAACTCAGCTGATGAACTGGAGACCAGTGTTCACAATCCCACCACAGCAGATGGTGGAATTTGAATTCAGCAAAAACAAAAAGAAAATCGGGATTTAATGATGAAACCGTTGTTGATAATCAGAAAAGTCCTTGTGGTGTATTTGTACAAAACTCTGGCGCAGCCGCACTTGGAGTATTGCGTACAGTTCTGGTCGCCGCATTATAAGAAAGATGTGGAAGCATTGGAAAGGGTGCAGAGGAGGTTTACCAGGATGTTGCCTGGTATGGTGGGAAGGCCTTATGAGGAAAGGCTGAGGGACCTGAGGTTATTTTCATTAGAGAGAAGAAGGAAATGCGGTGACCTAATTGAGGCGTTTAAGATGATCAAGGGATTGGATAGGGTGGATAGTGAGAGCCGTTTTCCTCGGATGGTGATGACCAACACGAGGGGACATAACTTTAAATTAAGAGGTGGTAGTTACAGGACGGATGTCAGAGGCACGTTCTTCACACAGAGGGTGGTGAGGGCGTGGAATGCCCTGCCTGCAGCAGTTGTGGACTCGCCTACTTTGAGGACATTCAAATGTTTGGTGGATAGGCATATGGATGATATTGGAATAGTTTAGGTTAGAGGGTCCACCGGCTGGCGCAACATCGAGGGCCGAAAGGCCTGTACTGCGCTGTAATGTTCTATGTTCTATGTGTATTAATGGGCAGTAGCTGGCACACTGGTTAGCATTGATGCCTCACAGCACCAGGGACACGGGTTTGATTCCTGGTTTGGGTCACTATGCAGAGTTTGCATGTTCTCCCCATGTCTGCGTGGGTTTCCTTTGGTTCCTTCAGTTTCCTCCCTCAATTCAAAAGACATGCTGGCTAGATGTATTGGCCATGCTAAATTCTCCCTCTGTGCACCCAAACAGGTGCCAGAGTGTGGCAAATAGGGGATTTTCACAGTAATTTTATTGCAGGTTTAATGTAAACCTACTTCTGACACTAATAAATAAACTTTAAATTTTAAACTAATGCCCTTTAGGGAAGAAATCTCCCTTCTTTACCTGGTCTGACCTACACGTGACTCTGGAGCCACAGCAATGGGGTTAACTGCCCTGTGAAATGACTTAACAAGCCACTCAGTTTCAAGGGTAACTTGGGATTGGCAATAAATGCTGGCCAGCCAATAACATAAATGTCCCACAAATGAATAAAGGAAAACTTCACAAAGAAATAAAGGAATCCGTACAGTACAGAAGAAGCCATTCGGCCCATCAGTGGCTCTTGGTTGCTATCTTGTTATTGCTATCTTGTTATCTCTTTACATTCAGAGAGAGGGATTCTCCTCAAGAAAGTCCAATATAATGTGCACAATTAGTACCCAATATTGCATTATATGCTTCCCCTTCACACTGACGTATTATGGATGCCACCTAACTCCTAACCCGTACCGTCTTCCAAGCATTTCCTCCATTTACAGAATAAACGTAGTGTCAGCTGCATTGTGTCCTTGAGAACCAGCTCCTTTAGCCCAGCCTCTTGCGCTGGATACTGAGGTGATCCGGCATCTTCTACTGTGGTTTACTAGCTGCCTGACACAACTGCCATTAACAACAACTTAGTTTTAGATAGCATTTTTATATAATAAAATGGTCTATGGATTTCTCAAATAAAATCTGATCTTCAACTGCATGAAGCGATATTGGGGCAGATGATCCAAAGCCTGGTCAAAGAAAAACATTTTGAGAAGTGTCTGAGAGGTAGAAATTGAAGCAGTGAGGTGGAGAGGTATTAGCAGGAATTCAGGAGAGCTTAGGGCCTAACAGCTGAAGGCACAGATATCACAATTTGAGTGATTAAAATTGGAGCTGATCAGGAGGTCAGGATTAGAGGGGCACCGATATTTTGGTCAGTTGTGGGTCTGAAGGAAATTTCAAAGGTGGGGTGGGACCAAGCAATGGATAGATTTGAAAACCGATGAAAATTTTAAAATTGAGGCAAATAGCCTAGGTGTATCGAAGTGGGAAGTGATGGTCTAGTGGAATTATCGCCAACTATTAATCCAGAAATTCAACAAATCTTCTGGGGACCCGGGTTCGAATCCCGCCACAACAAATAGTGGAATTTGAATTCAATAAAAACAATCCAGAATCAAGAATCTATTGATGACAACAAAATCATTGTCGGTTGTCAGAAAAATCCGTTGGTTCATTAATGTCCTTTGGGGAAGGAAATCTGCCGTCCTTATCCGGTCTGGCCTACATGCAACTCCAGAGCCACAGCAATGTGGTTGACTAACTAGGGAAGGGCAATACATGCTGGCCAGCCAGAAATGTCCATGTCTCTTGAATGAAAAAAGTGGGGTGACACAGTAGTACAGTGGTTGGCACTGCTGCCTTACAAAGCCAGGCACCCAGGTTCAATTCCTGGCTGTGCTCACTGTTTGTGCAAAATTTGAACATTCTCCCCGTATCTGCGTCAGTTTCCTCCCACAGTCCTAAGACATGCTGGTTAGCTGCGTTGGCCATGCTAAATTCTCCCTCAGTGTACCCGAATAGGTGCCGGAGTGTGGCGAATGGGGGATTTTCACAGTAACTTCATTGCAGTGTTAATTTAAGCCTACTTATGACACTAATATATAAACTTTAAAAACTTTTTTTTAAAAACCTTAAAATCTAAAGCAAAGTACATGAGGGAAAAAGCAATAGGATATGTCAACAGCATAAGATGGAGTCAGATGAAAGAGAGTTCATGTGTAGAAAACACATTGATACGGATCAGCTGAGCTGAGAGACCTATTTTCCGCTGTAAGTTCTCGATAATTGAAGCAAAATAGCTCAATTTTCATAGGACCATGCAGATTAATATTTCAGGGTAATATACTAACTGTGACAAGTCAGCCTCTTGGCCATTTCCACCTTTCTCACTCAGAGCACTTGTAAAAAGTTAGTTTGGTTTAAAGTCAGCAGCTTGAAACATTAACACTGTAATATAATCAATGCAAATTGATCCCAGGAAGGGAACACAATATTGATCATCTTTCCTTCATTCTTTATGAAAGAGTCAAATTAATAGATGTCTACATTCAAGGGATTCAAATTTCAGTTTGGTTACTTTAACACTAGGATGAACCCAATCATTTTAAACTAATCAGAAAGCAAAGCCTTGCAGATACACAATAAACAAAAATCAAACATTTACAAAGAAGTGTTACTCAACTTGTACTTGCTTTCATTCCCAGTTTATAATCAAGTTAAATTAGATTAAATTAAATGCAATTAGAGAATCACAGAAGTGGCCAAGAGAAATCGCTCAGGCCTCAGAACTCCCGGGGCCTTTATGCAATAATTGTACACAGCCCACTCACTCGCTCACATAGGAACTCTTCCACACTACTTACTAATCTTATCAAATTTCACTGTTTCAATAGATAATGCTTGTCATCAGGACTCTCACTTTATGCAAATCAACAATCCCCCAGGTTCCATCTTAAAACGTTTATTTTGTTGTAAACCATGGGGTAAGAGTGTTTTTTCTCCTCCAAGGCTGTTTTTATTTCATCTCCTGTTTAATTTCAGAATTGCTGGTCAAATTGCAGGAAATATAGTTTAGAACAATGTAACTGAGCAGAGATTTCTTCCTAATGGGTGATACGGTGACACAGTGGGTAGCACCCAGGGACCAAGGTTCAAATCCCAGCTTGGCTCACTGTCTGTGCAGGGTTTGCATGTTCTCCCCGTGTCTGTGTGGGTTTCCTCTTGGTGCTCCAGTTTCCTTCCACAATCTGAAAGATGTACCAGTTGGGTACATTGGCCTTGCTAAATTCTCCCTCAGTGTATCGAACAGACGCCAGAGTGTGGCAACTGGGGGAATTTCACAGTAACTTTATTGCAGTGTCTGTGTCCTGTGTTTGGCTTCTGAGGAGGTCAGTGCGATTTCTCACTATGGCGCGTCGGAGCTGGCGATCGATGAGTTGAGTGCCGTATCCTGTTCTTATGAGGGCATCTTTCAGTGTCTGTTGCAATACTCCTCATCTGAGCAGATCCTGTGTATACGGAGGGCTTGTCCGTGGGGACATGGTGGATAGAGTATCCTTTGTCTTCAAGTACTTCCACGGAGCAGAGAAGTTACGACATCTTCTCCGGAGCCTTCAACATGTCATTGATGAAGACGAATATCTCACCAAGGCAGTCCCTACACCCCCACTTCTTGCCTTCAAACAACCGCACAACCTCAAACAGACCATTTACTACAATAAACTACCCAGCCTTCAGGAGAACAGTGACACAACCCTGCCACAGCAACCTCGGCAAGACGTGCTGGATCATCAACACAGCTGTTATCATCTCACGTGAGAATACCATCCACCAGGTACACAGTACATGCACTTGCAACTCGGCTAATGTTGTCTACCTGAATCGCTGCATGAAAGGATGTCCCAAAGCATGGTACATTGGGGAGATCATGCAAACAACAGATGAATGAACACTGCTCGACAATCACCAGACAAGAGTGCTCTCTTCCTTTTGGGAACATTTCAGCAGCCATGGCATTCCACCTCTCATCTTTGAGTAAGAGTTCTCCAAGTGTGTGGCCTTCACAACGCACAACAGCGCAGAGTCGCTGAGCAGAAGTTATCCAAGTTCCATACACACATAAGAAGAGCCTCAACCGGGATCTTGGGTTCACGTGACACACTATCTGTAATCCCTATGACTTGCCAGGGTTTGCAAAATCTCACTAACTGTACTGGCTGGAGATCTCTTTAACCTCTGCTTAATCCTCTCTCCACTCTCATTGTCTTTAAGACTTGATTATTTAAGACTTACATTCCAACCATTATTTTGTAAATTGAGTTTGTGACTTTATATGTCCTGTTTGTGAACACAGCTCCTCACTCACCTGATGAAGGGGCAGCACTCCGAAAGCTTGTGGCTTGTGCTACCAAATTAACCTGCTGGACTTTATTTACCCTGGTGTTGTGAGACTTCTTACTGTGCTTACAATCCAACGTCAATATCTCCACACAATGCCCAAGAATATGGCAGTCAAACTGACTTTTAAATCCTTAACTCTGACACACTAGTGGAACATAACAGCACCCCCACCCCCTGGGAGTCCCCCTATCAGGTGGGAGTGGTAAAATTGAAGGTCAGTGTGACAGCGCCATGCCTGTTGATTAACTCTGCCACTGATAAAATAGCAGGGCTGGGGGAGAATCAAGGCGTCCACTCATCCACAAACTAACTGAACCCCTTAATTAGCCAATTAATGGTATTTTATGACTGGCAGCGGATGGTGTTTGCTGCGTGCACCCATTGACAACGTGGAACTCCTCAACCCCTGCAAAGTATTCTGTTCTCCAGGTATATTGCGCTGTCCCTGTGCAGGGCTTACCAGACTGGTTAATAAATTTGCCCAGTCACCTTCTAATCCAGCCAGATCCATGACTTCTTGGTGTTACAAACAGCCTGCAGTCCCACCTGTGGCCACCACTGCCAGTGGCACTGCTGAGGCACGAGGGCTGCCAGTCATTTGATTGGTCAGCAACTCCCAGACATTGGGCGTCCACCCCAGGCGGAGCAGAAGTCTCACCCTGAGCGAATAGTCATAGAATTCAGTCTCAGCAGTTAAGGGATGGGCAATTAATGCTGGCCTGGCCAGCAATACCCATATCCTGTGAAAAAAAATAGAAGAAAGTATTTGGTACATGTGGATAGTGAAGGAAATGACTGAGCTAGGAGGTCACGAATGGAAGCAGATTCATCAAATGAGACAGACAATTCGAAGGAGGAGGAGAGATTTGACTGGAAATAAGTAAATGACCTTGAATAAGAAAAACGTTGTACAACATGGAGTATCCGGGTTTACTGAAGGCCAGGCATTTTTTACATTTTGGGAAAAGGAAATGGAGTGCATTGGAGCAAATGTGAAGAACAGAAAGGTGGAGGAGAGAGAACAGAATGGAGAGAGAGAGAGATGGAGTGAGAGAGAGAGCACAAAATTAAATTGGAGAAACAAAATGGAGGTGAGAGAGGGAGAATACAATTGAGAGAGTGAGGGAAAGAGTATGGTTGCCAATTCCTCAAGAATTTCTGGCTACGCTCACCCCAAAACTGTAAAGTCTCATTCAAGGTCAAAGGACCTTGCATGGTCCATCTCCCGCCTGCTACAATTCCACAGTGCGTGGGACAGGAAAACTGCACCCCCCTTCCCCACTCCCAGAGTCTCCAAGAATTGAAGATCAAACTCCAGGACACTGTCATGTGCGACCCTGGAGATAAATCACCAAGAATATTACAAAAGGTAAGTTTTTAAAATTTTCATTCAACATTATTTCACTTTACCAGCTATAAAACTGTTCAAAAATGGGAAAGGAAAGGCTGTTTGGCAGGCAGCTAAGCATTATTAAATTTGGTAGCGAGTCCTTTTTACTTTCCGATTGGTGTAGGGAGTGAAACCTCCGCGGATGCATTTAATCTCAGTTGCCAACCCTTGGAAGCGAGGAGAGAAGGAGAACGAGGAGGATGAGAGAAACACGTAACAGAGCAGATAAAAAAATGAGGCATCCTTTTCCTTGCGGACATACTATTATTGTTTGTTCATGGAGAAATAGAGAGGATGAGAATCCATTGAAGAATTCCATCCAGCAATGATTTGTAGAACAGGAATCTAGTCAAGCACAGTGTCTGTAGAAGATTATGATGTACCGTTAATATAGTATCCTTTATTAAAGAGTCAGCTATTGGATAACCTGAGAAGTGTTAAAAATAGATGACTAGTAGTTTTTATAGAATGTGCGATTTAGAATTAGATTTTATATTCTGTTTTCAATACTCAAATATCAATTTTAAAATTAATTTTGTACGTCATAAATCCTTCTACTTATTCATCAACTTCTCGAATATGTTCTCTCTTGTTCAACAATTGAATACATCTTTTTGACCTTAATTGTCCTCTGAGTTAGACTAGCTGGTCATTTTTTCTGGCTTTCTGAGTTTCCATTAGTCACCATTCTGTTTTCATTTTATACTGCACTTGTCTCTCAACACTGGTTCTTTTTGATGACGCACATGAACTGGGAAATGTCAATATTCTAAAGTATTATTAATCATTATTAATCAATCTTGCAGCCAGCCCCACAAGTTTCCGCTCTGTTACAGATTCTGTCACACACTGCTAATTAAACACAAGTGTTGAACTCCAACAGAAATCTGTGTTTGTATATTTTTTTTATTCATTAGTGCCACAACTAGACTTACATTAACACTGCAATGAATTTATTGCGAAAATCTCCTGGTCACCACATTCCATTGTTGACTCAGAAGGAACTCTTCCAGTGTAGACAGTAAAACTAACAAAACTTGCTCCAATTTATAAATCAAAGATTTAATAAAGAAACTTCATTACTCCAAAATTGAGGCCTCACGCTGGGCCACTCCTAGCAATTTAACAATTCCCAACAGGTTCTTATTTACACTGAGTCAGCTGGTTATCACATCCTTCTGTCATTGGTTACATGGTTTACTTGGTCAGCTGACCCTCACATCTTGTTACCACTGATCACATTACAACAGATCCAATGTTATCACCAGTTGTATTCTAACATTCGGCCCTGTTTGGGTACGCTGTGGGAGAAATTAGTTTGGTCAATGCACCTAACCAACACTTCTTTTGGACTGTGGGAGGAAACCAGAGCACCCAGACTTTGAGGCAGTTACAAGGCACTTCACAAAAATCTAAAACTGAGCTGTCTAAGGACACATTAGGACAGATGATCAAAAACTTGTGCGAAGAGATTGGTTTTAAGGAAGGTTTTCAGGTAACAGAGATTGTGAGGTGTAAAGAGGGAGACAGAGCTTAAGGCCCAGGCAAAGGAAGATGGCTGCCAAAGGAAGATTGAAGGAAATCAAAGATAATCAGGAAACCAGGGTTTGAGGGGTTCAGATTTTTCAGAGGATTGAAAGACTGGGAAAGATACAGAGTTGAGGAGGTGGCCCAGAGGGGAAAAAAAATCATTTTAAAACAGTGGAAGACAATGCTTGGGATTTTCCGACCTCGCCCAGAAATCTCCAACATACCCTTGGACTAGATTTTCCAACCTCGCTCTCGGCTGGAATTCTTTAATCTTGCAACTGGCTGGAGTTCTCCGAACCTGTCTGGATTCTCTGACCCTGGCCTCAGCTGGGATTCTCCGAACTTACCCATGACTAGGATTCTCCAACTTCACTCTGGGATTCTCTGGGTCCTGCTGTAGTGAATGGAGTTTTGGCTGAGTGCTGTCAGCGGATGCAAGGTGAAGGTGATCGGAGAATTCCGACCTACATCCGCATTTGATTGGAATAGCATTGTAAGCAACAGAGAAACCCAGTCAGAAATGAGTTGGGGGTCTTGTTTGATGGAATTATCCAGGAATTGTTGTTGCTACCCTATCTTCTAAAGGGCAGGTATAGGGTGGAGTGGGTGGTCCAATAGCCCCGGGATGGTTTGGAGTGCGGGGTGGAGTGGGGGGGGGGGGGGGGGTGAGGTACAGAGGCTTCACGGGTGAGAGAGGATGTAAGGGGAAGTATGTTCAGCAGGTCATGGGATGGAGGGACAGGGCTTCTGTCAGCCTGACAATGTGGGATGTTCCAGTGGATTCAGGGGAGATGTTCCAGTGGACAATGGAGGAGGAGAATGTGGGGAGTTCCACACATAATGCACAATAATGGATTGCTTTTCCACTGATTGTTAGCAGTGTCCTTCTTTGCTTTTTGTTTGTTGCCACAGCAAATGCAGTTTCAGTTCACAAGCAAAAAACAACCACAACCTTGACAATAATTGTACTCATTTCCAGAGGTTTCTCTCTGCACTCAACTTAGCAGTAGCACAGTGGTTAGCACTGCCTCCTCACAGTTCTAGGGGCCTAGGTTTGAGTCCTGGCTTGGGTCACTGTCTGTATGGAATTCGCATGTTTTCTCCGTGTCTGTGTGGGTTCCTCTGAGTGCCCCGGTTTTCTCCCACAGTCCAAAAAATGTGCTGATTCGGTGCATTGGCTGTGCTAAGTCTTCCCTCGGTGTATCCGAACAGACACTAGATTGTGGCAACTGGGGCACTTTCACAGTAACTCCATTGCAGTGTTAATATAAGCCTATTTATGACTAATAAATAAACTTTAACTTTGAAAACAGACATTCAAATCAAGCATTACAGGTGAGGTGCCTGAAGATTGTGGGGGGAGCAAATGTTGAACCTTTGTTTAAGGATTGCTGGGAACTACAGGCCAGTAAGCTTATACCTGTGGTGGGTAAATTGTTGGAAGGTATTTTGAGAGACAGGCATTTAGAGAGGCAAGGACTGATTAGGGACAGTCAGCATGGCTTTGTGATGGAAAATCATTTCTCACAAATTTGATTGATATTTTTGAAGGCGTAACCAATAAGATAGATGAGGGCAGTGCAGTTGATGTTGTCTACTTGGACTTTAGCAAGGCCTTTGACAAGGTACTGCAAGGTAGGTTGTTGCGTAAGGTTCAATCTCAGAGGCTCCAGAATGAGGTAGCCAAATGGATACAAAATTGGATTGATTACAGGACCCAGAGGATGATTTTTCAAACTGGAGATCTATGATCATTGGTGTACCTCAGGGGTTGGTGCTGGATTCATATCATTTGTTATTTATATTAATGATTTAGATTAGAATTTAGGAGGCATGGTTCTAATAGAACCCCTACTCTGCAGAATGAGGCCATTCAGTTCTTCAAATCTGCACCAACCACAATCCCACCCAGGCCCTACTCCTGTAACCCCACATATTTACCTGGCAATCCACTGATACAAGGGCCAATCAACCTAACCCATACATCTTTGGACTGTGGGAGGAAACCAGAGCAAACCCACACAGATATGAAGAGAACGTGCAAACTCCACACAGACAGTCATCCGAGGCCACAATTGAACTTGAGTCCCTGGCACTGAGGCAGCAATACTAACCACTGCACCAGCGTATTGCCCCATGGTTAGTAAGTTTGCAGATGACATCAAGATTGGTGGTATAGTGGATAGTGAAGAAGGTTATTGAGGATTACAACGAGATCTTGATCAATTGGGCTGATGAATGGCAGTTGAAGTTTAATTTAGACAGATGCGAGGTGATGCATTTTGGTAGATCAAATCAAGGAAGGATCTACTCAATTAATGGTAGGACTTTGGGAAGAGTTATAAAACAAAGAGATCTCAGGTTCATAGCTCCTTGAAAGTGGAATCAGAGTTGAATAGAGTAGTGAAGAAGGCATTGGGTATGCTTGGTTTCATTGGTCAAAACATTGAATACAGGAGTTGGACATCTTATGGAAGTTGAATGGCCACACTTGGAATATTATGTACAGTTCTGGTCACCCTATTATAGAAAGGATATTATTAAACTAGAAAGAGTGCAGAAAAGATTTACTAGATGCTACCAAGAACTTGATGATTTGAGTTATAAGGAGAGGCTGGATAGACTGGAACATTTTCCCCTGGAGTGTAGAAGACTTAGGGTTGATTTTATTGAGGTCTGTAAAATAATGAGATATAAATAATGTAGATAGTCAACACCTTTTCCCAAAGATAGGGGAGTCTAAAATTAGAGGGCATAGTTTTAAGGTGAGGGGCAAGATTCAAAAGGGTCCAGAGGGGCAATTTTTTCACTCAGAGGGTAATGAGTGTCTGGAATGAGCTGCCAGAGGTAGTAGTAGAGGCGGGTACAATTTTGTCTTTTAAAAAGTATTTAGACAGTTACATGGGTAAAATACACGAATATTGGCCAAATGCGGGCAGTTGGGACTAGCTTAGTGATTTCAAAAAAAAGGCGGCAGCAAAGACAAATTGGGCCAAAGGGCCTATTTTTATGCTGTAAACCTCTATGAAATCTATTGATCTCAGTGTCGAACATGCTCAAAGATAGAGCATTCACATCCCTCTGGGCAGAGAATTCCAATGATTCACCATTTCTAAGTGAAGAAAATACTTCTTAAGTTTCACTTTTATCTATTAGTGTCACAGTTGGGTTTACATTAACTCTACAATGAAATTACTGTGAAAATCTCCTAGTTCCCACATTCCAGTGCCTGTCAAATTCACTAAGGGAGAATTTAGTATGGCCAATGCATCCAACTAGCACATCTTTCAAACTGCGGGAGGAAACCGGAGCACCTGGAAGAAACGCATACGGACACGGGGAGAACACGCAGACTCCTTACAGACAGTGACCTGAGCCCGGAATCGAACCCAGGTCCCAGTGTGAATTTACAGCAGAATCTTCCATTGGTGCCCATCATGACGGAGTGGAAAACCCGCTGGAGGCCAGCACAAAGCCAAGGTGCATCCTGTTATTGGGATGTAAATGAAATTCAGACTGGAATCTTCAATGCCCACCCAATTCTCCATAATGCCAGTGCAAAAACACTCATGTCCAATATACATCTGGATCCATGTGAATTGCAGAATCAGTATACAACTGGACAATGCCTGAGTCTGTCTCGAGAATTGCAGTCAATACTGCAACTTGGACTGCCGTGTGTGGGGGGAGCACCTACAGGTGGACCTTCCAGATTCAATGTCATCGAGGGGCGCAGGAGTCCTGTCTTCCAGCCTCAGATTGTCCCATCTTCTTTCTTCAAAAAGGTGGCTCAGTGATATTGGGTGCCTTTTCAATTTGGCACCCAGATGTGATGGTGGGAATATTATATTAAACTCCAGATGCATAGTTAATGAGGTCAGGGCTGGAAGATATGGATCGAGATTCTCTGGCCTTCCATCCGCGTGTTTCCCTCTGGCGGGAAGTGGCGTGCTGTTTGCTCGCGGCGGGATTCTCTGGTCTGCCACTGTCAATGGGAGTTCCCATGGATGTCACCCCATGCCAGTGGGAAAACAGAGGGCAGGGGTACACTGCCAGCAGGATCGAGGAAACCTGCCAACATGAGCAGCCGGAGAATACCAACCACGTTGTTGTTTATTGCCAGCCTCTACAGCGAGTCTTCTTCCTTCCCTCCACCATGGAACTTAGCCCCAGGTGGGAGAATACTGCCCATTATAACCAGAGGTCTCGTCTCAATAAAACAATACTTTTCTCTACATGTTAATGCATGTGACAATAATAAATCAAATCAAAATCCTGCTCTGCCCAAGAAAATAAAAACATTGTGAATGTAGCCCGATCCATCACGCAAACCAATCTCCCAATCACTCATTGCCACTATCTACATTTCCTGCTACCTCGGCAAAACAGCCAACATAATTAAGGGCCTCACACACCTCGAACATTCTGTCTTCCACCCTCTTCTGTCGGGAAAAAGATGCAAAAGCCTGAGGTCAGGTACTGATTGACTCAAGAACAGATCTTATCCTGCTGCCATCAGACATTTGCATGGACCTACCTTGCATTAAGTTGATTTTTCTCTACACCCTAGTTATAATTGCAACACTACACTCTGGTTTATTTCTCTGCAACGCTACATTCTGGTTTATTTCTCTATGAACTGAATGCTCTGTCTGCATAGCATGCAAGAAACAATACTTTTCACGTGTGACAATAATAAATCAAATAAAGCAATTTGACCCATAAAATGTATTCAATATTTCCTGTTCATAAATATTTCAGCAACTGAAATTTTTAGCACGCTGTAAAAAAAAAATCCATCTTTTGATGTAATTGACTCATCATGAATCAGCAAGGTCACAAGCTTTCAGTATTCTGTGTATTTTTATAATTGATAAAACATCAGTGCGCGATTGTAGACAAATGGCAGTTCCATTGAATTCAATGAAGGATTGGCAAGTACAAGACAGTTCTCCGGCTAGAGGGCCAGATGTGGCGATCCTGAAAAATGTCTTCAGTAAAATGGCAAGTGTTCTTCCTTCCTTGAAAAGTCACAAACGTCAGGATAATTAGTGTAAGGCAGATGATAAGATGCTTTTGATTAAAAACTGCATCAGTGACTACAGTTGACAGATATGCCATCTGAACCTAAAGCTGTCACAGTACATTTCACTCTTAGACAGGCATGAACCATTGTCGATTACAGAGATTATTTTCTGAGCCGTCACACTTGTAAAAGCTGGTTCACAATCTATGGGGATTAAATCTGAGAGTCCCAAAAATGGGCATCGGAATCACCAGGCACGATTGACCTATTGGATTTACTGTAGGCAGGACTCCAACCTGGTGCTGTCTAACAACTTCCATGCTCTCTGACAGCCTCATGCACGAGCTAAATAGATAAAACCAATACTCATTGAGAGTATAGGAGTTGGGACATTACGTTAGCACTGAGGGGATAGGGCCTGGATCGGATTGTTGTCAGTACAGGCTCGATGGGCCGAATGGCCTCCTTCTGCATTGTAGGGAATCTATTTTTTGGTACAAGGCAATGTGAGGCCACATTTGGATTATTGAGTAAATTCTGGTCGCCCTGCTATAGGGAGGATGTTATTAAACTGGAAGGGGGGGGGGCAAAAAAAGGCTTACATGAATTTTACTGGGGACTGGGAGATTGAATTTTAAGGAGAGGTTGGATAGACTGGGACTTTTTCCCCTGGAGGAGGATGAGGAGGTTTATAAAATTATGAGGGGCACAGATAAGGCGAATAGCCAATCTCTTTTACCCAGATAGGGGAGTCCAAAACTAGAGGGCATAACTTTAAGGTGAGAGGGGAGAGATTTAAAAGGGGCCTGAGGGATAACTTTTTCATACAGAGGTTAGTGTGTATATGGAATGAGTTAGAGATGCCGGCGATGAACTGAGGTAAACAAAGTAAGAAGTCTCACAACATCAGGTTAGAGTCCAACAGGTTTATTTGATAATAATCTCACAAGCTTACTATGAGATAGTAATCTCATAATCAGAAGTCTCACAACACCAGATCAGAGATAATAAGATCTAACCTGGTGTTGTGAGACTTCTCACTATGGAATGAGCTGCCAGAGGGGGTGGTAGGAGCAAATACAATTACAACATTTAAAAGTCATTTGGACATGTATATGAACAAGGAAGTTTTAGAGGGAGAAAAACAGAAAATACTGGAAAATCTCAGCTGGCCTGACAGCTTCTGTGGAGAGGGAATAGAGCCAGAGCTCTTAAAAGGGGTCATCCTAACTCAAAACTTGGCTCTATTCTGCCGAAGGATTAAAGGGATCTGGATTAAAAGCAGGCAAATGGGGTTAGTTCAGTTAAAGAAACCTGGTCAAGTTGGGCCAAAGGGCCTGTTTTGATGTTGTATATCTCTGTGACTCTCTGGGTGGAATTTTACGAGATTTGTTCTAAGTGTCCAGCTAGTGTGAAAATGAGAGAGTTCCTGATCCGTATTTCAGGTGAGTTTTTCAATCTTATACACTCAGTCTTTGAAAAGTGGGCTAGACCACTTCTAGGCACGAGAGGCAGTGGGCGGGGTTAACTTACTGGTCAGCTAGCTCAGGGTGGAGCTACGAACTGCACATGCACTGGAAAAGGGAAAAGAAAACAGAGTTTTTCTGGCAGAACCACCCCCAACACCCAGCCAACCACCTGCCATACCCTCCCCTCCACCATCTACCTCCATCCAGGCTAGTTACAGCCTCCCCCCCCACCAAATGGACATTGGAGAACCCCACATTACCACCTCCCAAATCGGACCTCTTTGCACATGGCCCCCCTCATCAACCCCCCTGGCCCTGATGACTGACATGACCCTCTTTCTCCCAATCATCACAGAGGCACAAATCCCCCAACCCCCCCCCAAATCTCCAAGGATGGACAGATAGACAAGCAGGGCAAGAAGAAATGACCTCCAGGAAGACAGCTCCCTGTTTTTCAGATGCTGGTCTGGTCAGGTTGCTGGAGGCAAGGCAAGACACCCTCATCCCTCCCCAACAGGGCACCATCCCAGAGGAAGGGATGGAAAGGCAGTCTGGTAGGTGATAGTAGCAGGAGTTAGTTGCAGGCCAGGAGAATCAGGAAGAGGTGCCACAAAACACTGAATGACTTAATCCGGGTAAGTGTTTAACATCATCTAAGGACACATTTGGAATACTGTGTACAGTTCTGGTCATCCTATGATAGAAAGGATAGTATTAAACTAGATACAGTACAGAAAAGATTTACTAGGATGCTACTCAGACTTGATGGTTCGAGGCTGGGTAGAGTGGGACTTTTTCCTCTGTAGTGAAGACTGAGGGATGATTTTATAGAGGTCTACCACACACATGCCCCATAGTCTCCACAGACCTCCAGTAACACACTCCCCATTCCCCACACAGACACTCAGCAGCACACATTCCCTATACCCCCCCAAACAGAAGCCCAGCAACACACACACACCCCAGGCAACACACACTCCGCATCCTCCCCACACAGACATCCAGCAACACACTCACCATACCTCCCACATTCTCTATAGCCTTCCCTGACAAGACACACTCCCCATATCCCCCCACACCCCATTTCACCCCACCCACACACCCAGCAATACATACTCCCCATTCCCCCCACACACCACCAACATAAACACCCCATAAAGTCCTACCAACACACATTCCCCATATCTCTCTCACACATCCCCAGAAACACACTCTGCATATCTCCTGCCCCCACACAGACCCCCAGCAACATACAATCCCCGTATACCACAGCAACACACATTCCTGCACCTTCCTATGTATTCTGCTCAAAGGAGAAGTGAAACTGAGCGGATCATAAGAAATATTGACCTTTTAGTGATTTAGTTTTAAGTGATGCCAACATCCTCTTTCTTTTTACAGATAATTTACTCTCTTCCAAAGAAGTTTAACTATTTCACAATACATGTTCATGGAAAGTTACCATTATCTAAGTGCATAAAGTTGATAACTCTATCAGCTCTAAAGCCTAGAGTTACTCTGCTGGTACAACTGGATCCTGATCTTATCTGGAAGTTTCATTAATAGATCAAAGTGATCCGTGGAATTGTCATTCTTAGATGTTGGTCCTGGTTACATTTGGAACCTTGCTCTGGATGCAGTGAGACTTTACAGTGGTTGAGGAGCTGGAATGGATCTAATTTGTCTTCATCTGTGCCTCGCAATTGCACCTCCGAGTGCACTGAACAAGTCTTCGTAAACTCAGCTGGTTACCAAAGTATCTTCGGTGGAATCCTAGTGTGAATTTGTTGTCCCAGCTGTGAACTGGTTTGCATTGGTTTGGTTTGCCAAACAAGATCTCCGCTGGTTTTTGTTTGTTTGTCTCTCCCAGCAGGCTGGTGGGCAGCAAAAGTTGCATAAAATAAGATAATTTGACCCAGTTGGTCTTAACTGGCACTCTCATTTTCAGTCCCTCACACATTCTCTTTCTTACTGGTATCAGTTCAGTATGAGACAAGGTTACACACTCCTTTATTGTCTTCATTTGTTCCATTCTAATAGCCATAGACCAGGAAGCCATACACTGAACTCTTCCAAATCTAGTGCTCACTGTGTCTGAACATTGTGCTCAGATGTGTCTATGGGTTAACTTCAGTGCAATTCGCAAAATATTCTAACCTTCTGCAATAGTTATGATACCACATATGTAAACAAGTGGCAATGGGGGATAGCCGGAGGCCGCCCAGGAATTTGAATCAGAGAGCACAATTGCAAGAGGATGTAACTAGGTCATGTTGTAGCTGAGGCAGGAAGATTCTAGCTACGCAATTTTGTTTGCTTTATTAATGACAGCTAATCAGCAATGAAAGATCCTCAAGCTGCGGTTTGTGACTGCATCTGGAATTCAATCGGCTGCAGTTTCAGCAACGCTGCTAATTGGTCTTCAGACTGGAGCTGGTGACATGGAAAACAGAACTCCCAATGCAAAACCAACTAGAAACAAGATTAGTCCCATTCCTCAGGCTGGAAAAATATACAAAATCGAGTTTCTTATGATCTGATGCAGGATCAATTTCGGATTTATCTAGATTCTGACTGCACACTGTTTTATACTCACATTCCAATGTTGCAAGAACGGATTCTTCACTTTGTCGGCATATTTTTTAACAGGTGGAAAAGAATGCTTAAAATTCATTTATTACTGTCACAAGTAGACTTACATTGACACTAGGAAGTCTCACAACACCAGATTATAGTCCAACAAGTTTACATGGAATCACAAGCTTTCAAAGAACTGCTCCTTCATTACCTGAGGAAGGAGATGTGCTCCAAATATTGTGACATTGTGAGATTTCTTTTGTTGCCCACCCTAGTCCAACACCAGCATCTCCACATCATGGCTACATTAACACTTCAATGAAATTACTGTGAAAATCCCCTAGTCACTACACTCCAGAACCTATTCGGATACACTGAGGGAAAATTTAGTGTGCCCAATGCACCTAACTAGCATGTTTTATGGGCTGCGGGAGGAAACCAGAACAGTTTACCTGCACCCCCACCCCTGTTTCCTACATCTCCCTCTGATTTAGCAGAGGGATTGGTGATCACGGTGGTTAGAATTGTCCGACTGTTCACATCCCCTTACCACTGCCAGGAGGATGGATTTTAGAGGTAAGATATTCTGATTGTTGTTGATAACTACTCAAGGTGAACTGAACACATTGTCAAAGAGCTATTCAATCTCTGAAGAGAATCTATGCAGAGCATGGCATTCTGGATATTGTGCTGTGATTTGCAAATGAGTTGTTCTAAAATTTTGCGAGGATTTATTCGCTGGCTCACCTGGTTATCCTTGGACAAATAGAGAGGTGTGTGAAACATCAATGATTTGATGAAGAATGAAAATTCTACTTTAGCTCTTCTGAGTACAGCACCTCACTGCCGCAAGACACTTCCTCACTATTAGGGTTGTTAGCAGGAAAGAGATTGAGAACACAACTTCCAGCTCTGCCTCTGAAGCTAAAACCCATGTGACGATACTGTGCCCTTAAAAAACCAAATTGTGCCTTGTTTCTTCTGAAGACACTATTCTATAATTTAATGGTGGTGTTGGTTGTCTGCAGCAGGCACCCGCCTACTAAAACTGCAGAAGGTTACTCATTCCTAGTCACTGGAGTGTTTGCTTTAATCTGGGCTAATGCATTATTGTTATTCTTAGATTGATCTCTGGGGTTCCAGAGAAGGGTTTGAATACATTGATTGACAAGAAAATCTTGTGTGTGAGTGGAGCCAGGCTTGCAGGGAGAAAAAAAGCAAGCAGTTTCAGTTTGAATTTGAAAAGAGCAGTAGATTTTTTTCCTTCTCTCTTTCTCTTTCACTGAAGTTTGGCTGTGTGATGACAGACCTTCCTCTGAGAGTCAGAAACCCATCTCTGTCCAGAGGGATTAAAAAGCTGGAAAATCAGGAATTCATATAAGTCGGTGTGTCTTGAAGAGGAATTTATGAGGGCATCGCTAAAATTGTAACCAATAGGAATAGCTAGCAGTTAATAATATGTCGTGATTGAGTATTGCAATTGGTAAAAGTTATGCTAATCATTTTTGTTATACTTTAATTGGGTTCTTAAATATAGTTTGTTTTAATAATAGTTTCCAAGTGGCTCAATAGCTGCGCAGAACACCTTATGCTCATACTAATACCAAAATCAAAAATAGCTGTGATCCAGGCTAACCTTGGAGATTCTGATCTGGTCCTTAACAACTAATATTACCTCAAACAACTACAAGAAGGTGAAACAGTGTGAGGAAGAACAAAGAAACGAACAGGCTCATAACTTTAATATCAGACACAGAGCATGAGATTAATCAGTGTTGAAGCCCAGGCTGAGAGAATGGACATGTGGCCAAAAAGAAGAAGGTGTAATAATCAGAAGAGCTCCACAACTGAGGTCTGACATGCCAGAGACACAGTAAGAAGTCTGACAACACAAAGTTAGAGTCCAACCAGTTTATTTGATAGTAATCTCACGAGCTTTTGGAAACTGTGATCTTTCGTCAGGTATGTCGAAGGAACCTTCCACATACCTGACAAAGGAATGCCGTTTCCAAAAGCTCGTGAGATTACTGTCAAATAAACTGGTTGGACTCTAACTTGGTGCTGTTAGACTTCTTACTGTATTTATCCCAGTCCAATGCCAGCATCTCTACATAATGGCCAGAGACAGGCCAGGGAAATACAAGGAGAAACCGGATTGCCATACTATTCTTGGAAAGAAAGCCAATAGAAATATGGGCTGACTATTCAGGTCCTAATGGAAGAGAAAGAAAAGGCAATAAGACAAGGCTCTACCACAACCGAAGGGAATGATGCTCACTCCGACAGAGAGGGGAAGGCAGAATGTCCTCAACCTCAGAAAGAGTCTAGAACAACGTCCAGCAGATTGGTCAAACCACCTTTGGGACTAACCCTGTAAAGTCAGAGGCTTTGGGGAGCGATGCGGGGGAATGTGCACAATTGAGATGAAGACTTGTGGGGTGGTGTAAAGAATGATAGAATAGAATCCCTACAGTGCAGAAGGAGACCCAGCCCATCTAGCCTGCACCGACAATAATCCCACACAGCCCTTTCGCCGTCACCCCACGTATTTACCCTGTCAATTTCCCTGACACTAAGGGGCAATTAACCATGGCATATTAACCTAACCCGCACATCTTTGGACTGTGAGAGGAAACTGGAGCACCCCGAGGAAACCCACACAGATATGGGGAGAACATGCAGACTCCACACAGACAGTCACCCAAGTTTGAACGCTGGTTCCTGGCACTGTGGAGCAGCAGTGTTAACCATTGGGACACAATGCCACCCTATAATAAAGGTGAAACACCCCAAAAGTACCCAGTGCTGATGTTGTTATACTACATGATTGAGTAAGGGAAGTCTGGAGGGAGCAGAAATTCTGACCTGCTACAGAGTTCCTACTATTTATATAGTAGCTATCAGTAAAGAATAATGGCTTGAACCAACGAGAGCCTCAAGCTGCTTGCTTTGGGAGATAAGACAAACTCCATCTTGAGCCTGCACACAGGAAAAAACAAACACGATTGTCCAGGGAGAGTGCAGGATCATGGAAAGATTTTTATAAGCATTTGCTTGTATCAAATCCAAAAGTGCTTTTTATTTTTTTTACCAACTTCATAAAAGATATTGGATATCTCAAATACTTTCTTCTTGATTCAAAAGTCACTTGTGATTGTGAATTGTGTTAAGTGCAAAGTCCTTTCCATTCACAATGTGATGGTGACGTTAATTCCCTCGCTATTATTGAGAGAGTTAAACCACCCTAAAGTTCCATTTTCCTACAGGTTAACAACATCCACTTAGAACTGCGTGGGCTTACTGCTGTTCGGTCGCAAGAATTCATTTTGAATTCTTCAATGCAGGAACTGAGTTTTATTCCAATATAAAGAGATTCAACATTCACATTCTGGTGACGTCATCACATTCTGAGCTCAGTTGCCTGGGAATTGAGGTCTTATTCATTCATTGAATGGTCTCAGTTCCCTACCTACATTAGTGGTAACTTACCTCCTACATTCAGTGGTATTCTCTTTGTTTTATCGTGGGAGCAGTTTTGCGTCAGTGGCCTTCAGAGAAAAACATTTTTTTTTTATTCTGATAGAAAAGTCAAATGAGTATAGTGTTAGCAAAAATTGTTCAGAAAAACAGCCTGAAATCTGGAACAGCATTTCAAAATCAACCCGTGGCATCACAGCCACCCTGGTCAACTAAATGAATTCAGCTTGTTTATTAGTTTCACAAGGCCTACATTAACACTGCAGTGAAGTTAGTGTGGAAACTCACTAGTCGCCGCACTCTGGCGCCTGTTTGGGTACACTGAGGGACCAAAAGACCATAAGATATAAGAGTAGAATTAGGCCATTCAGCCCATTGAGTCTGCTCCGCCATTCAATCATGGCTAATATAATTCTCATTCCCATTCTCCTGCCTCCTCTCCACAACCCCTGATCCCCTTATTAATCAAGAACCTATCTACCTCTGTCTTGAAGACACTCAATAACCTGGCCTCCACAGCCCTCTGAGCAATGAGCTCCATAGATTCACCAGTCTCTGGCTGAAGAAATTCGTCCTCATATTCCTGCCTTCTCATATTTGTTTTAAAGATGTCCCTTCACTCTGAGATTGTGCCCTTGAGTTCTAGTCTCTCCCTCTAGCAGAAACGTCTGTCTAAGCCTCTCAGTGTTCTGCAAGTTTCAATTAAATCCCCCATTATCCTTCTAAACTCAATTGAGTATAGACCCAGACTCTTCAACTGCTCTGACAAACTCTACATTCCTGGGATCATCCTTGTGAACCTCCTCTGGACCCTCCTCCCAGGCCAGCACACCCTTCCTTGACTATGGGGCCCAAAATTGTTCACAATATTCCAAATGGGGTCTGACCAAAACCTTATACAGCCTCTAGAGTCTATCCCTGCTCTTGTATTCTAGCCCTCTAGAAATGAGACGTAAGCATGAGCAATGCACCTAACCAGGATGACTTCTGGACTGGGGGAGGAAACTGGAAAACCCAAAGGAAACCCACAGAGACATGGTCAGAAAGTACAACCTTCACACAAGCACCCAAGCCAGGAGTCGAACCTAGGTCCATGGCACTGTGAAGCAGCAACGCTAACCATATCTACAACAAACATGTCTCCAATCTCAGCCTCCGATACAAAGAAGAAAGAACAGTACAGCACAGGAAACAGGCCCTTCGGCCCTCCAAGTTTGTATCATTCATTGATCCAACTAAACCATTCATTTGTATCTCTCCATTCCCAGACTGCTCATGTGACTATCCAAGTCAGTCTTAAACATTCCCCGCGTGTCCGCCTCCACCACCCGACTTGGCAGTGCATTCCAGGTCCCCACAACCCTCTGATATCTGAGTTATACCGCGCCCCTCTCACCTTGAGCCCGTGACCCCTCGTGATTGTCACCTCCAACCTGGGAAAAAGCTTCCCACTGATCACCCTATCTATACCCTTCATAATTTTGTACACCTCTATTAGGTCTCCCCTCATTCTCCGTCTTTCCAGGGAGAACAACCCCAGTTTGCTCAATCTCTCCTCACAGCTAAGATCCTCCATACCAGATAACATCCTGGTAAATCTTCTCTACACTCTCTCCAAAGTCCTCCACGTAGATACATTTAACTACTGCATCCTGTTCCCTGACATTACTCCTTTCTAGTTCTCATTACAGTAGGTTTCTCCGGCCATGTTGACATACCCTACAGTGCAATTTCTACACCCTGTCTTCATCACCTATTCAGTCCTCAGCAACACAAGCTCGAGAATTATCTGCTATATACATGAAGCCCAATTCTATTTTTCAGCCATCACCATTGCTCAGGGACTATCTAAGATGAACAGCAGTGCGGTGTCACTGTGGTTAGCACTGCTGCTTCACAGCGCCAAGGACCCAGATTCAGTTCTGACCTTGGCTCACTGTGTGGAGTTTGCACATACTCCCAGTGTCTGTGTGGGTTTCCTCTGGGTGCCCTGGTTTCCTCCCACAGTCCAAAATGTGCAGACCATTCACAGGTCAGGCAGCGGGCGATCGAGGGGGCGTCCATCCTGACTGTCTGCCCCTCTACCGCGGTTACATTTGCAGCCAGGTGTCCCTGAAGAGGGAGCGTGCGGTGTCCATGGGCTCACTTGAAGCTTTCCATGCCCGTTGGGCACCACAGGGGCTAGGGTGCATTATCGACCCCGATAATCACACTTTAATTTGATGTTTTCAAGTTTCCTTTGCACTTTGATTTTGTTCGAGCTGTTCCCCTCCTTTTGCGGACTTGCCCGTTTTACTTTGTCCTGATTTAACTTGAGTTTGTTTATTTGGTTTGACCTTAAAAGATGTGTAGATCAGGCAGATTGGCAATGCTAAATTGTTCTTTAATGTCCAAAAATGTGTAGGTTAGGTGGATTAGCCACGGTAAATCATAGAAGGACCATTCAGCCCATCAAATCTGCACCGACCCAGGCCCTATCCCCATAGCTCAATCGGCCAAAAGGGCTCTTTCTGTAAAGTAGGGATTTTAACCTATTCTATTCTAGTGACGAGAGGCTGGGCTCACTATACAGTTTCAGATGGAGTGGAGATGGGGATGTGTATCGGCGGGGTTGGGGGGTGGTAGCTTGTGAAGCTGAAGGATCGACAGAAGATGTTCCAGAGGTAGCAGCCTGCTTTCCCAGGGAGGTAAGAGAGCTTTACGATTGCGGCACTCTTTCTCCAACATTTTTAAATGTAACTGGCTGGGCCATCGGTGCCGATTTGAAATCCACCCACCGGATCGTGTGCAGCTACAATTGAAATCTTGACTAGCCTCAAGAACACAGTGGACAGGGGAAATCAAGTGGGTCTATGAATTTGCGGTTAATGGTGCAAGATACCCACTGCTGGAACGAAACACATTCTCTAAAACCGCCCAAGCATCTCAATGATTCACATCCGCTAAGAATTTGTACATCTCTGGGTCAGACCGCATTTGGAATATTGCAAACAGTTTTGGGCCCCGGATCGAAGGAACAATGTGCCGGCCTTCGACAGGGTCCACAGGAGATTCACGAGAATGATCCCGGGAATGAAAAGCTTGATGTATTTGGAGCGTTTGAGAACTCTGGGTCTGTATTCAATGGAGGTGGGGGGTACTCTCATTGAAACTTACAGAATACTTAAAAGCCTGGATAGAGTGGACACGGGAAGGATGTGTCCATTAGTAGGAGAGGCTAGGATCCGAGGGCACAATAAAGGGACACTGTTTAGAACCAAGAGTGGGGGAGTTTCTTCAGCCAAAGGGTGGTGAATCTATGGAATTCATTGTTGCAGAAAAGGCTTTGGAGGCTGGGTCATTGAGTGTATTTAAGAAAAAAGTTCTTGCTTGGTAAGGGGATTAAAGGTTGCAGGGAAAAGACGGGAGAATAGGTTTGAGAAATTTAGCAGCCATGATTGAATGATGGAACAGACTCAATGGGCTGAATGGCCTAATTCTGCTCCTGTATCTTATTGGAGACACTTAAGCAAATGAGATCACATACAGCTTATCTGACAACTTCCAATATGCAAACAGTACCTGAGGGAAGAAACCCTTCAAGGTCATAAATTAGTCACTTTTCATGGAGAATTTGCATCTTGGTTATATATTAGCGATTGCAAACCTGATTTGCCAAGGTAGGAAAAATGGAACGAGATTTCTGGGCTTTGGGAGCAGGTTCCAGAATCAATGTTTAGCCATTGGTGGCAGTGGGAAGAGGGGGTACCGAGGGTGAAAGAGCGGTGGTGCAGTAACGGAGGAGTTGAAGAGATTCGGAATGAGGGTAATTATTGAGGATTAGAGTTAGAAGCACAGAAAGAAAAGAAACACTTTCTGAATAATGATATTTTCTGGGGGGCAAAATATTATATTCAAAAACTCCTGCTGTATTAAATAATGCAAAAATGTAATCAAAGTCCCCCAGGGATTGATCACTGTATAAAATGGAAATGATTAAGTGGAAGTACCACATCTTTATGGAACAGTGATTATGCAGAATGATTTCAACGGATTGCATGGCTTCAGTTAAGGATTGTATTGATGTCTTAAGGCTATGACTGCGGAAGAAAGCTCGCTAGAAATATTTGGAAAAACAGATAGTCGTGTTTTTACAAGTATTTAAAAAGAAAGGAGTAACTGGAGTGAGTGCCGGTCCTTTGACGTGTGAATCTGAGGAATTCAGAATGGGAAGCAAAGAGATTAAATTAAACATGCCAATACTTCACTGTATAAGACACAGATAACATCCCAGAAATATTTGCAAACCAAGAAGTGAAAGTTAAGGAGGGACTTAAAACAATTCTAAGAATAGGATTCTGAGAAAACTAATGGAACTAAAGGCAAACAAATCCTCAAATCCTGATGGACTTCACCCTGAAGTCTTCAATAAGTGGCTGCTGAGATGATAGATTTCAATTTTTCAAAATTTTCAAGAAATTATAAAGGTCTTAATGGATTGGAAAATAAAGCATTTAACTACTCTGTGCAAGAAGGGAGGGAGCTTAAAGCAGGAAGCTACAGGCCGCACATCTGTCACAGGGAAAATGTTGGAGTCTATAATTAGCAAAGTTATAGCTGGCCACTGAGAAAATCTCAGTGCAATTAGGTAGAGTCAACATGATTTTGTGAAAGGAAAATTGCATGTGACTAATTTATTGGAGCTTTTTAACTAAGAAACAAGCTACATGGATTAAAGGAAACAAGGAGATTTGCACGTACTGGGATTTCTGGAAGGCATTTGACAAGGTGCCACATCAAAGCTTATTGCACAAAATAAGATAGTGGGAGGAAACTGGAGCAAATGAAACCCACAGAGACATGGGCAGCACGTACGACCTTCACACAGACACCCAAACCAGGAGTCGAACCTGGGTCCCTGGCACTGTGAGGCAGCAATGCCTACCACATCTACAACAAACATGGTTTGTCTCCAACCTCAACCTCTGATACATTTAACTATTGCAATCACTTCCCTGACACTACTCCTTTCTGGTTGTCATCACATGGAGTAGGGGTAACATGGGTAGAGAGGGGATTGTTTAGTTAACAGGAGGCAGGCAGCAGGGGTAAATAGGTCATTTTTTAGGTTGGGAAGCTTTAACTAGTGGAGTCTCACAGGGATCAGTACTGAGGCCTCAATTATTTACAATCTAAAGCAATGAAGTAGGATAAGGATCAAACATGTGGTTGCTAAATTTACTGATAATACAAGGATAGGTAAGGAAATAAGTTAAAGTTTATTTATTTGTCACAACTAGGCTTATATCATCACTGTGAAAATCTCCACACTCCGACGTCTATTTGGGTACACTGAGGGAGAATTTAGCATGGCCAATGCACCTAACCAGCACACCTTTTGGACTATGGGCGGAAACCGGAGCATCCGAAGGAAACCCACGTGACACAGGGAGAATGTGCAGAATCCACACACACAGTCACCCATGCCATGCATTGAACCAGGGTCCCTGGCATTGTGAGGCATCAATGCCAGGCACCGTGTCCCCCAAGAAATGGATAGTTTAGATGAGTTGGCAAAAAAAATTGGCCGATGAAATATAATATGGGAACTTGTCCACTTTGGCAAGAGAAGTAGGAAAGCAGTTCCTTATTTTAAATGGAAAGACTGCAGAACTCTGAGGTACAGAGAGATCTGGGTGCCCTCGTGCATGAATGTGGAATGGTTAGCATGCAGGTACAGCAAGTGATTAGGAAAGCATATGGAAGGGTCATTTATTGCAAGGGGGAGGGAGGTGAAATATAAAAGTAGCAAAGCTTTGCTACAGTTTACTTCATTGGTGAGGGCACAGCCAGAATTATTTTGCAGCCTCTGTGAGTGACTGGCAAGATGTGGAGATGCCAGCATTGGACTGGGGTAAACACAGCGAGAAGTCTGACAACACTCTAGGTTTAAGTCCAAATGATTTATTTGATAGTAAACTCATAAGCTTTTGAGGTTCCCCTCTTCATCAGCTGAATGGAGAGTTCTAGCCTCAGACGGTGCATGTAACAGCACAGACAGTTGACACATTACTGATTAGAATGCAAATCTTTACACCTAACCTGTTATTCAAGTCTTAAAGTGGCTAACACTGTGAGTGGAAGGAGCACTGAGCACAGGTTAAAGAGACAGTGCAGTAAGTGAGGTTTTGCAAACCCAGGCAAGTCATGGGGGGTTGCAGATAGTGCGACATGAAACCAACATAAACCTGGTGTTGTCAGACTTCTTACAGTGACTGGGAAGCCTGACATGACATTAACTCGCACGCGATGACCTCATCAGGGGCTCCCTATGTTGCCATGGAGCATTACCAGGTTACACTAGGTGAGCTTGGCCAAATGACAGGCACAATATCAATTAATGGGCCTATCAGGGTAATTAAAGAGCCAATTGACTCCAATTTAGAGAGGGAGTTGGTCATTTTTTTACACTTGATGCATGGGGAAAATGGGCAGACGGGAATTGTATATTTTCGGGATCCAGGGCAGATTATAAAGAGCAGAAAAGTGAGCAGATAGGAGTTTAAAGCTGAGGAGAGAGAGTTTGTGTATTGTTGATTATTACACGAAACATCCTGTTCACTGGAGGCTTAAATAGTTTCAGAGAATTTTTGCTGGAAGGCCTCATTATAATTCAGGTTAAAACTCTGCCAAGCAGAAGGTTTGAAACAGGAATTATTCATTCTGCTGGAGGAACTTGCTCAGAAGAAAGGGACAGGCCAAGAAAGGAGAGGAGGCCATGAACAAGGGAGTAGAGTCTGCTGTCAAGGCACAATCTGATGGGGTCAAAGGCAAGCAAGCATTGCAAGGGAGAAGTGGCAGGGAAAGGTGTCAATGCCTTGTTGGGAGCATATAAAGATGGAGATCGAGCTAACCTAAGTTGACTGAGGTCTGAAGAAGGCTCCACATCTCAAGGGAGATAGTGACTTCAATATGTAGCACGATAGGTCCCAAGATAGCTTCCAAAATGTGTAAGTAGCCACCCAATGCCAATGGCTCCGAAGGTCAAAGTTGTCCTGAATATTTAGGCCCTTGGCTATCAGAGGATGGCCACCAAACCTTTGACCTCCAGGACCTTCTGATGATTCCTTCCCATTTGCAGATGCCACCTCTGAACAAGTCTTTGTTTGTTGTGGAGGCATCCTCTAGTCATCCTGCAAAAACAGTTGGGTCTTGGGACTTGGGTCACTGACACTATTTATTAGAGCTCCTATGCAGTAATCAGAGGAACAAGGCGTCGATTGATTCTGGATATTTCCACTCTGTTTGACATGGCTTCCAGTTTGAAAACATTGCTGTCTTCCAGCTGTCCCTTCTTCCTCACTACCAGATTTCAGTTTCCAATGTCACTCCAAAGTAGTCAAAAAAAAACTCTCCCATCGTTCAACTTCAGAAATGTAACTCCGCGCACTTGTTCTTAAATCCCTCAGCCCACTGGTGAACAGATACAGATCTCACTCTCTTTCTCCTCCCATCTCACCCTCATGGCGCTGAGCCTCAATTTGGGAGCAGATTTCACATCCATATCTGCCCCGACAAGTTGAAAATTGAGGCCCATGTTTGGAGTGCTGTGTATAGTTCTGATTTCCTTATCAAAAGAGGATTTGAAGCAGTGCACAGTAGGTTCACTCATGTATTCCTGGGATGAAGGGAGTTATGAAGAAAGTTTGGACAGGATTGGGCCTATAACCATCTGAGTTTTGAAGAATGAGAGGCTCAAGGAAAGAATGGCCTACCCCTGCTCCTAAAAATGTTTGCGTGAGACATGATGCGGTATTTGGTGGCATTGTGGTTAGCACTGCTGCCTTAAAGCGTTAGGCACCCGGGTTCAATTTCCATCTCAGGTGACTGTGGAGCTTACACATTCTCTGTGTCTGCAAACATTTCCTCTGTGTGCTCTGGTTTTCTCCCACAGTCCAAAGACGTGCAAGAGGTAGGTGGACTGGCCATGCTAAATTGCCCCTTTTTGTCAGGGGGACCAGCTAAGGTAAATGTATGGCTTTATCGGTATAGGGCCTGGGTGGGATTGTGGCTGTGCAAACTCGATGGGCTGAATGGTTTCCTTCTGTATGTAGGATTCTTTGATCTTATTGAAACATCAAACATCTTTAGAAGACATGACAAGGTGGATCCTGAAAGGATGTTTTCCTTCATGAAAATGATTAGATCTACACAGATGCAGTTCAGAAGGATTTTCCATTTAAGGTGAAGAGATTTTTTTTCCATGGACTGTCAGTCTGTGGAATTCAATTCCCCAGAGCACAGCGGAGGCACACTCACCAAATATGTTTAAGACTGTGTTAGACAGATTCTTGATTGACAAGGGAGTCAAAAGTCATTGGAAGTAAACAGGAAAGTAGAGGCTATTATCAGCCATGAGCTTGTTAAATGGTGGAACAGGATCAAGAGCAGAATGGTTTATGCCTGCTCCTAAACATGTTTGTATGAGGCATGACCTTTTATAGGACGGCTTAGCACTGCTGCCTCACATGCCAGGGACCAGCGTTCAATTCCCAGCTTGGGTCACTGTGCAGAGTTTGCACGTTCTCCCCATGTCTGCGTGGGTTTCCTCCAGGTGCTCCGGTTTCCTCCCACAGTCCAAAGATATTTAGATGGATTGCCCATGATAAATTGCCCCTTAGTGTCCCGGGATATGTAGCTGAGAGAGATTAGCAGGGTAAATGTGTGGGGTTGCAGAGTAGGGCCTGGGGTGGGGTTATTATCGATGCAGACTCAATGGGTCAAAATGGCCTCTTTCTGCACTGTTGGAATTCTATTGTTTCTATACCCTGGCCATTCACCATTCCCCCCCACTGCTGTTCCCAGCAGGACTTCAGAATCCCAGCTGCACGCAAGGTCAGAGAATCCATCAGGTTGAATTTCCTGTCACATAATTCGATCATTATTTGATAACACTGGAAGTTCAGTACTGTATCTAGCTGCTGGGTGAAACTGAATGCCAGAACCTTTCGAAGGCTGTGACCATCATAACGCTCCTGACATTTAAACCACTGAGGCATAGTCAAGCAATGAGACATGACCTGGAGAAAAAAAAATTACTCCTACAGGTGATGGAATGAATTCCAAATCATTCAGGCTTAAAACTGAAGGTGCAAGCAGTCAACATAGGTTCCAGTTCACAGAGAAGTGGTAGCATTTACCAGTATTTGTCAGAAAATGTAAAATTATCCACTTTGATGGAAGAACAGGAAAACAGAATATTTTTAAAAGGTGAGAGACCAGCGATGTTGCTGTGCAGAGGGAATTGGGTGTCCTTACATGAGTGACAGCAAATTAACATGTAGGTACAGCAGACAGCTAGAGAGACAAGTGGCGCCTTCATTACAGTGCAAGAGTTAGGAAATCTCATTGTAATTTTATAAGGCTTTGCTAAGACTACAAACAAAGTAGTCCATAGTCTACGGGGATAGTCTTGAACCCACTCTCTCCATCTATGGGAATGGAGGCATGCTCTCAAGATCCAACAAAACCCAGAAGTCACAAATCTCACCGGCGAGAACGCAATCTCCAATTTCTGCCGCCACTCGCTGGCAACATAATTGGACGCACACAAATGACAGACATGAATCTGATTTTAATACATTTAGATATCATTAAAGACCCCCTCCATCGTCATATATTCCTCCTACGCTTATTCTCAAATCTCACCAATGTGAAAGCAGGTTTCACCCAGGTGTGAACCTGTCACGATGGGGCAAGGATGAGAGAAGAGGGAGATTGCGTAGGGGCGGCCTGATACTTGTGTAGTTGAGGGGGAGGATGGGAGGTAATGTTGATTCTTTTTCTCTTTCCCAGCTTTCTTGGCATAGAATCATAGAAACATATTATCCATACAGTGCAGGAGGAAGCCATTCAGCCCATCAAGTCTGCACTGACCACAATCCCACCCAGACCCTATTGATGTAACCTCTCATATTTACTCTGCTAATTCCTCTGACACTAAGGGGCAATTTAGCGTGGCCAATCAACCTAATCTGCACATATTTGGAGCGTGGGAGGAAAATGGAGCACCCGAAGGAAGCCCATGCAGACACGGAGAGAACGTGCAGACTCCACACAGACAAGGCTAGAATTTTTTTTTTAAATCCAATTCAATCCAATCAAGTCCAATTCAGAGTCTCAACAAGTTGAGACATTCCCGATCCAAGCTGAGGCTCTCACCTCCTGTCTTGGGCTTGATCTACATGATCCAAGCTGATTGGAGTACGTATAGCTCCTCTTCCAAGACTTGTCTCATTTGCACTGAATCCTGATAAGACTGCATGAAAAATTTACAAACAAGGGGAAGTGTCTAAGGAATATTGCATCGGTTACTGAAAGGGATTGCACAAAGACTCCAGCTACCGTAGCTAGTAGTTCAAGTGAGACATTGACTCAGGGAGAGGGCTGGTTGAATTGACGAACAGACTTCTTCTTGAGGCTGCTAGCCTTTTCCCTCTGGCTTGCTGCCATCCTGCACTGTCTGGTGAAGATGGGTGGGCTGGAGAGAATGATGCAAGTCTGCTTGGCTGGGCTTTAAACATGACCAATCCCACCAGTGGACAGCAGACACGCTGGAGATTCAGAGGGGAGCTCACATGTAGATAATTAAGGAAATTCCAAGAGCAAAGCAAAACCTTTTTGAGGCAGGCTCCCATGATTCTGGCCAGTGGGATAGGTACTGCCAGAGCTGCCCATCGTTGCACCTAATCTCATGGGCAATACGGTGGCACAGTGGTTGGCACTGCACCCTCATAACAACAAGGACCTGTGTTCAACTGCAGTCTTGGGTCATTTTCTGTGCTGTTCTGGTTTCCTCCCATAGCCAAAGATGTACAGGTTAGGTGGACTGACCGTGGCAAAATTGTCCCTTAGTGTTCCTAGATCTGTCAGTTGGGGGATTAGCGAGGTAAATGGCTGAGGTTTTGAGGATGGGACATGGGAGAGGACCTGCATAAGATATTCTGTCAGAATGCTGATGATGTCAGTGGGCCAAATAGCCTAATTCTGCTCCTATATTTTATGATATGGGATCAGCTGGGGAAGTTGCAGTAAGAGATCAACCATGACTTTATTGAATTTTGATGTTCTTATGTTCCAGAATGCAAGTGATTGGGTAACTTCACTCCCTCTATCTGAGAATTCTATTGAAAATCAACAAACACATTGATAATTTGCAAAAGATTGCTTCCAGGAGCCGTGAATCTCTGCTAACATCCAGCCCTGAATTTTCAGGATGGCAAACAGTCCATACTCATCATCCTGAGAGTCAGTGAGAAATATATACGTGTGATCAGGGCCACTGCCATTTTGCACTCAATTGAGCATTGATTGGCAGCAGGTCAAACTTCCATCTGCCCTGAGACAGAAGTCCCACCTCAGAGCGCTGTCGGTTTGATCAAATTGGCCAACCTTCTCCAGCCCCTCCAGACACAGTGCTGCAGTGGCCAGAGGAGGTACTGCAGTGCAATGCCTGGGCCGAAGGCCTTAGTCCCAGGAGCGGGAAGATAGCAGGGTCAGGAGGGGACAATCTCGATGTTGGGAGTTGAGGCTGGAGCGGGTGGAAGCATTAGAGCTTCCAGGTCTCTGAGTATCTTACCCAGGGTCTCTCCCCCACCCCATCCTCATAACCTCAGCTATTTACCTGCTAATCTCCCAACTGACAGATCTAGGAACACTAAGGGACAATTTTGCTATGGTCAATCCATCCTACCTGCACATCTTTGGGCTGTGGGAGGAAACCGGAACAAACTCTACACAGAAAGTGACCCAAGGCTGGAATTGAACCCAGGTCCCTGGTGCTGAGGGGCTGCAGTGCTAACGACCGTGCCACCAATGAGACTAAGTGCAGTGATGGTGGCGCTGGCAGTACCTATCCCAAATCTGAAGAGGTCTCCTTCCTTTTTTGCCCTAGATCGAGAAAATTAACGTTTTCTATTTTTTGCCATGATCCAACCAGCATCTGCCAACCTGAAGATCAAGAATAGATGGGGATGGACCCTTAAGTGGCGTCTATGGGCCTTAAGAAGACAGGGTCAGGCTCTTCACCGAGACCCTGTTTTCCCTACCATAAAATTACATCTGTGTCCAAGGGGGTAGGATCCTGTCCATGGAATTTAACCACTCCCCCACAACCTGGCCTGAAGCCAGCTAGCCTGGAGAGAGAGTGTAAAATTCAAGTCCCAGGGTATCAAGAGCTGGCCTTAAAATGTCTTATTTCATTTGTGCAATTTCTTTGTTAAGAAAAAGCTAGCACTGATTTTCTTTTAATATTTTTTGTCTCTATTTCAGTTGCAACATGCGGCAAATCAGCCAGCCCACCTTAATTCACCTGGGAAAAAAAAGCGTTATATTCCCCATAGTACAACTTAACAACAAGGAACCGACAGTCACACACAAAACAAAGTCAGTGTTGATTAATTTTGAATTATTTTCTTGTATCCAGCAAAAGTGACAACACTGCTCACCACAAGAAACAGAAATGCAGCCGTCTTATTTACATCTTGTGGTTCAACTTAAAGCACGTCACAAAATTAAATGGCACAAAGCTCTCTTTAAATTTTGTCCTGCAGCTTTTCATTCCAGCTTTAAACAGGGGCTTCAATTTATGCTGTGCAAACACAGTCCCAGTGCTTCTCGATTCGCCAAGCTGTGTGACAACAAGCTCATTAGTACTAAGCCGAGGAAGGTATTACACAATCAATATGTTTCCCACTCAAAAACTGGGCTTAATGCTTCTTGATAAAGGGACATGAGAAAGTATATACCAGAGGTACTTGCCAAATATGTACCTAGTTACTAACTTAACGTATAGAAAACAAGAGCAAGCTGGGTAAACAGAACACTAAAGTTAAAATACATTACAAAATACTCTTTCCAGAACATTATGCAGATGGGGTATAGCTAATTTGGACCATCAAATGACACACAAGGATCAGCCTGATTTTGCCCTGGTTACTGAATAGGATCTAGAATCATTCGTAAGCTAAGTACATACATGCCTTAATAATGTTGTGTATATACTGAGTCTTCACCCTTACTGTTCAAGTAACCAAAGACCCACAGACTGCACCCTACAAATCCATGACCACTTCCATCTGGAAGAACAAGAGCAGCAGATAAATGGGAACACCACCATCTGCAAGTTCCCCTCCAAGCCACTCACTATCCTGCTTTGGAAATATATCTTTGTTCCTTCACAGTGGCTGGAAGAAAATCCTGGAACTTTTCCTACCCAACGGCGTTGTGGATCAACCCACAGCATGTGGACTGCAGCGATTCAAGAAGGCAGCTCACCATCATCTTCTTAAAGGGCAATTAGGGATGGGCAATAAATGCTGGCCAAGCCAGCCATACCCATGTCCTATTAATGAATTTAAAAAAAGCTGAACTTTACCAGGTTTTTGCCTGACTGACTTACATCACTTGATTTATTTCTTAAATCAGGAATACGTTTAATTTCAGGACATCACATGACATTTTTTAGGCCTCATTCATTCTTAACCAAATTACCACGTAAGATTTTCACTTGTGCACCAGATGATACTGTGTATGTTAATTGCTTGGTTTATTTTGTCAAACTGTACGCTACCTCCAAACTTCTGTTCCTTGGTTAAATTGATAATGTGATGATTTTGAACTAGTTCTGAATTCAAAATTAAAACGTTTGGGAACTTTCTAACCTATTCTTTCTTGCAGATGCAAGTTTCCACCACATGTATCGTTATTTACTTTCCCACTCCTTGCTCGGAGCAGAATTTCATTACTTATGGCAAAAGTTAATCCAATCCAGTTATCCAACAGTAAATACATCTCCATAATCTGTGAAAGGCCAGAAAATGTGCACACACTTCTTCTAAATGTCACAATTACTTCCTGCCACATTCTTCTAACGCATGTAGTTGATTTGGCAGACACAAACCATCATAATACATTGCTGTTCTAACGCAATTGCTAGGGCCTCCTATTCACCATGAGAATTAAAATTCCAGTTCAGATTGCGGGATTACTAAATGCTCTAAATTATAATAATATGTCTTCACATGATTTTCAACCCAGCAACAACATGTTTGCTAGAATATAAACCGAATACTGTTGATAAAGGAAATCAGAAATAAAGGGTGGGATTTTCCAGCCATTTCCACCGGCGGGATTTTCCAGTCCTGTTAACAGTAACTCCACCAGCACTGGATTCCCTGGTGCCAGAGGACGCAAACTTGAGGAAATCTCCGTGTACAGCAGCGTCCAGAGGATCGTGCCACCAGCCAAAGATGGGTTACTGTCACAAATCAGCCTCACCCACAAAGGCTATCAAGCTCACGGAGCAAAATTATTGCTGAAGCACAACTTAAGCGGGAGCTGCGCAAGTCCAGAGACACCAGAACAACAACTACAGAGTCTACACAAGTCTGTCCAATATGTGCCAGGAAATTCCATGCCTGAATTGGCCTGATCAGTCATCTTCGGACACACTGCAACCAGTCTCAAAATGACTAATGGTGTCGAGGTCCTCGCTGATGACGATGGACGAACAACAATAACAACTGTCACAAAACACAGAGTGTGAGAGGAGAGAAGGATGGTAAGGGCTGGATAATCCCACTCCAAGTGCCAGAAATACTCAACTAGTCAGGCAGCATCTGTGGTGAGAGAGACTCAGTTCTGAATCAACATGATGTAAAAATATAATTGATTTAGTGGCATTGCGGGGAGGAGGGGCAGGTCTGAGATTGGGTAACTAACTATATCAGTTACACATTGGTAGTTTCATAAATAAACAATTTAGTATTTGACCACTAGCAAATCTGATACACTTCTCTAATCTGGGCGTCCAGGCTGTTCTGGTCTATCTCAGTCTCTGAGTTTACTATGAAACTTATGAAAATCTGATGAATGTATATCATTGCAAAATGAATGAGGGTTAGCAAACTGAAGTCATTGTCACAAAGGATCTTGTTGGTATCTATATTCAAGGTGTTAAAGTGCAATCAAAGTTCAAGGGTTGAAGGTCTGAGAAAATGAAACCTTACCCTCAGATAGGATATTGATGCTTCAACACTGCATGGCATTGCTGTGACCCATTGAGGTTTGCAGAAGCTAACGTTGACAGAGTATACATCCAATTGTCTCTGAAAGGCACACACTGGAATTCTTATCCACAAGCAACAATGGAGTGGGTTACAGGAAGATGCAGGAATAAGAAGGGAAAATGCATCAGAGGTAGAGACACTGAGTGAGTTCAGGAGAAAGAATAAACTAATCCATTTGGAAGATGGAGTGAAGCTCAACAAAGCAGAGAGAAGGAGAGATAAAAGATTACAGATCGGGCGAGAAATATAGTTGGAGGGAGTTAGAATTCTTTTTTGTAAATCAGTTACAGAGACCTGCTAATTGGTGTGGGGGGGGGGGGGGGGTAAAGAAACATCGAGACATCATTAAAGAGACGAAAGAGAGGAGAGAAAGTTTTATTCGATGGATGAGGGGGAAACCTTTTGAATGAGAAAAAATGAGAAAAGGAATCAGTAAAAGGAATGAGAAAATAGAATAAGAGAGTGCGAAACAAGATTGAGCAAAAAGCATGATAAAAGAATGAGAAAAAAGAAAGAAGAGCTGAAGAAAAAATGATAGGAATGAGAAAGTGAAAGGCTGAAAACACTGAAGGTAAGTAGTTGAAGAGATGGAGACAGAAAGATTGTGGGTTTAAAGCAGAGACACATTTACATATAAGCAGAATTGTTTTAATTCTTCTCTGAAGTCTGCAACAGGAAGACAGCAAGTCATTTTTAAACTGCAAGTAATTTTAACCAGATATTTGCATTTGATCTATCACAAAATTCTTCACAGAGAACAACATGAACAGGAGAAAACCCATAGTTAAAAATGTGTCTGTGTTCCTTTAACCTGTGCTTATTTCTTGTAACTATCATTTTTATTATTTGCCAGACACACAATCTAGCCAGATATTGAATGTTTTTTCATTCATTTTCAGGTTTCAGTTTAGTGTAGAATGTGATCATTTAAAATGTGAAAACACACACTATGGTGAAATTTGAAATATTCTGTTTAGTACAAGCAATAAGGCCTGGCCAGTTTCTTGGTTGTATTATCTGATGCTATTTGATATTTAATTTCTTTAAAATTAAATGGTGCTCAGGCCAACATGTATCATAACCACATTATTTGATTTGTTCTGGCAGCACAATGTAACATTTTCTCCTGATTGGTTTTAACAGTGGCCGCTGAATGCCATGCACGTCACAGTTATGAAGTATAACAGGGTACCACTGTCATCACTCATATCGCTGCTGCAAAGGTTGATGCAGCAGGAGACCGATTAACCAGATCAGCCGGGATTAGTACTTTGTGTTCATCTTCAGGTTTGCACAATCGCATGAAACTGATTCTAAATAGTTCTCCAAATCTAGATTAAAATGTACAATATAACCAAACTGTAGAATTCTTACAGTGCAGAAAGAGACCATTCAGTCCATTGACTCTGTATATTACCCATGCTATAGCGCCATGACAACTTCAAGTCTTTAGGTGTCCAGATCACCAACAATCTGTCCCCCCATGCTACTATAGTTAAGAAAGCCCACTAGTGTCTCTACTTTCTCAGAAGACTAAGGAAATTTGACTTGTCAGCTATGTCTCTTACCAACGTTTACAGATGCACCACAGAAAGCATTCTTCCTGGCTATAAGTCAGCTTGATATGGCTCCTGCTATGTCCAAGACTCTAAGAAACTACGTTCACTAAGGGAAGGGAAGAAGTTGTTCTTGAATCAATTGGTACGTGACCTCAGACTTTTCTATCATTTTCCCGATGGAAGGAGATGGAAGAGAGAATGTCTGGGGTGTGGGGGTCTTTAATGATGCTGAGATGCAGCAGGAGACTCATTAACCAGATGAGCCAGGATTAGTACATTGTGTCATCTTCAGTTTTGTACAAAACCGATTCTAAATATTTCTCCAAATCCAGATTAACATGTACAATATATCTAAACTGTAGAATCCCTACAGTGAAGGAAGAGGCTATTTGGTCAATTTGTGATGCAGAGCGATGCAAACAGCATGGGTTCAATATCTGTACTGACTCAGTTATTCGTGAAGGCCCCACCATCTCAACATTGCCCCTCGCCTGAGGTGCGGTGATACCCAGGTTAAATCCCACCAGCTCGTTCTCTCTCTCTCAATAAGGGGGAGAGCAGTCTACAGTTCCCTAGGTCTGTGATAACTTCCATTGTGCCCTATTCTCACTGGTGCCTGAGTTGAAAGCAGTATCATGCTACTGATACAAATTTTTAACAGCTTGAAACTCAGAATGAGGGAACATAACCTTAAAATGAGGGCTCAGCCATTTAGAAGAAAATTGGAGGTATTTTTTCCACACAAATTTGGAATTCTCTCTCCCTTCCCACTTCCACTTTAGGAGGAGATGATAATTTAGTAGTATTATCACTAGACTAGTAATCCAGGAACTCAGCTAATGTTCTGGGGACCTGGGTTCAAATCCCGCCATGACAGATGGTGAAATTCAATTTAAAAAAAATCTGGAGATTTGATTTATTATTGCCACCTGTATTGGTATATTGTGAAAAATATTGTTTCTTGTGTGCTATACAGAGAAAGCATACTGTTCATAGAGAAGGAAACAGGAGACTGAAGAAAGTAGTGTCACAGTCATAGCTATTGATGACCATAAAACCATCGTCGATTGTTGGAAAAACCCACTTGGTTCACTAATGTCCTTTAGGAAAAGAAATTTGCCGTCCCTACCTAGTCTGGCCTACATGATACCCCAGAGCCCACAGCAAAGTGACTGACTCTTAATTGACCACCAAATGCAACTAGGGATGGGCAATAAATGCTGGCCAATCACCGACACCCATGATTGGATTTGAAAAAATCCAAAGGACTGTGGATGGTTTAAAAGTGGAGCTTGCAAGGCTGAAATGCTGGATTTTTTTGTTAGGCAAGTGATATCAAGGAGTATGCAATTGTAGATCATTTTGACAAAATAATCTAGACCTTGACATCCACTATTTTAATGAGTATAAATGATCACACTCAAAAACACAAGAGCTCGGAGTATTTTTCACTTCACCACTTACTCCAATTCAGGCTGATGGGGAGTTGGAACCTATCCCGACAGGCATTGGACGTTAGGCTGAAACAAGCCAGGATGGGGCGCCAACCTATCACAGAGCACACAGTCACATAAACAAACTGAAAGGGCAATTTACTGTTGTCAATCCACCTAACCAGCACGTTTTTGGATACTAAGGGGCAATTTATCATAGCCAATTAACTTAACTTGCAAATCTTTTCACAGAATCCCGACAGTGCAGATGGATGCTATTCAGCCCATTGAGTCAGCACCGATCGCAATCCGACCCAGGCCCTATTCCCATAACCCCACATATGTGCCCTGCAAACTCCCTGACACTAGACATGGCAATCAACCTAACCAGCACATCTTTCAGAATGAGGGAGGAAACCAGAGCACCCAGAGGGAACCCAAACAAATACAGGGAGAGAATGTGCAAACTCCACACAGACAGCCAAGGCTGGATTTAAACTCAGGTCCCTGGAGCAGTGAGGCAGCAGCACTAACCATTATGCCACCATCCCATCTGGAATTATGAGCAAGATTGGATGATTTGGCCCCTTAGTCAGTTCTGCCATTTGATAATAGCATGGCTGTGGCCTCAACTGCATTTTCCTGTCTGCACTCTATTGACTCCCTTATTCATTAAAACAGTGTCAGGTGAACCACCGGTGAAGCTGTCTGAATTGGGGTGACTTCTGGAGAGAATTCCAGGATGAGATGATTGAAGGTAAAAATTGGAATGCCTTGTTTGAGAACTGGATTTTCAGTGAAATTGGTTGACTCACAGAATGCAAATATTGGAGTGGGTTATTGAGAAATCCATGGAAGTTGTTTTGATCACACTTGCATTTTGTACTGTGGTGCATTTGACTACAGTTTGGCAATGAACTCACAAGCACCCCTTCTTTACCTGGAATGATAAAGTACAACATAGATATCGGACCAGATCTTCCATGCAAGAGGAATGCCGACAGTGTAGCTCCACCTTGGGATTTCCGGCACCAGGGGGTGGGTTTAATGGGATAACCCACTGAGAGCGATGAGAGCAGAAGACTGCCACAATGGTGGGCCACATCTCACCTGAGAATCAATGCCAAGAAAATCTCAGAGATCAGTGGAATTTTCTCACTTTTGTACAGAGAAGAAAACTCTGGGCAAGAAAACTAGCACACAGCTCACCAGCTGAACAGTCAGCCTGTCTCACCACAATGTACGTGCAAGAAACAGTGAAGGTCTGGCCCATACTGGTGGGGGAAAAAGCTGTTGACACCAGGAATTCCAAGATTAGGGTGACTCTTTTTAAGGGTATCCTGAACTCCAATTAAATAAAAAACCAGGAGACCCGCCTTTCCCCCACCCAGCCAACAAGCACACAGGGAATCCTGCTCAGTCCTCCCTCAGACATGGGGATTTCCCCCCCAATAAACAAGGGGGGTCCCCTCTCCATGGAGCTCCCTAGAGGACCCCTCTGGTACTGTCCCCAGTCACTCACTGAAGTCACATTCGCAAGGGGAGAGTTTTGAGTGCAGTGATGCCACATGGCAGGAAAGCCCACTGATTATACTGTAACGTCTTAAAATGAGGTTCCTGAATTTCCTGGGCAGGAGTGTTATTGCGTCACTGGCAATGAGGTGGGAAGAACCGGATCTGGCCCAGCGAGACTCTCATTTTCCAGCTCTTGAGGGATTTTGTGCCGTTTACGCTCATGGTGAACGTGGGAGCAAAATCCATCCTCCCTCACTGTAAATTGCTTTACCTTTCTTAACTATTACACTAAAATTTACAACAAAGAGTGGCACGGTGACACAATGGTTAGCACTGCTGCCTCACAGTGCCATGGTTTGATTTCCAGCTTGGGTCACTGCCTGTGTGGAATCTGCACATTCTCCCTGTGTTTGCTTGGGTTTCCTCCGGGTGCTCCAATTTTTTCCCACATTCTAAAAGACGTGCTGGTTAGATGCATTGGCTGAACAGGCACCAGTGTGTGGTGAAGAGGGGAACTTCACAGTAACTTCATTGCGGTGACAATGTAAGCCTTGCTTCTGACACTAATAAATAAACTTTAAAAGTTTATTTTTGTTTATTCAAAAACCCATGGAATTCCAGCCATTAACTCTTTCTCTCACTCCACAGATCCTGCCAGATCTGCTGAGATTCATAAAAATCATCGAATCCCCGCAGTGCAGAAGGAGGCCATTCAGCCCATCGAGCCTGCATCAACTGCAATCGCACTCAGGCCCTATCCCTGTAACCCCACATACTTATTCTGTTAGTCCTCCTGATAGTAAATGGCAATTTAACACTGTCAATCTAACCCACACGCACGGAGCACCCAGAGGAAACACACACACTTTTGCCAGCATTTTCTGCTTTTAAGTCAAAGAGGTGACAAGCTGCAGAGAGAATTAAACTGTGTTGTTTTGTGGTTGAAAAATTGAATTATTTAAATGCCGAGAATACCACGGCATTCCTTGAACTTTGAAGCAGCCATGATGGACTTAGTATTGCAAATGGTGAAGACAGAGTGTTGCATTTATTAAAGAGTTTCTTTATAACAATGGATGTGTTAAAAATGATAATTGCACTCCTTTAGAAAGAAGCCTTGGGTCAGAATGATGTACTCAGTGCCCATGTCATAACCATCATTTATGATATTTAACTGTCAATGAGCTGTCATGGCTACTGGCAGGTCAAAAGTCGGTGCTGTTCAGCTGGAGTAACCTTTTCCAGACAATCAACTTGTCTTTTACTGCTGAATGTCACAATCCTTAAATAAACACATCAATGAGTAGCTTACTGCGGCAAAACTGCAATTAACTTCTTTTTAAAAAGGCGAGCGAGATACGGTCTGTTCCATTTAATCAGGGTGCTTTTATTTTGGAATTTTAGTTGAGAAAGCCGCTATCTCGGTTACGCTGGCAATTGTTTGATTCGTGTTGAGACTCATGACGGCTTTATGAAAACGTGGCATCCCATGTTCGGATCACATGTCTTATTTTCACATGACTGACTACCTACCACGGTCATCAAACCTGTGGGGCGGGGTTTTATGGCCTCGCTCATCCCGAAACTGCAAAATCCCACCTGAGATCAACAGACATTTCCATTGTCTGTCCCTCGCCTGCTCCGATTCCCGTGTCAGGGTGGTAACATTCCAACTATGATGTGAACCATAAAATGGTGATTATCATCCTTGAGACAACCTCAATGAATGTTTAATTTCTGTTGAAAAAACAAGTTCTGTTTATTCCTGGATTGTTGTCGGCTCACTCGTCAAGCACTAAATCCATACAGTAACAAGTATTCAGTCTATAAACGGTATGGTACCTCAGTTGCTGCGAACACATCCCACACCAATATGGTTGGCTCTTAATTTTTTTCCCCTCACTGCATCCTGGAAGTTACAAAACTGATGCTCAGAGTGGACCAGACAAACCCAAATCTATTGCACCAAAAACCAAATTCAAAATCTATTGGAGTCCAATTCAATAAACAAAGGCTGCTGGAATGTGAAAACACAAACAGGAAATGCTGGAAAATCTCAGTTGCTCTGGAGAAAGAATAGAGCCAAAACTGATGAGCCTTTATCAGATATTATAAAGGATCATCCAGACCGGAAACATCAACTTCATTCTCTCTCCACAGATGCTGTCAGACCTGCTGAGATTTTCCAACATTTTCTGTTTTTGAGTCAAACTCAAGGTCCCTATAACAGAGTCTAACAAGATCCACCCCATCTTAGGTTTGGTTTCATGCTTGATCTTAGTCAAATGGCATGTCTTCTAAAATGGAAGCCACTCAGCAGCAAATCGTTATTAGCAGTCACATCATCACCAGGTTGTCAATGACAACTAGGAACGGCTCTTAAACGTTGGCCTTGCTCGCGATGTCCACATACTGAAAATGAATTGCCAAAAGCATTAGAATGGGCCCTCACCAATTCAGGATGAATCAGGAAAGGAAATCTTTGCCACAGATATTTAGCCAGTAAATGAGGGAGGCAGGACCTTTCCACAAAGTAAATGGTCTGAGAGTGAAGTTCTTTGTTGTCACAAATCTTCAAGTGTTCCTGAAGTGGATACAATGTGGATTGTAATTGGCATGCTCAAAACTTAATTACACTCTTTACTGGAAATGTACTGACTTACCTTGCTTATACTCACACCAAAGTTGGATAACTTCATGAACTTACTCCATTTGAATTGAAGGAAATTTGAAATGTCCAAATCATGACTATAGGTCATTGGAAGCCCAAGAGTCTTCCAATATGGCCCGTAATGTTCAAGCAATTCATAGAATCTTACAGTGCAGAAGAAGGCCATTCAGCCCATCAAATCTGCAACAACCACAGCCCCAACCAGTCCCTAGAACATAGAATATTACAGCGCAGTACAGGCCCTTCGGCCCTTGATGTTGTGCTGGCCAGCAGAACCAATCTAATGACTCTCTAACCTAAACTATTCCAATATTATCCATAAGTCTATCCAATGACCACTTGAATGGCCTTACCATTGGTGAGTCCAATTTTCCTGCCACATTTTCTTTTGTGACTGTACTTCAGAAGTACTTCATCATCTGTAAAGCACAATGAGATATCTGGTGGTTGTGAGAAGTATTAGACAAATGCAAGTCTTCACCTCAATACTGCGAGGAAACTTCCAAAAGTTCTCAAAAGAAATTTTGTGCAACAGTATTAATACAGCTTACGTTGTACTTTGTGATAGTGTTACACATTGAAAAGGTGCCTTTGTATTCTGGGGGCATGTACTGTTAGGGAAGGAATCACCTGTTGTCAGTGGCAATTCACTCTTGATGTTATTTATGATATTAGCAGTACAAATATGTTGCCTATTCCAGTGCTCTAGGAACTGGCATCATAATACCCCCACTGCATGTGGCTGGGGGAAAGAATCACAAATATCACTACTTTTCGAAAGAGGGTGGGGAGGGGGGTTTACTGCTGAGGTAAAGTGCTCTTTTTACCTCAGATTAAACTCAATCCATGCAATGGGCTTAACTTTGTGAGTGATGGCTTACAAAAACAATACAACTCTTATGAGTAAGTCATAGTATTTCTGAATACAGCATAGGGAATTCAGGGAAGCATGCAATTGAGTATACATAGTGCTCTCATTCAGTCACTGAACAATCTGTGTGGTTTACACTAATGAAAAATGTCCATTGATACTGCTTTAAAAACAGACATATCTTTGTAACCCTGCTTATATATTTCATCTGGTTAATAATATTCCTTTTTAGAGATGCATTTTTGTTAATATCAAAAAGATATAGGCTTCACTCATCCCAAAACCATAAAATCCCACTGGAGGTCAATGGATCTTTCCATGGTCCACCCCTCACCCACTCCGAATCCCATAGCAGGCAGGGTGGTAAAATTCTGGCCATAGTCTCAAAAAAAAAAGGGCAGAATTCCAGGTCATTCATGCCGGTAGAATTTTCTGGCTGCAGTGAATGGAGATGTGGCTGAGCGCAAAATTCCTCATTTGCAACAGCAACGAGGTGTGAACGGCCGGGGAATTCCGGTCATAATCTTCCTCAAGCATTCCAATGTTAAAATACATTCTAGGCAAATACTTCCAATATGCTTTTAAACTCATTCACACGAACGTGAGGAAACATAATGGGCAAATTTTACTCCCGTGCTGGCCAGGGGAATTGGAGCAGACGAGGGACAGACCATGGAAAGGTCTACTGACCTTCCAGTTTTGGGATGAGCAAGGCCTGAAAATCACAGTTCAATTTGGTGGAGATTTTGTGTATAAGATTTTAATGGGTATAGACAAGGTCAATGCAAGCAGGCTTTTTCTACTGAGGCTAGGGAAGGAAAAAAACCAGAGGGCATGGATTAAGAGTGAAAGGAGAAAAAAATTTGAAGGGAATATTAGCGGGGGGCTTCTTCATGCAGAGAGTGGCGGGAGTGTGGAACGAGCTACCGGATAAAGTGGTAAATGCGGGGTCACTTTTAAAATTTGAGAAAATCTTGGACAGGTTGATAGATGAGAGGGGTGTGGAGAGATATGGTCCAAGTGCAGGTCAGTGGGATAGGCAAAAAATGGTTAGGTACAGACAAGAAGGGCCAAAAGGCCTGTTTCTGAGCTGTAATTTTCTGTGGTTCTATGATTCACATTTGAGCAACAGATCCTTCAGTGACTGCACAATTAACAAAACAATAAGCAGTGAGATGTTTAAGTGAAAGAAGAACAGTTGAGTTGGATTCTCCAGCCACATGCACCCCAAGACTAGAAATCCTTGTCTGAGGTCAACAGGCCTTTAAATGGTGTGCCAAATATCCTGTCCCTCCTGCTATGAATTCCCATGGGATGGGAAAACTCCGCATATTGAGATTTTCTCCATGAAAAACACAATGTGATTTAGAGCCAACTAATTATTGATGGAGGTGTCATCACTCTCTTTATGCAAACACGCGTGATAGACAATTTGCACACAGCAAGCTGTCACCAATTGCAAGTGAAATACATGACCAGGTAATCTGTTTTTGTATCACTGTTGGGGGATAAATGTATCCTACAGTATTGGTAGAACATCCCTACTCTCCAAAGATTGAGATCTTTTGCTATCAGAAAGGGCCTCAGCCTGACAGAGTTTGGCATCTCTAACTAAGCAGCATTTCCTGAGCTGAGGTGTTGGCGTAGGTTGCAAAGCACATGTGTGCCATGGTTTTTGGGAATTGTGCTGCACCTTTTGCCTTTTGGCTAAGATCAAATGTAGTTCGACATGCTGTAGTTGGTTGAAGTTATTAGGTTACATTTTAGCTTCATTTGAAGCAATTTTTTCCGTCCTTTTGGCTGAGATGCAAATAAGATCAAGCCTTGGAGGAGGACCTATAGCTTGCATCATGGATCAAGCCCAAGACAGGAGGTGAGAGCCCTGTCTTGTCAGCTTGGATCAGGAATGTCTCAACTTGTTGGGACTCTGAATTGGATTTGATTTGATTGGATGAAATTGGAATAAAAAATAAAAAAAAACTGTGCTGCACCAATATGTGATCTATCAGTTGATGGGATAACAATGATAGCAGAGCCAATCGACGAGGTACACAGGGATGCTGATGTATTTTTGCTAATCCCAAGGGATCAGCAATAGACTGTGAATTCTCCTTAGCTACAGTTGCTTTGGGTTCTTTCATTTCAGAAATTCCACCAGGCGCCTAATCATGAAGAGCCTTATATTGCCACTGAAGACATAGGGCAGAATTTTACCGGCTCATCCACCAGAGATTTGTACAATCCCACCCAAGGCCAACAGAGAATGTCTTCTCCAAGCCGAGCCTGCCCTCTGGAATCTAAGCATGCATGCCATTAAAATTCCGGCTGTCGAGCCATAGAGCAATACAGCAATCAAACAGGCCCTGTGGCCTAACTGGTCCATGCTGCCCTCCCAACTGTTCCTGTGTTCTGCACATTTCATGTGGAAAGGCAGTATACAAATCCAGAGAACTAGGAATTCACTGAAGTCTTTGTTGTTGTGATATGATGGACGTGCTGCTTTAAGGTAGTGTATATTAAATTTCTGTCAATCACTACCATTGAGGAAAATGTAACCCTGTAATTACACACACAGTCTGCAGCAGGAAAGGTCGAGGTTGTCCATTTGCCATATATAGTCTTATCTTAAGAGAAAGAACCCAGGTTATTGCTTTATCAATACTTGTCATATATGCAGTAGGTTTATAATGAATAGACAGATTTGAATGGTAGCAATATGAACTTTTAAAGATCTGACTGAGATATGTACAAATCTCAATGCTTTCACATGCAGAATAACAACTGGTGTGGAAGTGAATCAGCTTTGTGCAAGTAATTCTGCAGCTTTCTAGAAACCTCACACGCCTACATTCTGGGACATTGCACCTTGTTTCAGCAGCAGATTTTGGTCATTTGTTCACATTTTGGACAGCTTAAATTGCAGAAGTCACCCTGAGCAGAGGTTCGTGCAGGGAAAGAGATTAAGTAGCTAGTCTAGCCTTAGTAGAACCTCACAGACAGAGGAATTTATTAGTGGTGCCTTCCATCCACTCCTGAGAGCAGGGCGTGACTAAAATGCTAGAAGCTGGGCTAGGGAAAAGGAGTCAATCCAACAAGACCATAGCGGCATGGGCTCATTGGGCCGAAGGGCCTGTTTCCCATGCTGTTTTGTTCTTTGTTCTAAAGTATAGGAACAGAATTAGGCCACAAGTCTGCTCCGTCATTCAATCATGGCTGAGGCTCAGTCAATAGCAACACTTAATGCTTTAAAATAAAAGACCACCAATTTTTTTTTCCTTTGTTTAATTTTACTTTTGAAACCTGCAGTTCACTTATCTGCCTAAATCACTGTTTTGTGGGCAACACTTCAGTAAACCTGAGAAAAGCTGAAACAGCTCAACAGTACCACCATTACAGTCAGTCAACCAACAATGTATAACCAGCTATGGTCGTGGCCACTAAAAGTACTGCAGCTCAAAAAGCCAAATTAACTTCTGAAGGACTGTGAAAATTCATAGTCTTAACAATCCTGCAAAAGCCTCGGGACCACACAATTCCCAACACTCAATGGACATCCTATCCGAGTTTACGCTGTTCCAATTATATATAGAGATGAGTTTTCTGCGGTACAATATTTACGAACCCAGCAATTGCCCAACTTTTAACAATGCATGAAAGGCACATTCACCAAGAGGTCTGGCAACACTAATTTTAAATCCAACCGATTTATTTGATAGTAAATCTGCTAGCTTTCGGCCTTTGTAGCCTTCGTCAGGCAAATGATATGTTCTGGTCTCAAAGCACACATATCAGCACAGACAGTTTACAGATTGCTGATCAGAATGCGAATCCTTACACCTAACACCTTACACCTTTAAGACTTGAATAGCAGGTTTGGTGTAAGGATTCGCATTCTAATCAGCAATCTGTAAACTGTCTGTGCTGATATGTGTGCTTTTGGAGACCAGAACACCTCATTCCCCTGACGAAGGCTACAAAGCCAAAAGCTTGCGAGTTTACTATCAAATAAATCGGTTGGATTTAAAATTGGTGTTGCCAGACCTCTTACTGAGTTTACCCCAGTCCAACGCCGGCATCTCTACATCATGAAAGGCACATGCCAGCAGAGGGTACTGACAGCATCAATGAAGAAAGCAGGCTATAACAGGTGGTTCAGGATCACACAGCTAAAAGGTGCAGCATTCTAAATAACCAAATATATCCATAAATTGTTGAGCCAAGCTTTGTAGTCAGATGCTGAAGATAGCCAGAACATTGATACACCAAACCAGAAGACACTCAGCATGGTGAAGATCAAAGAGTGCATTGGCACTGCAGTACTACGATAAGACTTTGCCATCATGCAGATCACATGTCCACAAACACTGGTACAGGTGCAAATATCCTGCAACTTCACGCCCACTCTATGAGTATAATGCCAACACAAGGCTGAATCATTCCCTTATAAAAAGCAATACAAGCATTCCCTCCCCCTCCTTTAATAACCTCCTGAAAGGCCACACCCTGCACAAAACTTTCATAAGGGAATGACTCAGCTGTGTGTAGGTATTATTCCCAAAAGGTTCAAGGGAAGTTCATGGATGGCACAATGGTTAGCACTGCTGCCTCACAGTGCCAGGGCCCTGGGTGCGATTCCTGGCCTGGTCACTGTTTGGAAGGTGCCTGCAAGTTCTCCCCGTGCCTATGTGGATTTCCTCTGGGTGCTCTGGTTTTGTCCCACAGTTTGAAAGCTGTGCTGCTTCGGTGCATTGGCCATGCTAAATTCTCCCTCACTGTACCTGAACAAGCACCGGCGTGTGTCGACTGGGAGATTTTAACAGGAACTTCATTGTAGTGTTAATTAAGCCTACTTGTGGCACTAATAAATAAATTTCAACATCCCTTTTGTTACTCCTTTCTTTGACTCTGCATCTATTTTATTTCCTTAGGGTGTTTCCTGACATTGAAGGCAGAATGCAAATACAGTCACAGAACCACATGGTTTATCTACCACAGAGTTGAAAAGTACAGGACACCCTGAGGAAAATTGCCTTTTTAACCTCACCACACTCGACGTTTCAGAAACATTCCACATTCTGCAACTCGACAATCAACTTATTTTGTTCCTCTATAATCAACCTGACCAGCTTGCTCAGCCTGCTCGAGAAGTATTAAAGGATTATTATTTAATTGAGGATATAAGGAGTGTGTAGTGTTTTCTGCTCTGGAGGCAGCTAGGTGAACCAAAATGATATTTTATAATTCTATACTTCACTATGTGCCTATTACAGCAGTGTCATTATTGACCGCTGGGATGTTTTTGACATCCCCGTGAATAAAATTAAATTCAACAAAACCATTCATTTGAAAGTTTGACATTTCTGTCATTCTGGGAACAGATCATTAATAAATTAAATGGCACCCAATTTTAAAGCTTGTCAACTCTTTTGCTTCCTGGGTTATGAAAGTTTCTCAGCACCCCCCGTGGCACACAAGTATTTTTTTTTCAGTATAAAAATGAGTCGTGCAATTAAACATACATTTATTATTTCCATTTGACCTACTGCGTGTGAGGTGGGGAGGGAGGGGGAGGTGATTCTTGTGGCGTGGAGGGTAAAGACCCATTCACCGAGCTAGAAATTCCAGATTTTAGTTACCCCAGGTCTTGATGGCTGAGGAAGGTGTAATAAGTCCTCGGAGGTGGAAGTTCCTTCACCAAAATTCTTTTATTTACAGGATCCAACAGCACTATACAGAGTGCTCTCACTGCGCAGTCTACATCCGGAGTGCCAGAGGAACTGACACTCCTGTTTAAATACAGAGCACAGGGCTTATCAATATTGCCCTTAAATCGGGGAGTTCAAATTCAAGGAGGCCAACCTCAATTGCCCAATTAAAATCATTACAGAAGGTGAGTTCCTAACATGGCAAGCAAGGTAATGGCCAGAAAAAGTGCTGTTAAACCTGCTGAGGTTTTCCAGAGTTCATGGCTGGTCGTGGCAGCCCCGAAAGCCAGCGAGAATGAAGAATGCGACACTCAGCCAAATCTCCATTCACTGCAGCGGGACTGGAGAATCCCACCTACAGGGGAGTTAGGAAAATCTGACCCAACGTATTGTGTCACTTTCTCAGAATGAAGTTGCAACCATTTTCAACGCACAGAACGAAAATTCAATAAAAGCTGGAAAATAGGAATAGTGGGGTGGACCGTTTTTTTTTCCCCGCTGGGCTATGACAGACAATAAAAAGGGGGAGATTTTGTGGCATTGATTCCCTATAATGTAGAAGCAGGTCACTGGCCCATTAAGTCTGCACTGACTCAGTCGGAGCATGTTATCTCAATACCATCCCTATAACACTGCGCATTTACCCTGCTAATCTCCCTCACCAACACATCTTGCAACACTAACAGGCAATTTAGCCAATCTACTTAATCTGCACATGTTTAGGAGCGTGGGATGAAATTGGAACACCCAGAGGAAACCCACGCAGACATGGGCACAACATGCAAACTCCACACAGTCATCTGAGCCCAGAATCGAACCCGGGTCCCTGGAGCTGTGAGACAGCGAGACTAACCGCAGAAACAGAGGACGGGGTGGGGAGAGCCCCTCGAAATCAGGCTAGTGATCTGTTCCAAGAGAAACAAGCTACAGCAATCAGCATCTGTTTTAATAAAAACAGAAAGGATAGCAGGAGCCAAAGACAAGGTCAGGGATAGGAGAGCAGGGGAGGTAACATGACAATGAACGTAAGCAAGGGGAATAGCAATGATTTTATTAAAGGCAGAACATTTGTGTTTCGACTGCCTGTTGCATCTCTAGACATGCAACATATTCTATGGCAGCTTCATGCGGGACTTGTGAGTGAATGTATACTCTCCGCCAACAATGGAGGCTCCTGAGGCACTTTCACACCAAACACACACACCAACTCTCCCTCTGCATGCACAGGCTCTGAGTCATTCATCCCTGCCTCCCCAAGAATTCCCACCTCAGGTCAAAACAGGTATGGTGGCAGTGCTTGGCACTGCTGCCTCACAGCACCAGAAACAGAATTCGATTCCTGACCGTCTACGTGAAGTTTGCACATTCTTTCTTTGTCTGGGTGGGTTTTCTCTGGGTGCTCCAGTTTCCTCCCATCGTCTGAAAGATGTGCTGGTTAGGGTGCATTGGCCATGCTAAATTCTCGCTCAGTGTACCCAAACAGCCTCCGGCGTGTGGGGTTTTTAAACAGTAACTTCCGTGCAGTGTTAATGAAAGCCTGCTTTCGACCTAATAAATAAACTTTAAAACTTTAATCTTTGTACCGTGGGAGGAAACAAGTTCAGACACAAGGAGAAAGTGCAAACTCCACATAGACTGTGAGCCAAGGCTAGAATTGATCCCAAGTCCCTGGCACTGCGAGGCAGCAGTGCTAATCAGTGTGCTACCGTGCTCACCCATGAGCTAATTTGGTGATAATGCAAATCTGCTTTAAATCCAATCACTTGAACAATACAACTGTTAGAGGAAATCACAGACCCTGGGACAATGACTTGATGTTCCTCAAAAAAAATTAGTCATCTAGATTTCTTGAGTTCATCTTTATATGGTCTTAGAGCTTGTGGACACACCCACAGTAACTTCATTGCAGTGTTAATGTAAGCTAATTGTGACACTAATAAAAAAAACTTAAATTTATTCAAACAGCCTCAAGCTTCTCTGGCCTCGAGTGGCTGGGTGCTGAAAGCATTTATAGCCCAGAGTTTGATTGGCACACTCCTGAGACTTAATAACCAGGCATATTCCCATATGTGTAGTAATGTGGGTGGGGTGGGAGGTTCTGAGGGCTTTAATTTAATGCCTTTATCCCACCTCCCAGGGATATCAACTTCTTTATTCCCTCAATTTCTCTCACTCCCCGTACTGCAATCGAGGTTAAACTAGAATCAGGTTATTAAGCCAGAATTCAGAAAACATCCATTGTCATTTTTCGAGGACATCTGGGAACATTCTAACAGACCCCCAGGGGCCTGAGGAGACCTGCTTCAGAATATTTAATGGAAAGCATTTTCAGCCAAGAAGCTGGAAGTGATATGGTACAAGTGGATTTTTCTTAAAGGAAGTTACTTTTTGCTTCTAAAATTCCATATGCAGAGGCGATGGCCTAGTGATATTAAGGGGAGATTATTAATCCAGAAACTCAGCTAATGGGAGCCTGGGTTTGAATCCTGCCATGGCAAATAGTGGGATTTGAACGCATCTGGGTTCACTAAAGTCCTTTAGGGAAGGAAATCTGCAGCCCTTACCCAGTGTGGCCTATGTGTGAGTCCAGAGCCACAGCAATGTGGTTGACTCTCAACTGCCTTCCAAGGGCAACTGGGGATGGGCAATAAATGTTAGCCCAGCCAGCGATGTTCATGTCCCACAAATCAGTATAAAGAAAATTATGACTCTTAATGCGATTAAAGCCACATAGTTAACCATAAAATCAGCAACACAGAATTCTACTCTGCTCTCTTGTGTCATTTTATTTTCTGTGCAACTTTGCTCTCTCCTCCTCCAATTCAATTGGTTTCTGAATCCAATGTTTGCTTGGACCAAACTCAATAAGATAAGAAATGGCAGCAAAAACCTAATAGCTGACTGCAATATTCACTATGAATGCCGATTTAAGAAAAATAGATTTGGATTTATATGACCCCTTTCACACAGCAAAAGAATTTGACATTTAATTCAGCACTTTTTAAAAGCACAGATAGTATTGGAATGGAGGAAATTCAGCAGGCAATTTGCATAGTGCACAAGTCCTAAACTAACAATGAGATATGGACTCAGATGACCTGGTTTAGGATAATCCAGACTCAAAATGTTTGCTCTATTTTCTCTCCACAGATGCTATCAGTTTTTCTGAGATTTTCCAGCATTTTTTCTTTTGATTTCCTTTTGTATCACAGCTTGGTATGGCTCCTGTTCTGACCGAGACCTCAAGAATCTACAAAGGGTTGGAATGTAGCCCAGTCCATCATGCAAACCAGCCTCCCATCCATTGATTCCGTCTACAATTCCCACTGTGTTGCTGCTTTGCTGAGGCAATCAACCCCACACAGTCTTTCTCTTCCACTTCCGTCAGGAAAAAGATATAAAAATCTGAGAACACGTACCAACTGACTCAAGAATAGCTTCTTCCCTGCTGCCATCAGACTTTTGAATAGACTTACCATATATTAAGCTGATCTTTCTCTCCACCCTAGTTCTGACTGTAACATTACATTTTGCACCTTTTCCTTCTTCCCTACGTACTCTATGGAAGGTATGTTTTGTCTATACAGCACATAAGAAATAATATTTTTCATTATATCCCAATGCATTTGACAGTAATAAATCAAAGCAAATCAAATAAACTAAATAAGTGATAGCCATTTGCTGATTCATTCCTCAAGGCAATGCCTTGACCAGAGTCAAGCTGCCTGGTTTATATTTTCAAACAATGCATCTAGCTGTCAGGCACCATTCTCCATGACAACGCTCCTACCAATCAGAACCCACTTGCCAACCAATCCTCACTTCCTTCCCGTACAGTAAAAATTGCTTCCCCTGATATTGGCATTGTTACAATTGACCTGATGAGTGTAAGATGAAAAACTTCGATGAACTGTCTTCTTTCAGCAAATTCCTTAACATGTTTTAAGAGTTGGAATCAGCAGTTTTAACAATTGTGTTTATCACAAAAATATAAGTGTTTTAATCAGTGTCACGTGCACAAGCTGTGAGTGACTCAATTCTTAACAATTGAAAATGACTTTTCAAAGAAGCTTTGTACATTTGCACTGCTCAGTTTCTTTGCAATTGCTTTGAAAGCGATAGAATGCAGAATTCAGCCCATCGAGTCTGTACCAATGACAATCCCACTCAGGTCCTATTCCTGTAACCCTACATATCTACCTTGTTAATCCCCTGACACTAAGGGGCAATTTAGGGTAGCTAATAAATATAACCCACACATCTTTGGAGTTAATGTAGATGTTTTTAAACCAGACCATTTAATGCACTTGTCCCCAAAAAAATTGTCATAAATCAATGGAAACTTGCTATGAGGATGAATTTGATCAGGGAGTGTGGCACAATAGTGGGAATTTTACCATCCCACCACGGAAATCGGAGCGGGCAAGGGCGGACGATGGAAAGGATCATCGACCTCGGATGGGATTTTATAGTTACGGGATGATGGAAGCCACAAAATCCCACCCCCGCTATATTTGAATTTTAAATCAGAGTGAAACATCACAAAAAACTTAATTTGCATTGGATATAATTTACAATTAAAATTACTTTTCTTTTTGTGTTGACTAATATCGAACTAATTGCAGTTAAATAAAACAACAACATATTTGAACTGAAAATCCCCTTTTTTTTAAAGCTGCTTTACTTTGCTCCGAATTGTTTCCATTTATCATCATTATGACTATCTAATTTGTTAACAGAGTCATTGAACAAATATGTTTTCTCTATTATAATGCAGATTACTTCACAAAACACTCCGGCACAGTTGAGTGAAGATATGAAAATACGAATGTTCTACAGATGGTTCTTCCAGAACAATATAACCATTTTTCATTCTCACTGAATAAATATTTCCATTGCTCAATCCATCAAATGGATTTAATCTGAGGGACGTTTGTCCAAAAGAGATTTCTGGCCATCTTTTCTTATTGCAGCTTCACATAGACTTAAAACTTATTTGAACCACATAAAATACCAACCCAATTTTCAAGTCTCCAGGTCCTTGGAAGCTGGGCGGAAGATGTGTGTCAGGACTAAGGTCTACACCCTGTAGTTCATTTGCCTTGCTCCCTGAGACCCTCTCTAAATATCCCTGGCTCTAAATCTTGGGAGAGATTTGCGCCATGGTATTTAACTTGATAGTCACCCAGGAAATGTTAGACAGATTAAAATCTGGTCTAACACTAGGGTAACTCCATAACTGACCTCCCACCCCATTGAACAGCCCCCACCCACCCACATCTCAACCTGATCTAACTAGCCCCCTGAGCAGATCTGACTACCAACCTAATGGCTTGATTATCCATCCAACCACCTAAATAACTCTGCTCCATTCCCCCACCACTCCAGACTGGATCTGATTATCACCACAAACTATACCCTGGCTATAACCATTCTATCAATTACCTAACTACCCCACTTCTCCCAATACACTCAACTAACTCCAAATACCCAACTAATCACTCAGCTACCTACTTCGCCCATTCACCCACCTACCCAAAGCCTGCAAACTCATCAACTTACAAACCACACCAATATATATCATTCAGCTACATAATTCACCCACTCAGCCATGGGCCCATCTCCATCATATACCCAACTCACTCACTCACCCCTCCATACTCACTCACTCACAGACTCTTTCACTAAGTCACCTTTGGGACCTTTAAACACGGACTAGGGTAATGACAGCTGGCATTGTGAAATGGGCCATCTTCCCTGCACTGATCCCCTTAGCTGGTTTCTCTGCAGTTAACTGTGCTGAGTAAGTTCCACTGTATCGTGGATTAGAGGTTTAGCCAGAAAACATATCTGGATAAGTGCCCTGTCCAATGGGATTCAACAGTTCAAATGCTGATCAGAAGATTTGGGCCAGTAACAATCTTCAAATCATTATTCCTAATTCTATCTTCTCCTAAGGAGGAACAATACACATCTCGATTGTTCATTTCTTTTTCTCTGTTTGTTGCTGTAAATTCAGCACTCTTGTTCACCCCTAGTTTGGCACTGGGACACAACGGTTACCACTACTGCATTATTGACCAGGCTCAATTACAGCCTTGGGTCACAATCTTCAGTGTTTGCACATTGTCCCCATGTCTGCATGGGTTTTCTCCGGGTGCTCTAATTTTCTCCCACAAAGATGTGCAGGTTAATTGAAGTGGCCACGCTAAATTGCCCTTTAGTGCCCAAAGATGTGTAGGTTAGGTGGATTAGCACAGGGTTACGAGGAAGGGAAAATGTTGTATTGGAGAATTGGTGCAGACTCGATGGGCTGAATGGCTTCTTTCTGCATTGTAATGATTCTATGGTGGTGGGCAACCTTACTTCCACACAGGTAAGTGGATTGTTACACCATCTCATAAAGAATTAACCATGTTGGTGTGTGATTGACGTCACTGACAATGCCAGCAGGAGAAAAGGCAATGGGTGGGATTTTCAACCCACGCTCACTCCAAGATCAGAAAATCCCACCCGGGGTCAACGGAACTTTGCATGGTCCTGTCCCCCAATTACAATTTCTGTGGTGGGGGGGGAGGGGGACATAGGATAATTCTGCTCAGTAGGTTTTCCCTCTCTAAAGGGATATTATTGGACCAGTTCAGTTTTTAAAACAACCTGACAATGTTTTATTGCTACAGGCTTTGTGTTTCCAGGTTTTTATTCAGGTTAAATTCAAACTTTCAAATGGTAATTTGCAGCTGATGTACTTTATTTTTGATCATGACCAATCACCCTAACCTGAGCCTCTTTGGACTGCAGGAGGAAACTGGAGCACCTGAAGAAAACCCACACAGATACAGGGAGAATGTGCAAACTCCACACAGACAGTGATCCAAGGCCAGAATTGAACCAGATCTCCAGATTTCCCAATTCTTGCGCAAACGTAAACAGGCCATTTGGATGTTTTGTGCTGCAAAATCTTTCAGCTCTTTGACTTCAGATTAACAATCAGTGAAAAAAAAAAGCTATTAATGGGGAAAAAGAAAATTCAGCACAGTTTTTGAGCAACATCTGCCTGCAGGAAATTGCACTGGGTGTTTATTAATGTTAACAGATTAATACAGCTCAAGTTTCACTTGTGGATTTGAGGACCTAACTTAGGCAAGCATTCAACTATAATATGGGGGGCTGTGTTAGCTCAAAATAATGGCGAAGATTCTCTGATCTCGATTGCCCCACCGCCACTGCTAGTGAGAATGGAGAATTTGGCACTCAGCCAAGACTTCATTCACTGCAACGGGAATAGAGAATCCCAGGCAGTGAGGTTGGAGAATTCCAGCTGCTATCTATTAGACAAGACATTAAATTCAGGACACGTTAATCTTGGCATAAAAAAATCTATATACTTATTCAAAGAAAAGCAAAGAAATCTCCCTCATACCAATGCTGCCAAAGACCAGAGGAACAATGGGGGTGCAGGCATAAATGATTCAGGTCCTCAACTCCGGAGAAAAAAGACACACATCAATGCCTCTTCAACTCATTTCCTGTTTTATAGAACCCCCCTACAATGCAGGAGCCATTTGGCTCTGTACCGACTCTCTGACAGAGTATGTACCTCAGGCCCTCAACTCCATCTTATTCTCAGTAACCCCACATTTACCATGGCTAATCCACTAACCTAGGCATCTTTGGAGTGTGGGAGGAAACCGGAGCACCCAGAGGAAACCCATGCAAACACAGGGAGGGCGTGCAAATGCACTTGAAGGAGTAATTCATTGCTTGTAGGGCAGCTTTGGAATGTCTCAAGGGATGTTGACATAGATACATAAACTCTTTTTTTGTGACCTTACAACATGCCATTGTCAGTACGCAATCTGGATTAAAAAGCACCAGACATGATACACTATACAGTGTACAGAAGGGTAATAATTATATAAATTAATAGATATTTGCAGGCGTTACTAGGCAGCAAATCAAATAGTACAAACAACACCATAAACCGCAAAAACAAAGCCAAGCGAAACAACAACTAAATTGTTACCTTAAACTAGGCCAGCTTTAATGTTTACAAAGTTGCTTGAATATCTTTGTTTTTTAAAACCAGTCTTTTGGATTTTGTTTACTTCTTTTGGAAGTGTCACTTCCATTAAGTTTTCCTTTACCAGTTTGATGTTACTAGTTAAAATAGTTAAAATGTTCATACATACATGAAGGAAAGCACTCTGGTCTGATCTGAAAATGTACAGTTTCTATAATGACGGGTGGGATTTTACAGCCTCACTCATCCCGAAACTGTAAAATCCCACTCGAGGTTAACAGACCTCAATGGGTCATTGTCCGCCCCTCGATCATGCCAATTCCCATGGCAGGTGGGGTAATAAAATTCCAGCCAATCATTGTAGAAAGTGACAAAAAGCATTTAACAATAGACTTGGCTCTGCAAATATCCCTTCAAAGGGCTTCCCATACAAGAAATGTCTTCTGAAGAGCAGACACTGTCGTCATGTAGACAACGTATGTTCCTAACAAAAAGCACTAATTAGTAAAATTGTCCTCTGACCAAACTAAATGTACTTAAAAAGGCATTAAATCCAAGAGCTGGTTATGTTATAGGAAAAACTCCCACTTTGTACCTCTGTCCAAGTTTATCAGCTCTGACTGAGCTGACCTTTGGCTCTTTTCGAATGGGCCAAAGTAGCAGAACAATTAGCATCAAGTCGGCAGGGAAAAAGAATGTAAACTAGAAGTGAAAGGATCAAAGCTGCACTTGAGATGACTTATCTCAAAACACAGGAAATAATACTCGATAATGAGGAAACATGCAGCAAGATGAAAAAAAATGTTACAGAGACGGAAACAAAGAAAAAAAAGCAACCCACGCTGAGCGACCCCAAACCCAGTGGGGCAATTCCCTGGTTTAACAAAGAGAATGCATTCAACACAAGTTTAGCTGCTCAATCCAATATAGTTGTATTTTGTGAAGTGCCAACTAGAAATATTCCCAATGAAGGTGTAATGGTGGATAGTACGGAGTGAAGCTCCGGGGATCTGGTTCAATTGCGGCCTTGGGTCACTGTCTGTGTGGAGTTTGCACATTCTTCCTGTATCTGTGTGGGTTTTCTCCGGGTGCTCCAGTTTCCTCCTGCAGTCCAAAGAGGCTCAGGTTAGGGTGATTGGTCATGCTAAATTCTCTCTTTGTGTCGGGGGAATTAATAAGGTAAATACATGGGAGTCACAAGAATAGGGCCAGGTTGGGATTGCTGTTTATATAGGCCTGATGGGCCAAATGACCTCTTTCTGCATCTCCAAAAGAGCATCTGCCTGGAAGACAGAGGGTTAGTTCAAGCTCAATGGGCCGAATGTCCTCCTTCTGCACTGTGGAGATTCTATGGTTGAAAAACTCTTTTGCTTGGCATCAATAATGTCCCTTAATCACCAACTCAAAGCAATTTGATTTTTTTCTTTTCCACTTACTACAGCTTCCACTCCAATCCACAAAACCAAAGTTAGCATTATTGAGAAATTGAATATTGCTGAAAAGACAAACACGTTGTCAAAGTTTTTCATTTGTCAAAACAATTTACACTGCGGACATTTGCCCCTTACTATCCCAGGATACATAGGTGAGAGAGATTAATGGGGTATATATGTGAAATTATCGGAATAGGGTGAGATTGTTGTCAGTGTAGACTTGATGGGCCAAATGGCCTCCTCCTGCACTGTAAGGTTTCTATGCTTCTATGTTTTTACTACAGGACAGAAGGATTGACAAGTCGATTCGACTTGACTGAGGCATTGCCATGGAGAAAGCAACAGAAAACTACAAGCACCACAAGCTCTGGGTTAATTCAAATAATATTGAAAGCTTGAATGTGTTTCTTTCTGAAGGTTGCCACTAAAGTGGATAGAGCTGTGAAAAAGGCTTATAGTGTGTTTGTGTTTATTAACAGGGAGTTTGAGTTTCAGAGCCATGGGGTTATGCCGCAACTATACAGGACCTTGGTGAGACCACATGTGGAATATTGTGTGCAGTTCTGGTCACTTCACTACAAGAAGGATGTGGAAGCATTGGATAGAGTGCAGAGGAGATTTACCAGGATGCTGCTTGGTTTGGAGGGTAGGTCTCATGAGGAAAGATTGAGGGAGCTGGGGCTTTTCTCTTTAGAGCGGAGGAGGATGACAAGCAATTTAATAGAGGTTTATAAGATGATGAGGGATATAGATAAAGTGGACGTACAGGGATTATTTCCTCGTGTAGATGTAGCCATTACTAGGGGGCACAACTATAAAGGTTCATTGTAGGGGAGATATAGGAGGGATGTCCGAGATAGATTCTTCACTCAGGGTAGGGTGTCGGACACTTTGGGAACTTTCAAATGGTCATTGGATAAGCACATGGGACACACCAGAATGATAGGGAGTGGGATAGCTTGATCTTGGGTTTGGACATAGCTCGGCACAACATCGAGGGCTGAAGGGCCTGTACTGTGCTGTACTGTTCCATGTTCTTGTTTGTAGAGTATGGGCCCTTGTGTGTAAATGTCACCTCTTGCAATATAAATGAGCTAGATCATACCAGTTGATGTCAAATTATTTGACTGTGCAACAATTAATGCACTCAGAACTGTTCAGCATTAGCTGCCCAATCACAGCGTCATGTCCAATAGTAGATATTGGCTTTGGATTTTATAAGGGCAGGCAAGGTGATGAAAGCTACGTAAGCTGTATGTCCCAGTGATTAGTTAATCAAACAGTATGTTGTTTCAGTTATTTATCATGAGAGTAGACAGTATCGAACCAGCCACACTTACACACGACCAACCTGGCAACACTGCCATCTCTCCCATCTCCTCACTCTGCTGACATTTTCCTGACCCACTGCCACAGGAATCACACAAAGGTCTGTTGATCACCGGCGGGAATTTCCAGCTTGGGGCAACCGTAAAATCCCGTGCCTATCTCCTCTTGGCCCAGAATTCCTTGGAACGGTGGTGACATCCGCTCATGGTTCCCATTGCTCCCTCCACGGCAACGCTTTAGCCAATCAGAATCAACTTGCTCACTGGTCAATGCCCTTTTCTCCTGTGGTGATATCTGCCATTAATTACGTTGCTTTATCTCCCTGATCTTCTCATGTTTCCTGGAAAAGTAAATAGATTTCACTGTAGTGAACATGATGGCAAATCAAGGGTGTTAAAAGCTGAACAGAGATTGTTGGAGTTAATTCTGGCTACCAAACTGAAAATTTTAGGAACATTCTAATGGATTTTTCTGAGAAGCAGAAAGATTTGCATTTAAATAGCACTCTAATAACTTAAGGTTGTTACTTCAAGTTAAGGGTTTATTACCAAAAATATAAATATGTATCGACAAGCAATGACCACACAGAATTAAAGACACGACCACATTCTTTGCTCCCCCAGCACTGAGATTCCTCCAAACCCCGAGCATGCACTCTTTCTCCCAATTGGCTCATCTTCCTGCTCTCCGAAGTGTCCGGCTCATTCACATGGCTTTCAGGGATCTCCCCCTTAAAGGGGCCATGCTACCACACACCTTCCCTCCCCTAACTTCAAAGTTTACTTATAAACGAAACAGAAGGAACTTCTCTAAACATAGGCAAGTACAACTCAACAAGACAAGAGGGGAAGTTCATCAGGAAAACTCATCACAGGTTCAATTTCTGTGAAGTTTTTCTGAGTCTGGAGGAACATTTAAATCCAGTACTCCGATCTTCGGTGAGTAAAGCATCTGGGCAAGCTGTTGCAAGTGGTAAATTCATCAGTGCGGTTTTGGGCCTTTCAATAACTGCTGTCTCCTCATTTTCAATGCTGGATGTCCCGGCCCCACATTTACCACAGCAATCCCTTGTCGGCAACAGAAGAATTTGAGAGTTTCATAGCAGGCATGTGTTGATATCAAACCCAACTCCCTTCCTCAAATGATTCACACTTCTTTTACCCAAGGATTTTGTATTACTGCCATGTAAGAGGCAGCTCCATCTCTTTCCACAGTTTTTCCAGGCACCCATGTCAGACCTGCTGCAAAGTCCCCGGCCAGGAATAGATCATCAACGTGACAAACTCTATGCTTCTTCCTTGAATCATGGTTTTGCTTCTGGGAGGCTTGTCCAGCCGCCATCCTCCCTGTCAAATCCGGAATTATAAAATCTAACCAGGTCCGCAAAGGACAAAAGGCCAGTTAGCATATTCAAAGTAGCATTTAAATATGCAAAATCCATTTGAAACCCCCACGCATGGAATCTTCCAGCCTTTGCACACAGCACCATAATGGCAAGAATGACCACTGGTCTCCAGTAGCACAAACCTGGTGCGATAGTCATCCCAGAAGATTGGAGGCCATTGAAGCTATCTGGTGGTTGGGAGGATGGCTGGGCAGTGCCCTTCTGGCAATGCCCACCTGGCAGTTCCCACCAGGCACCAAGGCAGTGGTCAGCAGTCACCCTGTGGCACCAGATGGACACTACTAGTATGCCAGATTAGCACTGCCAGTGTGCCAGGAGCAATGCCAGAGGAGGGGGGATATGGGTGGGGGACTTTTTCTCTGCCTGTGCCAATATTTAAAGCCTAAGATCTGTTTAAGGATCCTTTTCCTAAATTCATCACAAATTGAATAGAGCATGGGTTGGGATCTGCCGTTCTCTGGGTCCCTTCTGCAAGTAAATCAATAGGCATTAACCAACAGAAAGATATCCATTCACTTTTTAAATGTACTTTAGTAAAGAGTTAAAACAGATAGAAGTGCTTCACAGGATTGCTGAGGGTCACTGTCAGCCCATATTCCTCTAATAAACAATCGTCCACACCTACAATTACATCCCTCCCACACAGGAACTACCCAAGGATCCACAGACTACCCAAACTGCTCCAGAAGAAGCCAAGCCTCAGGGGAGCAGAACAACTGGCACTATTCTGCAATTTCCCAACACGCAAATTCAGGTGCATCCATGCCTTCAGCATCTGGCCTGCCCTGAAAGCCTGCAAACTATTCTGACCTTCAGTAGGTGTCCCACCACCATTCTCACTGCCACCAGCATCATGTGGGGACATTCCAATTGCACACGTTATACACTAAACCCAGCATACAATGAGAAAGGGTGATTTCAATGGGGTCTCAACTAAGAAATCAAGAATAACAAGAAACAGCAGAAATCTTCTGTTACGTGAATCAATTATTTTAGACTTGTGAAATTAAATACGTTGACCTAAATTTTAGTGTGGCGCAAGTAATGGGTGTAACGCACCAAAACTCTCTGGGAATAGGGAACTAGAAGACAAAGCTCGCAAACTCAATGAGATTGTGCAAACTTTCAGCAAATTCTGGGTCACTCTTCTCATTGAAACAGTGAAATTGGCTTGCCTCTTTCAGTGTCCCTGTCATTCACATGTTCTCAAAGCTAAAGCTAACTTCACATGATGACTGTTCCTAAAATGTGTCAGTTTTAGCCTTCAGTGTCCCAACGTCCTGACATTGACTGCCTTTTGTGGGCAAGTCATTTCAATTTTCCTGCACCTTTTGATATTTCATGATTTCCCTCCAAAATGAGGCAGCTTCAATGTTAAACTGATCTGTCCTCGTTCTGGGTCAGATCAGCAGAAATGTTCTCCCTGCCTGCCCCATCCAATCTTCAATCTGTTCCATCCTCACTCTTCTCGTCTCGAGGACACACAAGCCAAGTTTATGCAAAACCACCCTCATGACTGAACTCTTTTAGTTCTGGCAAGTTTCTGGTGTGCCTGCACTTCAAACTCCGCCAGACTCAATGAACCCTCTCTGAGATGCAGTGCCTAGAACTGAACAGGATTTTTCAGCTGGGGTTTGATCAAGGATCTGTACAACTAAAGCTTGAATTCCTCCTTCTTTGTGTTCCAGCTTCGAGTTGCTCAATCTAATGCAATCCTGAACGTGAGCCAGAGCAAAACATGAACATGAAGTACTTCTAGTAGATGCCTGTTGCAATAAAATGAAATGGAATTGAACACAAAACAATTTACTAAACACAAACATACGTTAACATGGCCTTTTGCACCGCGATGAAGCAGTAGGGGGTGAACATCTGACTACATTTGTTAAATATGTCTTGTTTTGATCCATTATTATTCAGTTCTAACAGTGACATCCATGATATATAGCATATTCAACATCAGTAATTATTGCTGTCACCAGCCCATTCTTCACAAGTGTTAACATTGGCTCCATGTGTAGCAGTGAATGAGATAAAACTACAGCTACATTCTTCACTGAATCTCCTGTGTTCTCAATTTGCGAGATTGCGTGCACACAATGTTATTATATTTGGCAAATGTTTGTGCAGGAATGGATGGCTCATTTAATCCTGTTCAGTAACACTGGGTCAGTTCTATCCAGACTGCTCGTATACACCCTATTGCATTGCTTGTTATAGTCAATGAGTGGGCCACTCCAACTTAGTCTGTTCTCGATATTGCCAACCCTGAGATCCATCCATTGTGATGAATTTGGTTCTCTCAACTTTGTTTCATTCATTCTTGGAACATGGACGTCACTGGCTGGCCAGAATTTATTGCCCATCCCTAGTTGCCTGAGGGCAGTTGAGAGTCAACCACATTGCTGCGGCTCTGGAGTCACATGTAGGCCAGACTGGATAAGGACAGAAGATTTCCTTCCCTAACGGACAGAGAACCAGATGGATTTTTCCAACAATGGTTTCGTGGTAATTAGTAGATTCTTAATTCCAGGTATTTTTATTGAATTCAAATTCTACCGTAGCAGGATTTGAACCCGAGTCCCCAGATTAATATTAATACCATGAGACCATCACCTTGCCTCAAATGACACGTCGGTGGGGTAACTCTTATCCAACAAGTCTCTCCTGCCAAGTAAAGTACAAACCAAAGTTGAAAACTGTGATTTTACAGGAGAGAAAAATAACACCATAATTGGCTATCAGTTGTGAGACTCAAAATGTTTTGGAAAGAAGACATCATGGAAATAAATAACAAAACCATGGAAAGATCAGGGTGCAGAAAGAGGCCATTCAGCCCATTGTGATTTCACCAGCTAAATTTAATAAAAGCCACTCGTTTTAATCGCATTTTACGTACGTAGAAATTATAGTATCCCTGCAGTGCAAAAGGAGTAAACACAGTAAGAGGTCTGACAACACCAATTTTAAATCCAACTGATTTATTCGATAGTAAATTTGCAAGCTTTCAGCCTTTGTAGCCTTCGTCAGGCAAATGAGATGTTCTGGTCTCCAAAAGCACACATATCAGCACAGATAGTTTACAGATTGCTGATTAGAACGAGAATGTCTATCAAATAAATCGGTTGGATTTAAAATTGGTGTTGTCAGACCTCTTACTGAGTTTACCCCAGTCCAACACCAGCATCTCTACATCATGACTACTATCGACAGCGCAGAAGGAGGCCATTCAGTCCATTGGGTCTGCACTTACTCTCTAAAAGCACTTTCTACCAGGCCTTTGCCTATTCCTGTAAACCCTCTAGATTTACCAAGGACAACTTAGTATGACCAATCTGCCAAACCTGCACATTTCTTTGGAGTGTGTTCCTCCAGAACACCTGGAGGAAATCCATGCAGAGAGGGGAAAATGTGCAGACTCTGAGAATCAAATCCAGACCCCTGGCACAGTGAGGCGGCAATGTGCCACTGTGCCCTTTTCAGCCTTGTAGGTTACCATAGATGTAGATAAGTTGAGTGTTTCAGCCACAATCAGCAACTTAGGCAGGAAATTTCAGAGAATCTTTGGAATTCGTTACCCAAGAGGGTTGTGGATTTTCCATTGTGGAATACGTTTGAGACCAGGATAGACAGATTTCTGATCTCTCTAGGAATTAAGGGATATGAGGAGCAGGCAGGAAAATGGAGTTGAAGCCCAAGATCAGTCGTAGAATCATAAAATTCTTACATGCAGAAGAGGCCATTCAGCCCATCAAGTCTGCACTGACTCTCCAAAAGAGTATCATACTCAAACCTCTTCCCCACTATCCCCACAACCCCACACAATTTCCATCTAACCTACACATCTTAAGACACTAAGGGGCAAATTAGTGTGGCCAATCCACCTACCCTGCACATCTTTTGGAGTGTGGGAGGAAACTGTAGCACCCTGAGGAAACCCAGGCACAGACTGGTAGAACATGCAAACTTCACACAGACAGTGACCTAAGGCCGGAATCAAACCAAGGTCCCTGGCGATGTGGGGCAACAGTGTTAACCACTGTGCCACCCAGTCATGATCATATGGAATGGCAAAGCAACTTGATGCACTGTATGATCTATTCCAACTCCTATTTCTTGAGTTATTACTTCTGTGGTGGGCAAGGTATTGGAGAGAATTATTAGGGATAGGATTTATAGTTATTTAGAGAGAAATGAATTGATTGGGGATAGTCAGCATGGTTTCGTGAAGGGTAGGTCATGCCTTACTAACCTCATTGAGTTTTTTGAGAAAGTGACCAGAGAGGTGGATGGGGGTAAGGCGGTTGATGTAGTATATATGGACTTTAGTAAGGCGTTTGATAAGGTGGCCCATGGAAGACTTCTACAGAAAATGCAGATGTGTGGAATAGAGGGTGATTTAGCTAATTGGATTAGGAATTGGCTGGCAGATAGAAGACAGAGGGTGGTGGTTGATGGGAGATATTCATCGTGGAGTTCGGTGACGAGTGGTGTGCCTCAGGGGTCTGTTTTGGGGCCCCTGCTGTTTGTAATTTTTATAAATGATCTGGATGAGGGTATTGAGGGATGGATCAGTAAATTTGCAGATGATACTAAAGTTGGTGGAGTGGTAGATAGTGAAGAGGGGTGTTTTAGTTTACAGAGTGACTTGGACAAGTTGCAGAGCTGGGCCGAGAGGTGGCAAATGGAGTTTAATGTGGAAAAGTGTGAGGTAATGCACTTTGGCAGGAACAATAAATGTGTAGAGTATAGGGCTAATGGTAGGGCTCTTAATAGTGTTGAGGAACAGAAGGATCTTGGTGTATGTGTCAATAGATCCCTGAAAGTAGGCAGTCAAGTGGATAAAGTTGTTAAGAAGGCTTATGGAGTCTTAGCTTTTATTGGTAGGGGGATTGAATTTAGGAGCCGCAGCATCATGTTGCAGCTGTACAAAACTCTAGTGCGGCCGCACTTGGAGTATTGTGTGCAGTTCTGGTCGCCACATTATAAGAAAGATGTGGAGGCATTGGAGAGGGTACAGAGGAGGTTTACCAGGATGTTGCCTGGTATGGAGGGCAGGTCCTATGAAGAGAGGTTGAAGGATTTGAGGTTGTTTTCGTTAGAAAGGAGGCGGCTAAGAGGGGATCTTATTGAAGCATATAAGATGATTAGAGGTTTAGATAGGGTGGACAGTGATAGCCTTTTTCCTAGGATGGAGAAAGCTAGCACGAGGGGACACAGCTTTAAATTAAGGGGTATGAGTTATAGGACGGATATCAGAGGTAGGTTCTTTACTCAAAGAGTGATTAGGGAGTGGAATGCCCTGCCTGCAGCTGTTGTAGATGCGCCAAGTTTGGTGGCGTTTAAGAGGTTAGTTGATAAGTATATGGATGAGAAGGGAATGGTTTAGTTAGGAGGGGCATTGCTTTTTATTTTGGTCGGCACAACATCGAAGGCCGAAGGGCCTGTTCTGTGCTGTATTGTTCTATGTTCTATGTTCTATGTTCTATTGTGTTCTGAGGCAGATAGTACTTTGAGAAAGCCATTTCATTTACTGCTACAGACTTCTTTAGTTACTTTGCCTGCATTTCAATCTCAGCATCTTATGTCATGACCATTGCTACAATTGACTGCTCCATAAACAATGCAGCTCTGAATTGATGACACGGATTATTCAATTCATGTCATCAATTCATCCATTCTTGTAAGGATTAGAATCAAAGAGGTTAGTTTACTGTAAAACATCACAGAAGGCTTGTTGCTTGCCCATGGCCACCTATGTCCCTGGGTGTACAGAAGGTCTTTCTGAATGTCAATAACCCTCTGATGGTTGTATTTCTCCCAGGGGCTACTGGGGAGAGAGGTCAACTGTACATTGAAGATTTGTGATCCACCACAAAGCATTTCCATACCAGTCACATTCATCGCTGACTTGTCATTATTTTGTTGCACTGTATCCTTCCAGGGAATATTATCTGCCACATTAGCCAAACAGCTCAGCTGAAGATGGTTGCAAGTGCCCTTTTTTAAGAGGGCAGCACACATTATAGAATTCCCAATGAAGGGAGCGCAGGAGACTGGCAGATTGGAAGGAGCAATTGAAGGAATCCACGTGGCAGTCAAATCCTCAAGGCAACACCTCAGTCTGAGCTGCTAAGACTCTCACTCAATGAATGTGCAAATAAATATACAATGCCAGTCAGGTTGGCAGACAAGTGAGTGTGGATTTCTCACTAATAAGGGCATTTCTGTTACTCTATTAGACAGAATATTCCCCATCATCATCCAACCATCTAAAAAGTCTAGCCCACGTGGAAATGAACATGCATTCATGTGATTTAATTATATTGTAACCGATGCGAAGATTAACGAAGATACTGACCATAAAAGGACAAAATGTTGAAACATTTGAAGTGAAAGGTGATTACGCTTATGAGGATGATGGGATGTGACGTGCGGATGAATCTACAAGGACAGCACTAACCCTCCCTTGAAGCTCCGGGGTTCAATGTGACTGCTGATTTAGATTACTGTATGCCATGGCTTTTCTTGAAGCAATTTTACAATCCCCGTTGTTGCCGGAAGCACAAAGAATAGAACTCCTTTTGAAAGCCTCAGCCCTCCTCACTGATGTGTTTGACAGGATGGGAGTAGACTGCTCCAGCGACCTCTGCAACACAAAACCTTCAGGTCTGACACAGTCACATTTCAAATCAGCACGTCGGTGATTCCACTTTCTCAATCAAAATCAGGTTTTTTTTTAATCTGTCCACTGCTCTTGAAAAGATAAAATCCATTACTTTTCTCAAATTAGAACAACAGTTCTAATTTGAACAAAGGCAACAAAATAAAAAGCTTCAAGATTTTAGGTGTCCAGATCATCTTGTCCCCCCGTTACCAACACTATAGTTAAGAAAGCCCAGCAATGGTGCAATTTTCTCAGAACAGTAAGAAAATTTGGCATGTCAGCTATGACCCTCACCAACTTTTACAGATGCATAATAGAAAGCATTCTTTCTGGTTATATCGCAGCTTGGTATGGCTCCTGCTCTGCCCAAGACTGCAAGAAACTACAAAACGTCATGAATGTAGCCCAATCCATCATGCAAGCCTCCATTAACTCTGTCTACACATCCGGCTGCCTCAGCAAAGCAGCCAACATAATTAAGGACCCCACGCACCCCAGACAGGAAAAGATACAAACATTTGAGGTCATGCACCAACCGACTCAAGAACAGCTTTTTCCCTGCTGCTGTCAGACCTTTGAATAGGCCTACCCTGCATTAAGTTGATCTTTCTCTACACCCCCTAACTATGACTGTAACACTACATTCTGACTCATTTCCTTCTCTAAGAATGGTATGTTTTGTCTGTATAGCACACAAGAAACAATACTTTTCACTAATATACTAATACGTGACAAAAAATTAGATCAAATCAGTTTGCGTATTGTTTCTCTATATCAGTACTGTTCCTATAATTTAAAAATTGTATGGTGATGTTCACACACTTTGGTACAGCAATCTGGCTCATTCGATTAGAAATTGATTCTAAGGAGCAAATTTTTCTCAGAGCAATAATGGCCATGTACCTGACTCAGAGCCTTTGTTCTGCCCCCCCTTCTCTTTGACAGATGCGATAGATTCTTAGATCTCCCAATTTTACATCAATGCCTGAAGTGTTTTTCCTCTTTGTAGAGCCTGATGGACCAGCTGCTGGTGGGGGCATGGTTTTGCAGTAGTTAGCCTGCTGCCACACAGCACCCCGGACCCAGGTTCGATTCCCGGCTCGCATCACTGTCTGTGTGGAGTTTGCATGCTCTCCCCATGTCTGTGTGGGTTTCCTTCAGGTATTCCAGTTTCCTCCCACAGTCCAAAGACATACTGGTTAGGTGCATTGGCCATTCTAAATTCTCCCTCAGTGTACTCAAACAGGTGCCAGAATATGGCAACTAGGGGATTTTCACAGTAACTTCATTGCAGTGTTAATGTAAGCTTACTTGTGACACTAATAAATAAACTTTAATTATAAAACTCATATGTTTCTATTTACAAATTTGATTGAATTTTTGAGCATGTAACCAAGTGTGTTGATGAGGGTAGTGCAGTTGATGTAGTTTACATGGATTTCAGCAAATCCTTTGACAAAGTCTTACATGAGAGAGGTTTATTAAGAAGACAAATGCACGTGGCTTACAGGGTGATCTGATAAAGTTGATTCAGAATTGGCTTAGCAGTAGAAAAGAGAGAGATGGCAGTTTTAGTGACTGGAGGACAATGACTAGTGATGTACCACAGGGATCTATGCTGAGCCCTCTATTGTTCATCATTTATATAAATGACATAGATAACTACATGATTGATAGGATCACTAATTTTGCCAATGACAAAATTGGCCAGGTGGTTAACAGTGAGGTTGAACGCCTTGGGTTACAGAAAGATATAGATGAAATGGACAGATGGATAAGTAGCAGATAGAATTTAACCCTGAGAAAAGTGAGGTGGTGCACTTTGGAAGGAGTAATTTGATAAAGAAGTATACTCTGAAAGGTCTGACACTGAGAAGTTCCGAAGGACGCAAGGACCTTGCTTTGTTTGTCCATAAGTCTCTGAAGGTGAAAAGGCGGGTTAATACTGTGGTGAAACAGGCACATGGCACACTCACCTTTATCAATTTGAGTATATTTTACAATGTGGAGTTGCCAGCATTGGACTAGAGTAGGCACAATAAGTAGTCTTACAACATCAGGTTAAAGTTCAAGAGGTTTATTTGGCAACACGAGCTTGCAGAGCATTATCCTTTCATTTGGTGAGTGCTGAGTTTTCTCTCCAAACTTTCAGGAGGCATGGTTTTTCGCCATCACACTGGAGGGGCCAGATAGAGCGAGTAATGCCAGCTCCACGCAGAACGGGGGCATCCCTTTTAAATGGCTGCACTGAAAACGGTACTCATGACCCACCCCACCAGAAACATGGAGAACACCCCACAATCCCCCCTTTCAGGTAAGGGGAAACCACATCCACAAGGCCCAGGGCAATGTCCCCTTCCCATATGGAAAACAGGAACACAACCCACTAGCACTGGGGCAACCCTACTCTCTCACGCATTAGGAAAACATTCTCCCAGTGAAGCTACCCAGAGAGTCTCTTCTCTGTTTTCTCTTTTCCAAAGATAAGATCTCCAATTTGATCAATTTACCCTGGCAGATAATCAAAAGAGTACAGAATAGATTTACTAAGATGTTACGGGGACTTGATGGTTTGAGTTATAAGGAGAGGCTGGATAGACTGGGACTTTTTTCTCTGGAGTGTAGGAGGCTGAGGGTCTTATCGAGGTCTATAAAGTAATGAGGGACATAGATCAACTAGATAGTCAATATCTTTTCCCAAAGATAGGGGAGTCTAAAACTAGAGGACATAGGTTTAAGAGGAGAGAGAGGGCAGAGATACAAAACCGTCCAAAGGTGCAATCTTTGCACACAGAGGGTGGTGAGTGTCTGGAAGTAGTAGTAAAGGTGGGTACAATCTAGTCTTTTAAACAATGTTTAGACAGTTACATGGGTAAGACAGGTGTAGAGGGATTTGAGGCAAACACAGGCAATTGAGACTAACTTAAGGTTAAAAAAAAGGATGACAGGGACAAGTTGGGCTGAAGGGCCCATTTCAATGCTGTAAACCTCTATGACAATCCTGACATCATTTTGATAAACCTGCTTTGCGTTTTTTCCAGTGCTTCTGTATTGTTTATGTAATATGCTGATTAGAACATTTCACAGAGTCCAAATGTGGTCTATCCAAGATTCTAATGAAGTTTAACACATATTCCTTGCTTTTGTTCAATTCTGTTTCTCTGGAAATGAACTTCAACACATTGTTGACTTATTGTTGGACTTTAACGTGTTGTTGTGAGACTTGTTACTGTGCCAACCCCAGTCCAACATCAGCATCTCCACCTCAAGGCTACTCTATTTTGACACTTTTTTCCCCCAAGGAGAATGCAGTCTTATTTTTCCTACCAAAATGTACAGCCTCTCCATCTTGTTTTTGCCAAACTGCATTCCTTTACCTTTTTCTGTATTAAATTATATCAGCTACGTGTCTGCCGAGTTTACTGGTGAATTTATGTTCACCAGAGGACATAAATAGGGCCTTTAGTATCTACTGCGTGGCCAAGTTTTGTCGCATCCACAAACAATTTTTGCTAATTAATGTATAACTTGAGAAGCAATGGTTCCAATAGCAACTTACTGGAAGTGCCTACTGATGTTTTCCAGTCAAGGTAACATTGGTCCAACATTGTTCCTTGCCATACATTCATACCAAAGTTGCCACCACCCTTTAATTCCTTCAACTTTCCAAAAACATCTTTTACGTGGTGCTTTATCAAATGGTATTTGAAAATCCACATGCCCAATATTTACTACCTTATTTTCATCAACCTTCACCATGAGTTGTTGCACAAAGAACTCAGATTAGCCAAGCATGATTTACTTTCTATAATTTCATGCTGGCTATCCCATATTAGCTCACACTTCTCTACACGAGAATAAATTTAGTTCCTGTGATCTCCAGCAGTTTCCCAACAAGTGACAATAGACTTACTGACCTGTAATTATCATGTTTATCTCTTTTTCTTCTTTTTTGAATTGGGCTGTAGTATTTCCAATCTTCCAGTCCTACCATTCCCATTTCCCAGGAGTAGAAGATTGTGGTTATAGTTTCTGCTCTCTTCACCTTTAGTGACCTAGAATGCATTTATTGGCAGGGGAGTGACTAGTTAATTGTAAATCTTACAGATCTAGAACACAAAAGTAGGGATGCACTTCTGAGGCTAAGGCTCAGGTCAGAGCACATTTGGAATATTGTGAGCAATTTTGGACCCCATTTTTCATAGAATCCTACAGTGCAAAAAGAACCAATCGGCCCATCGAGTCTGCACCAATCGTAGGTTCTTTACCCAAAGGGTGGTTCGGGAGTGGAATGCCCTGCCTGCAGCAGTTGTAGATGCGCCAAGTTTGGTGGCGTTTAAGAGGTTAGTTGATAAGTATATGGAAGAGAAGGGAATGGTTTAGTTTGGAGAGGCATTGCTTTTTATATTGGTCGGCGCAACATCGAAGGCCGAAGGGCCTGTTCTGTGCTGTAAAGTTCTATGTTCAGGCTCTATCGCCATATCCCTATATATTTACCCATTAATTCCTCTAACCAATACATATCAGGACACTAAAGGGGCAATTTAGAATGGCTAATCAACCTAGCCTGCATATCTTTGGACTATGGGAAGAAATCCGAGTACCCGGAGGAAACCCATGCAGACACAGGGAGAATGTGCAAATTCCACACAGACAGTGTCCTGAACCAGGATTCAAACCCAGGTCCCTGGAGCTATGAAGCAGCAGTGCTAACTATTGTACTACTGTGCCGCCCAATCTAAGGAAGGATGCGCTGACATTGGAGAAGGTGCAGAGGACATTCACAAGAATGTTCCCAGGAATGAAAACCTTGATATGAGCATTTAAGGACTCTGGGTCTGTACTCGATGGAGTTTAAAGAGATGAGGGGAGACAGTATATTGAAAAGGGTTGGATACAGTGGACGTGAAAAAGATCTTTCCATTAGTAGAAGAGACTAGGATCCAAGGACACAGCCTCAGCCTTTAGAATTGAGATGAATAGGAAATTTTTCAGCCAGAAGGTGGTGAACCAATGGAATTCTTTGCCATAGAAGGCTGTGGAGGCCAGGTCATTGAGTGTATTTAAGACAGAGATAGATAGATAGGTTCTTAATCAATAAGGTTATCAACGGATAAGGGGAAAGGCAGGAGAATGGGCTGAGAAACTTATCAGTTATGATAAGTGGAGCAGACCCAATGGGCCTAATTGCCTAATTCTCCTATATTTTATGATTTAAGTGATGCTGACCCATTTAACATCTTCCTCTATCTTTTCTTTAAACCCTATCCAATATCTTTACTATGGAATCTTTACATCATTTGGTATTCCACTTCTGCTCCCTTACTTTAAAAAGAAACAAACATGGTATCACCAATCAGCATCCCTGATCTGTCCCTGCTCCTGCTGCGATCGACTTAATTCTGGGCCATGGATCTTGGCTCTTCACCTCAGTTTCTCAATTAAATAAAAATTAAGCTCATTTAATCTTACAATGAAACTAGTGAACAAGTGAACTGCCCAGACAGGAAAAAAGAACCACAAATTCAATTCTTCACTTACAATTTAAGATTACAATTCAGGACAGAAACTCCATGGTGTTTTGTGAAGTTAGCTAACCCTAAATGTTACATTTGAATTTGGCACAGAGAGAGAGAGAGAGAGAGGGAGACTGCCTTCTCCTACAGGCTTCTAGCAGCAACTGAGGAATGAAACTAAAACTGGAATTGACTGTGGGGGAAAAAAAAAACTCTTCCCAGGCATTTCACTGATTTGTTAATCATCCCTAAATTAAGCCCCATTCAGCGATCCCCAAGGAGCCATAAAACTGCATTTGGGGAGATTGAAATCAATATGATATTATATTGCCCCAGCAGCAATAAAATGGTCACAGATATCCTGACACCAATAAATTGCTACAAAGGAACAGGATTAAAATACATTTCTTAAAGGCGCAGTACCATCACAATCTCTGTTAATGGAGTTGGTGAAGTCGGAGGATGCAGGAGAGAGATAATGGATTTGTCAGCTATAATCAGATAGACATACTCACCTGGAATTCTGCCTGCCACGGTAATCGGAGCGGGAAATGGGTGGACAATCGGAAAGTCCACTGATCTCAGGTAGGATTTTCCAGTCTCAGGTTGAGCCAGGCCATAAGTCCTGCCCTCTGTTCTTAATGGCTGAATAATAAACTGCACTGAAAATCTATCCATATGCACTGGGGCAAAATATCAGCAGCCTACAGAACGTAGGTGATCAAGACGATCAAATAAAACCTCAAACTGGCAAGGTAGAAAAAGGGGGGAGAGAAAATAATTTTTTTTTTTACATATAAAAAATAATAGTGTTCCACTTCAATGTTTAACCATGAGCAATTTGTTCTGCATCAAGGAAGCAGTTATTTAAATAAGATTTATAGTTACTTTCATTCCTCTGCATGTTACATCCTTAAAGTTTAAATTCATTTATTATTTTCACAAGTAGGCTTATATTCACACTATGATGAAGTTACTATGAAATTCCCCGAGTTACCAATCTCCAGTGCCCATTTGGATCAATGCAACTAACAGTGTGGATTTTTGATTTGTGGGAAGAAACCAGAGCACCCGGAGGAAATGCAGACATGGGGAGAATGTGCAGACTCTGCACAGAAAGAGACCCAAGCCTCGAATCGAACCCAGTTCCCTGGGACTGTAAGGCAGCACTGCTTCCCACTGTGCCACTGCACCATTGACTGTTAAGAGCTTTAATGCACCTTTGGATTAAGGTGGTTAATCAATTCAAATCTTTCCGTAAGCCCTTCAAAAACATGAGTCCTCAATTCCATTTGATTCCGTGATTTGAATCGATAAAATGATAAAACATTCTGAGACAGAAGAGTTGGTATGGCACAGACCTGCGTTTAAGGTAACTGTGTGATTTAGTTTTAAGTCCCCAAACCAGCGTTATGTAAGTGTTCCTGAATGCATTGAAAAGCAAACTGGGCAAATTAAACATTCAAGAGACTGACTGCTGCTTAGATTCATACCGACTAGAAGGTTTCACACTCTTAAAAATACCACTTTCAGTCCTGAAAGGGTATTAGATCGAATCACATTGCAGCTGAACAGAGTAAATGTAAACTAAATTGCAATAGTAACATTTCTCATGAATCTGTGAGTTAACCATCTATTCAACTGAATACAAAGCAAAGAAATCCTGGATGAGCAATGGTTCTGTTTGTTAACTAACATACCGGCCGCCATCTTACCAGCCATTCACACCACACTGCCGCTGGAAGTAAGGTCGGAGAATTTGGCACATTTCCGCTCATTCTTATAGGACCAGGAAATCCTATTGGTGTGAACAGTAAGATAATCCCACTCTTTAACTCTTGAGTTACTGATCTGCCTGCATTAACGAAGGTTGGTATATTCAGCAACAAATGGAATGAGGCAAATGTCAATCTATGAGCAAATCTAGCACCTTCAGTCGTGTGAGGATTTTTGCCCAAGGTCAGGATGGGGGAGAAGTGGATGAGGGGGCTGGGGGGGAGAAGTGGGGGGATACAGATCATTGCTGTGCCCAGCTAAGAACTTAGGCCACTTGCGGCCAGATCCAAAAATGGTGAAGGGTTGCCAATTTTGGTTGGTCAAGTTCCTGGACATTTCATCAGGTGAACTCCAGCTTCCAACCACCTGGTACTGTCAAATAGTCTTTCCAGCTTTCGCCAAGACTTTTACAACCAATAAGCGAGTCTGCTCAATGAAAATGAAAACAGAAGTTGGTTTTATTATTGTCCTTATTAATCTTCATCCAGGTTGCTCACAGCAGTTTCCATGTATTGGGAGTGAAATTCCCAGGACAGCAGCATCCCAGAGATTAAAGTTTAACTCTTGGAAACTCCAGGATGTCCCCCCCAAAAGTTGGTAACGCTAAACTCAAGGGTTAATCAGTTTTACTGATTAACTATTGGTATATTCAACCAAAGGCAAAAAATGAACCACCCCACTTCACATTCACGTTTACCTTTGTTCATGCTTTCAAGTGTGTGGAGGCAACCAGTCCAGCAAGGAACATCTCCCCGGGGCAGTGGATTAATACAGTGAAGGCTCAGGGCCTTCCAGAAGAGGAGACAGCCAGACCTGCAAGGGCCTGGATATGGAAAGGATGCTTCCACCTGTAAGGAGCAGAGGGCACAACCTCAGGCAATCCTTTAAAGGGACAATCCGGCCTCGTTTAAAGGAACAATCCTTTAAAAAACAGAGATGAGGAAGAATTTCTTCAGCCAGACAGTGTCGAATCCATAGAACTTTCTGCCACAGAAGGCTGTGGAGGCCAGCTCATTAAATGTCTTTAAGACAGAGATAGATAGGTTCTTGATTAATAAGGGGATCAGGGATTATGGGGAAAAGCAGGAGAATGGGGGTGAGAAAAATACCAGCCATGATTGAATGCGGAGCAGATTCAATGGGCCAAGTGGCCTAATCTGCCCCGTGTCTTTTGGCCTCCTTCACTGGGGTAAAGGAAAAATACAGCGCAAGGCTTTGGGCCTTTGCTCACCTTCTGGGAACACTGACAGCTGGATCTCTGCAGTGGACCAAGTCTGAAAAATAATCAGGAGTGCTTTCACAAAAAATATTAATTTCATTGGTTGCTAAAAATGTACTAATTTAAATTCCCTATTCTAAGTTGCTTTCAGATTAAAAGTAAGAAGGAGAAATATTTTATAGATCAAGCAGCTAAAAACTACTTGAAAATTTTTATAAATCAAATTAAAGAACTAGTTAAATAAAATAGAGATGGAGGGCCAGCTAATATGTTGTACCTGCTTGATGTGGGGGTTAGTGCATCCCATTGTGATGAATGCATCTGAAGTCAGTATTGCTCGAGGAACTCTGGCTCAGAGTTAACGAACTGGAGTCTGAGCTCTGGACGTTGCCACACATCAGGGAGGGGGAGAGGTACCTGGATGCTGTGTTTCAGGAGGCAGTCACACTCCTTAGATCAACTGGTTTAAATTTGGTCAGTGGTTGGGGACAGGAGGGTGTGAATGAGTAAGATGCAGGATTCCAGGAGATAGATTACAAGAGCGTCTGCCCTTGTCCTTCTCATGATGTAGAGATGCCAGCGTTGGACTGGGGTAAACTCAGTAAAAGGTCTGACAACACCAATTCTAAATCCAACCGATTTATTTGATAGTAAACTTGCTAGCTTTTGACCTTTGTAAGGCAAACAATGCAGACCAGACACCTCATTCGCCTGACGAAGGCTACAAAGGCCGAAAGCTAGCAAGTTTACTATCAAATAAATCGGTTGGATTTAAAATTGGTGTTGTCAGACCTCTTACTGAGCTTGTCCTTCTCCAGCAGGTTTGAGATTCTTGCTTTCTGTGTGGACGAGAGTGGGACTATAGGGAGGCTGAGCAAATTGACCACAGGGTGATTCAGGGAGCTTTTCAAGTGGGAGGACAGAAATATAGTAGCAATCAGGAATGACATAGTTAGAAGCATAGGCACTATTCTCTGTGACCAGCATTTAGAGTCTCATATATTGTGTTGCCTGCCTGGTGCCAGGGTTCAGGATATCTTATCTGGGCTGCAGAGGAACCTGAAGTAAGAGGGTCTTTGCAATGACTCTTCCATACTGTGAGGATTTGCCAATGTGAGGGGAAACGTCTGTCTAATGACCAACATTAAAGGAAAGGATATTTCATCCATAGTGCGTCTTTGATTTCATTCTGGGACATAAGCGTTGCTGGCTGGACCAGCATTTATTGCCCATCCTTAATTGTCCAAGGGCAGTTGAGAGTCAACCACATTGCTGTGGTTCAGGAGTCACATATAGGTCAGACTGGGTAATGATGGCAGATTTCCTTCCCTGAAGGGCATTAGTGAGCCAGATGGGTTTTTCAACAAAGGTTCCATGGCCATCAGCAGATTCTTAATTCCAGATTTCTCTTGTACAGAATTCAAATTCTACCAGCTGCCGTGGCGGGATTCAAATACAAAGTGCAAAGATAGAGGGGATCATCTGAACTTTGAGATCATGAATATCAAAAAAGGAAAATAAATCAGAACCCAGAGATTTCAGGAGCTACAATTCCAGCAAAAAAAAAAGTCAACTGATGCCTGCTGAATTGAGAAGGAGCGTGTTAACATTCATTTAAAATAGTTTCACAATCTTATCTTAATCAGCCTCATTTCTGTAGCCGGAGGAAAACACAGCTGTGGAGTATTTAGAAGTCGACCTTGCACATCGAACAAGGGGACTTGCACATCTTCTCAACAAATAGGCTTCCAGCAGAATCCACTGACTCAGCAAGTTCTCGATCACCATTGGCATTGCCTTCAAATTATCCTGATACAATCAGAACACGAGTCTAACTTCTCATGGATATCTCCAGCCCATCCAAAGTTTCCTTCTCCCCTGTCTAACTTCGTCAAAATTCTTTCATACATTCTTTAAAGCCAGTTTCCACATGTCCTTTATTCTTCCTTTTGTTTTGTTAAAGAATATTTTTATTAGGAGTTTTACAATTGCCACAAAATGTAACAAATCCCCCAAATCTACAAGACTTAGGATTCAATGCAGAGTGACTATTATTCCTCAAACATACAAAAAAGGCCAGTGAATATTCATACAAATGATCCATCATCACAATCGTTGTAGTTAACTGCTCATCTCATACTGAAAATTAAAGGATACAAAGAAAAGTGGCGGGGTGGATCTCAGAATATAATCATGGGCACATCACCCCATGGTGCACACCCTCTTCCACAGGATAACCAATACAGAACAACATAACGTACAGGATTCTTAATGGGATAAAATACAACCAGCGGAGCCTAACTCAACATCACAGGACCTCTAGGCATTGAAAGGATAACCCAGAGAAAAAAGGGAGCCACAGGACACTGCCATTGGTACAGGATGCTGTGTGTCAGTGTACGTTCTCATAGAGAAACCAGCAATCCAAAAATTCATACACCTCGCCCAGGCTCACTATACAACAAACTGGCCAACCAAGTCAGAAGAATCGATCAGGCTCCCCATCAAAATTTAAACAATTTTCCCCCCAAGGAAACCCCGCTGACAAGAAGATTTGTTAAAACAACCATCAACAGGGTATTTCAGGGACAGATGTGATCCTCTGTCTTTCAATAAGACAAGCAAACCTTCTAGGATTAACCATAATAAGTCAGACCTTATATCAACATTCCACTCATATAGATAAAGAAAGGATAGCCCCAGATAGAGAGAGGAGCGTCAGAATTATCCAATAAACATAATGTATCCGAGGATAAACTCGCTAGAAGGATAGCGAGAACAGAATAGTAGAACAGTCACAAGGAATCAGAACAGTGCCCCCTCCCACCCCCAGGGATGCCCAAACATTGAAAACACAGACTGGTAAACTCCATGTAAAAACACTTGGAGCTTACTCCTCCAATCAATCGAATCTCCAACCAAAGAGTTTTTTTGTTCTTGGGATGGGGGCATCACTAGCAGTGCCAGTATTGTTTGCCCATTCCCTAACTGCCCTCCATTTCAGAGGGTATTTGAGAGTCAACCACATTGCTGTAATTCTGAAGTCACATGTAGGTCAGAGTAGGTGAGGATGACAGATTTTCTTCACTAAAGGATACTAGTGAACCAGATGTGTTTTTACGACAATCAACAATGGTTTAATGGTTATCACTATACAATTTTTTAAAATTCCAGATTTTTATTAAATGCAAATTTCAACATCTGTCATAGTGGTATTCGAACCTCGGTCCCCAAAGCATCACTTTGGGTCTTTTGGATTACTAATCCAGTGACAATATCATTATTCTACTGGCTCCTAGAGTCCAACACTAAACCAAAGCTCCTGGTGGCACTAAATTAAGGACCAACAAGTCAAGAATACTCACATCATTCCTATATATTCAACAAAGCAAACCACCACTTTCTCTAGGGACACCAAAAGTGCCATTAAGACCCCACTATCAATGAGATTTGACCCCCTTGCCCCATTTGAGAAACCAACAACCAGATGACATGCCCACCGTAGATTCTATAAGCCAAGTAATCAAACAATCATTGCCACTACTCTCTCAGCCAAACTGAAATAGAGGATCAACGTAACAAAGCTAAACATTCATGGATAAGTCAGCTGTGCCCGGACATGCACCAGAACATAATCCCGCCACTCCAACAAGACCTGAGTCAATGAGGAAAAAAAAGCCAAGCCTCTTCCAGGATACATGATCTGTCTGTACTTTCTCAAGTAACAAGCAAGAATTCTTTAATCCAAGGCAACATAAATACAAAAGAGAAACACAACCACGAAATTTCCAATGGGGGATTTTCCTCACCCACAACGGGGACTTAAAAGATCAAAAGGACTATCTCTATACCAAACTGCCCACCCTGCTGTGGCGCGACTCATTTTAGTTAAAAAATAAAGTGAAGAGCAGCGTAAATGAAATGAAACACAAGTAAAAAAAACGAATATTGCTCAACCTTCATGTTACAACCAACTCAGCATAGTTCCCAAAAGGAGAGAATCATCAAAAACTAGCATCATAGAAACCCTACAGTACAGAAAGAGACCATTCAGCCCATCGAGTCTGCACTGACCACAATCCCACCCTGGCCCTACCTCCATATTCCTACATATTTTACCCACTAATTTCTCTAACCCAATTATCTCAGAATATTAAGGGGCAATTTTAGCTTGTCCAATCTACATAGCTCATGTATCTTTGGCCTGTGGGAGGAAACTGAAGCACCTGAGGAAACCCACGTAGACACGAGGAGAATGTGCAAACTCCACACAGACAGTGGTACCCAAGCCAGGAATTGAACTCAGGTACCTGAAGTTATGAAGCAGCAGTGCTAATCACTGTGCTACCGTGCCATCCAACCAAACTTCCTCAGCTGAGCACATCATTAGCCAAATATATCATAGACAATACTGATCGGTTTGTGTAACATAAGAGAATATTAGGTGATAAATGCTTGTGTACATAAATCATACAATCATGTCAACATAAAAGACAGAATTACAAAATCCCTACTCAAATCTCAAGAGCAGGAAGTTCAGGATTAATGATGGACAGCACAATAAGATAACCACCCACAGAGCTAGAAAAGGCCAAAGGTATGGCAGGATCATTAAGGAACATCCAGGATCAATCTAGAGTTTCACCGGAGCCTCTACGCCTCCGCCATGTCATCATCCTGAAGCCCCGGCAAAGAAAAGCTGAGACTCCGGTGGGTGATGAGGACCCGTGCTATAGGCCGCTCCCAATTCTTCTCAATGAACACCGAGGACAAAACAACATAAGACCAGGGATCGGAGACTTTGGCCAGCCCCAAGCCTCAAAAGGAGCATACAATTTGCTTCATTGAACTCAAGATATCCAGCCCTCAAAAATCGAGATTGTGAAAGCACAGTAGCCAATTCCCAAATTTGACTGGGAATTCTATTTAAATGGAGAAATTTAAATGGCGAAAAGCTGCAGATCCCACCCCCACCTTTATTATTTCATTGGATATGGGTATCATTGGAAAGGCCAACCTTTATTGCCATCCCTAATTGGCCCTGAACTTGCTAGGCTATTGCAGAGAATTGTTAAGAGTCAACCAGATTGATGTGAGGTGGCAGATTCCCTTCCCTAAAAGCTACTGGTGAACCAGACAATCAATATTAGTTATCATGGTCACAAGTTACTGGCACTTTATCATTCCAGATTTATGTCCTCAGAACATTAGCCTGGCCCCCTGGTTAAGCTCATGACTATGCCACCATGTACACTGCAGGTAGCTTCTTCCTCGACTGCACCATGACTGTGGTTGTGAGGTCCAACACTGAATCATGGGAGAACCAAAAACCTCCAGTGGCTCAACATAAGCAAGATGAGAAGCAGTTTGTTTGGCTTCTGTCAGAAGGACTGCGCTTGATTTTTGATCCTGCCTTCCTTTCTGGGTGCTAATTGACCAACATTGATGCCCTTCTCATATCTGAGATGAGCTTTCAAAAAAAAAGAAATCGCAAGGTCACAACAGGACAACCTATTTCCTCATAGGATCCTGGATCATTGAGCAAGGTAATAGCAAACAAACAATTCAGAGCCAATAGGAGGAGGGAAAGTTGGTAGAAGCAAAGAGTTGGAACACTGTCCTGGTGCCTTGTAGCAGTATCATAGAACCATAGGATTGTATGAAGTTCGTGTGAAGTTCGCGTGAAGTTCGTGTGAGGGAGAAAGATAAAACAACAAAGGAGCTCAATGCTGCCTTCATGAGAACTCTGATAGCAGAGAGGAGAAGAAGGGAGAGATGATGCCAAGCACAGGTTCAGGATGAAGACCTGCATGAGGTCCAGGATGCAGAGAATACATACATAAATAATTACAATGCCTTCAGGTGACCAAACCATTCATATCAACATCAAATGTGCAAACAAAAATGCAATATTTATTCAGTGGCCCAAAAATCTGTGGCCCAAAGGTGATATCTTAACACTACTGCAGGAGTGCAGCCCCAACATCTGCAGAAGAGGTGGAAGAGCTTACTGATTGCTATATTGTAATATCTGTGATGGCCTTGTCGATGTCCTCTCGTGGCCCAAGGTAGTGTGGGGAATTTCATGGGTGACAGAAGACTGGTGATATTGGGTGGGTGTATGATGATGGTGGAATATTGGTGAATGGTGACTGAGAGAGGGTAGAAGGAGATGGAGTGAGTTTGAAAGATCTCATGCAACATGTTTCCAAACTGATTTTGACTGCCCAATGGTAAGTTAGTGAGACCCCTCAAGGTCGGAGGAGGGTCTTTTCAGGTGGGTAGAGTTCAAGGTTAGCACAGTAACCAACTATAGGGACACTCAAATTGCCTCAAATATGAGGCAACAGAATGTCAAAGACAAGTACTTGCTTCTCCTTTCCCAAAAGAAGAAAAAAAAACAACAAAACAGCGAAATAAGAATACTAGTCTGAACTATTCTTCCCTTCTGGGGACATAGTGAAACTAGCAGGTTTGTTCTGGACTCATAGGTCTCATAATATAGGGATTCCAACAAGCTCTGGTGCTACTATTCATTCTGTGTTTTTTACTATCGGCTGCAGTCAGAGGCACGATGGGAGGGAGGTGAATCCCTCCAAGGGACATGGTTGGTGGAGGGCAGCCAACTCATAACTTAAAATCTCCATCCTCCTGGATGAAGATCCAGGATTTTTAGTTGATAGGTATATGGAAGAGAAGGGAATGGTTTAGTTTGGAGGGGCATTGCTTTTTATATTGGTCGGCGCAACATCGAAGGCCGAAGGGCCTGTTCTGTGCTGTAATGTTCTATGTTCTATGTTCTATACAGTGCAGAAGAGGCTGTTCAGCCCATCGAGTCTGCACCAACACTTGAGAAACATCTGAACTCCCATCTATGGCCATCTACCAGCACTTGATCCATAGCTTTGAACATTATGACGTACCAAGTGTACATATAGTGTGGTAAAATATTTATAACCAGGCTCATTAACTCATTGAAAGTATGGTACTGATCACTTGTAATGTTACCAGGGGGCCATTAATTTGCCAGCATTAAGGAATTTGAATTGGACTCCCATCAGAGCAGTTAACAGCAATCTATTTTGCATCGTCCTTGATGCTCAGTTGCTGTTTCCATTCCCATGTCCAAATTACCAGGTACAATACCTGGTGAAGAAAGTCTTTCATCATATCCGATTTCATCCTTCAGCAATACTTGCCTTACTGTTCTGCCATTGCAGCATCTGTTTCTCAACCAAAGTAATCTGTTCCGTAACTGATCCGGAAAGTTGATACCAGCTGTTGACTGTCGTTCACGTAACAAGATACTTCCTGATATCTATCCTAAATCTGCCTTTTAAAGTTTATTCCTTAGTGTCACAAGCAGGCTTAAATCAACAGTGCAGTGAAGTTACTGTGAAAATCACCTAGTCGCCACACTCCATCGACAGTGACCCAAGCCGGAAATCAAACTCAGGTCCTTAGTGCTGCGAGGCAGCAGTACTAACCACTGTGTCACCTTTTACTCTTTGTACCCAAGATTGTGCCCCCTGCTTCTTTTCCTATCCTGGTTAAAGCCTGATATTAATCTGTAAAACACTACCCCTCCAAAGATAAGGAACTTCACATTGCATGAAAATATAAGTCATATACACACCTTTGGAATCAGGTCAAAAGCAATGCATTGCCCTCAAAAACGTTGAATTCATTTAAAATGATAGATTCTGACTAAGTTCATTTTGCATTTACTTTGCTTGACAGCTGATAGATTTTCATGTTGATTTGGCAGATGTTGCCTGTTTTACGTTATTGTAAAGCTCCACTATCTTTGTGCTTTCATGAAACATGAACCTGTTGGTGATTCTGCACTCCCAAGAGCGCAGTTCCATAAAAGCAGCACAATTGCATCTCACACAGCCTTGTTTAGCCTTCATGCTCAGCATCCCTGCCTTGTCTGAGGCAACCTTTGCTCTTGAATTGCACCAATGTAGAACACATGTCCCTCGGTATACATGGTTCAATGGTTTATGCCCCATCTCCATACACACGTCAGCCACCGTGATTTCATTGGCTGCTTTCTTCCCCCATTTCCCTTTTGGAAATTGACATTTATTAGTGCAAACACCTAGCCAGCTCAACAAAGCGATCCTCAGAGTCCCCAGTTCTGACATCAGGAATCAGGCCCTTGAGACAAGATAATGTCTTTGTCGTGTTATAAGATTGTATTCCAGCTCTCTGCTGACCAGACCCAATGAGAAATTAAACTCAACAGCTTTGCAGTCAAATCCAACTTCCTGTTATTTCATTCACTTAGACATTATTAGCAATGAGTAAACTAACATCCTCACCCCCTAGTCAACTCTTTAATTTCCCCTTGCCAATGTTCTATCCCACATGGTGTAATGACTTATTGGTTCTAATGCCAGTTGGAGCCGTGCCTTCTGTATTGATCTAATTAGCTAGGAGGTCTTGTGGCTCAGTAGGCAGAGTCTCTGTCTGCAAGCTAGGAGCTCAGATTCAACTCGTACTGATGAGCATCTTGGCCACCTGAAGCATATTCATGGTGCAGTTCAATAAGTTAAACACTAATCCTTGCAACACTTCTCCACGACTCTGCAGTGTTTCTTCAGAAGGAACTCTTCAAATGCAGAAAATAAAAATATAACAAAACATACACCAACTTACAAATCAAAAAAAGATATTTTATTACACCAAACTTGACAGCCTCACTCTGGGCCATCCAAACTTTCTCGCAATTCCCAACAGCTTCTTATTTATAGTGAGTCAGCTGACCATTATATCGTCCAGTAATTGATTCCATGGTTTACTGACTCTTACAACTCATTACCATTGGTCCTATTACATCCAATACAAAGTTGTCACTGGTTACATTCTAACAAAGGGATGAAAGGTGTATGTGTGATGAGATGGATCAATCAACATCCAGGGAGTTGCCGTTGAGCAGAAGCTGAACTGGACCAAGCTTTATTAATAAAGTGGCTACAAAGGCAGATCAGGAGTGGAAAATTTGCAGAGAGAGCAGTTCATCTTCTGACTCCCCAAAACCTATTCATCCTCTACAAAGATGCACGTTAGGAGTGAATATTCTTCATTTGCCTGAATGAGTGAAGTTCCAATCACAACTTAAGAAAGACAAAGCAGCCCACCTCATCCACCACCTTCAACATTATTTCCCTCCATCACTGAAACACAATGACAACAGTATATGCCATCTACAAGATACATATCAGCAACTCATCAAGTTTCCTTTGCCAGCACCTTCCAAACCCATGATCTCTACCACTTAAAAGGACAAGGGCAACTGACATGTGTGAATTCCACCACCAGCAAGTTTCCCTCCAAGCCACACACCATCCCGACATTGGACTACATCATCATTCCTTCAACATAGCTCGGTCACAATTCTGCAAAATCCCTCCCCAACAGTACTGAGGCTGTAACAACACCAAATGTGATGCAGTGGTTCCAGAAGGCAACTCACCACCACCTTCTCAAGGATAATTAGGTCTGAGCAATATAAATACTGCCCTAGCCAGTGACACACACGTCCTGTGAATATATAAAATAATCCACAATCCCCCAGTTCCCGAACATTTGACCATCCAGCTGTCATTGAGAGGATTTTAAATCACAACATGATCAGACCAATTAAAAAAAAATCAAAACACCTCTTTTCCTCTAGCCATTATATTTTATGAAGGCTTTATAAAGATAAGTAACAGTGTATACATTAGTGATTCCAAATCCAGTTGCAATGTACAATAATGTGATAACCATGGAAATTACCTACCATTCAATTATCTGCTATTGACACGCTGAGATCAATGGCTGAGGTCAAGTTGCACAATCTTCGGCTAAGATCAAGCGTCAGATCAAGCGCGAGATGGGGGTGCAACGCCTCAGTTTGGATCTTATTTATTTCTCATGCAGAGGCCTCAAATTGGATTCAACTGGAGTTTGAATTTGGTTTTTGGTGCAAGCAAGGAATGGATTTGGGTTTGTCTGGTCCACTCTGACTTTGTAACTTTAAGGATGGAGTAAAAAATATTGTTAAAGTGTTTGGGATCAGGATAGTTCACTGTGCAAGGCCTTTTAGCCAGTGTACGTGTGTACAATTGTCACTGTGTGTAACTTTGAGGCACTGCAGAGTGCAACATGACCAGTGTATATAGACTGTCATGAATTTTGGACTTTGTGATGGAAATAGTGCTTCATATTTAATATTCTCAAACTGAACTCCACGTGAATTTTGATCTCAGGAGAAAATGTAAATATTGGCAACCTTCACAAACTGTTGCAATAATCGGAAATGGTTTGTGATGTGGTTTTCAGATGTTATACGAATAATGTATATTTTTGCAAAAATAATGTGTTCGCTTCTCAGCCTTTTGGCAAAGATCGAGCATTGGGTCAAGTCCCAAGTGCAGTACAATACCTTTTCAGCTTGGATTTTGCTAGTCCCTCGTGATTTGATTTGATTTATTATTGTCACATGCATTTGTATATTGTGAAAAGTATTGTTTCTTGCACACTATGTAGACAAAGCATACCGTTCATTAAAGTTTATTTATCAGTGTCATAAGTAGGCTTACATTAACACTGCAATGAAAATCCCTTCGTCGCCGCACTCCGGCGCCTGTTTGGGTACACTGAGGTTATGGGCCAATGCACATAACCAGCATGTCTTTCAGACTGTGGGAGGAAATCGGAGTACTCAGGGAACCCACACAGACATGGGGAGAATGTGTAGATTCCACACAGATAGTGACTCAAGCTGGGAATTGAACCCAGATCTGGGGCACTGTGAGACAGCAGCGCTAACCGCTTTGCCACCTCATTGAAGTACACAGGGAAGAAGGGAAAGAGAGTGCAAACATATAGCGTTGCAGTCACAGTAGGGTGTAGATAAAGATCAACTTAATATAAGGTAGGTCCATTCTAAAGTAATTGCAGAGCAATCAAGGACAAAATTCAAAACAGGGCTATAGAGAAAAGTATTGGAAGAGATAAAATGTCAAAAAGACAAGCTTAAAAGGTTCTGTGCCTGAATGCACAGAGCATTTGCAATAAAGTGGATGAATTAATCATGCAGATAGGTGTAAACGGGTACGATATCATCGGGATTATGGAAACATGGGTGCAGGGATGGGAACTGGAATGTCCGAGCATTCAGTATTTAGGAAGGACAGGCATTAAGGAAAAGGTGGTACTGCTGATTAAAGAGGAAATGAACACAAGGAGAAAGAATATTAGTTCTGATAATGAGGAGTCATCCCCCCACCCCAAAGCAATCAATGCCAGCACCGTCCCCTCCCTTCCCCACAAACATTGATGGCATCAGAGCCCTTTCCCACTCCCCATTGATGCCATCCCCACTGCTCCCATACCTACTGCCCCCTCCACCACCACAAACATGAGTTCCCAGCCCACGAGGATCCCACTAGAATTGGCCCCTTGGCACTGGCCCCCCACCTTTCCCGGGGGCTATCCTCACATTTACCTCCCCACAATAGATTCATATCTGGGTGAACCTGTGGTAAGCCTCGCCGATATGAGGTCATGTCGCCAAAGTTTGAAAGTACAGCAAGGAAGGGATGATGTGGCAAGGGGGAGTTTAATGCCATTCAAAGGTTATACGGGATCTTGAGCCCCTGCCATTATTCCCATAGACTGAGAGCGCAGACTCAAGATCGGCTCCCCCATACGTAACACGGGAAAAGATAGAAAGAGGAAGAAGCAGGGTAACCACCACTGAAATTATCATAAATCAGCTTGAAAAGAAACATTCTGCAGACAACAAACACAAAGGTAGGCTGTTCGAACTGCTCCGAATAAAAGCCAATGGTGAAGAGCTCCTTTTTGATATTGTTTCTATCTATTTCATTGTCCTCCGTCTCTTTCAGATCCACACTGTGTGAGAACCTGACTAACATGTTCAAGGGTGTGATCTTACTGATCAACCTCCTACTGCACGAGTTTGGAGAATTTGGCAACCAGGCAATTGTCCATTCACTACAGCGGGATGGGAAAATCCTCCCTGGCGTGAACGGTGATAAGGTTGCGGTCCAGGTAATTTAAATGACAATGTTTCTGAGGAGGTCTTCCTGACCGAACCCAGGCATGACCTACAATAACATCAATATCCATCTTCAATAGATGCAAAAAGAATCCATTACCTTTGAAAACACTGTAATGAACCGATGCAGACACAAAATCTTGCTTATCAAAGGAAGGAGATACATTAAGCATTGGGTCAACTTTAGCAGCACTGTCTTTCAATCATCTTCAGAATCCATTACCCAAATAGTTGATTTATTTCCTTTGAGCTCAGGTTTATCAATTTTCATTTTGATCCTGTAGGTATCAGTTCAACACATTGTTCAGTTGGTGATAATGATTCTGTTAGTCTAAAATCCTACAGTGCAAAAGGAGGCTATTCGGCCCATCGAGTCTGCAACAACCACAATCCCACCCAGATCCTATCCCCATAACCTCATGCATTTACCCTGGCTTGTTCCCCTGACACTAAGGGACAATTTAGCATGGCCAATGCACATAACCGACACATCTTTGGACTGTGGGAGGAAACCACATCACCTGGAGGAAATCCATGCAGACATGGGGAGAATGCGCAAACTCCACACAAACAGTGACCCAAGTTGGGAATCAAACCCAGGTCCCTGGCACTGTAAAGCAGCAATGCTAACCACCACGCCACCCATGGGTGGCACAGCGGTTAGCAACTAATTCTGTAGAGTCAGATACAAGCCCCTTCCATAATTATCAAATAACCCAAGTCCTCTAAGGGTACTCGTCAGGAGCTGTTGAAATTCTGAAAAACATGTGCAACACATCTGTATTTTGCAAATTGTGCTGGCCAGTTGACTTAAACCTTTGTCCTGTAGAACAAGCCAAAACTCATTCTTTGCATTGACAATTATGAATAAGTTTGCTTTCATTATTTCAGATAGAACAACATCAAAGTGCATAGCAGTTACTTTTGAGGGCATTGTTAAGTGGCCTTCGATCAATGCACAGGTGCACTTTTTCACTGCCTTTCATTACCACCTACCACCGGATTTATCATAACCACTTTGATGTTGTGCCCTGCGGTTCTCTCTAACAGCTATTGGCAAAAAACAGAACTGCAAATGCTGGGAATCTGCAACACAAACAAAGGAAATAAAATGATTTTTTTAATATATTCTTGGGACATAAACAGAATTGTTTACGTACTTTTATTCTCCATCTCTTTAGCAGCCCCAAGAAAGGTTTATACAAACGCATGGCACGCGAGGGGGCTCCAGAAGGCTGTTGCCAGTTGACCACTTTGGTATGGAACACAGATCCAATACAAATGCCAACCTTCATTCCATAGAAAGACTTAGGATCCCTAAAATACTTTAACGACCTGGAGTGGCACAGTGGCATTGCAGTTAATTCTGCTGTCTCACAGTGCTAAGGATCCGGCTTCACTTCCTGGCTTGGGTTACTGTGTGGAGTCTGTACATTCTCCCCATGTCTGCACCGATTTCCTCCAATTTCCTCCCACAATCCAAAAGATGTGCTAGTTAGGTGCATTGGCCATGCTAAATTCTCCCTCAGAGTGCCCGATCAGGCCCTGCAGTGTGACAACTAAGGGATTTTCACAGTAATTTCATTGCAGTGTTAATGTAAACCGCTATGTGACACTAATAAATAAACTTGAACACTTGGATAATTCAACAGTTCCATTAATGTTAGAATATAGGCCAACAGGAAGCTGTGATTAAACTGTTGTGTGTCCTGGTCAGACTGTATTTTCATTAAACTCACACAGAAAATGCAGGAGGAGCTTTAAAGGATTATGAGGAGAATAAGAAATGTTAGCTTTCAGCTTGGAAAGGTGATGTCTGAGAGGTGATTTTGCAGAGACTTTTTGAGACTGTTAGTGTGAAAGGAAAACCTTTATGATTTAAATTAAATTCCACGAAATAAGACAAATTGATTCAAGTCCATAATAACAAAAGGTAACTATTACAAATAAATTGATCTATCAGATCTGTTCCGTTCAGCATTACGATCCTCAATATCCCCAATCCACCAGCAATAATGCATTGAGAACTGAGGAAAATTACGATTTAAAAAATGAAACAGGATAAAACAAATTAGATAAAAGGGGATTGATAAGTGCAACTGCATGAAGCAACTTCGCAAACCAATGAGAAAAGCAAGTGTTTACTTACAGGGGGAGACAATGGGGTGTTTAAAAAAAGGGACGTAAAACAGGGGACTTCAGTGCAGAAAGATAAGTGGCAATTATCTGTTAAAAGCTGGGTCCACAGAGCGGGTAGCATCAAAGGGAGAGAATGATATATCCAAAGCACAATAACCAGACAAAGGTACACAGTCGAAGTAGTTACCACCATCGCCACATTCAGCTGCAGAAAATAGCTCAGCCCCGAAAGCAAGTTAGATGTAAAAGACGGCTGGTTAAAATCTAAAACATCAAGCAAAGATGATTACACTTTCATTAAAACTGAATATTGTTTTCCTGCACATGGATATATAACCTGTGGGTGATAATTACCTACTAGATTTAGCTCAAAGATTTTTATAATACTGGATATTGTTTGGGAACAAGGAACATCTCAGAGTTCAGGAAATGTAGTAGTTTGGAACATATGGATAACTTTATGAGATACTGTGTGTGTATAGCCATCAGTGTAGTTAAGTATATTGTTGTAGTGCATTATAGTCCTCTTTGTCATAAAGTTTTCTTTTATGTTAATTCTCAACTAATTGATCACAACAATATTAGACATTTCCTCCCTGGTTTGCATATCTAGCCTCACACTATTGAGGAGATACACCGCTAAGTACCCGTGTTCCTAGTTACACTTCTGGGTTTTGGGATACCCTCAAATTTAACATCAGTGGGTTCTTAACAAATGTAATCACCTGCAAGTTCTTTGGGATATCTTGTGACATAAGGGATACTTTAGAAATGCAAGTTTTACTGACGAGAGAAGTAAGAAAAATACGTTTAAAAACTTTAGGTCAATCCAATGGAAAACACATTCGGGGAAATTCCTCTGACTATGGTGAACAAGTTCCAGGAAATAACTTGGATCACAAAGACATGACACCCAATATCTCACCTACCCTTTTGTACACAGCAATATCAACCGCATGCAGGAACATGCCCTTTGTACTTTTCAACCAATCTCACAAACCAACATCTTATTTCAAATGTTGAAAATCTTTAAAAAGAAAATCAGAGTAGACATGATGGGCTCAATGGCCTCTTTCTGTACTGCATAATTCAATGGTATAAAATCCTTCTGATCTCCGATCTGGTTCAATGCTTATGCATGTTATGCACAAGTTGCCTTGTTCTCCTGCCAATTCAAATAATCTACGCCTTTGGATACAGCCTCATTCTTCCATCATTCAGATTAATAAATAAACTCAGAGATTTGAAGCAACTTAAATGTACAAGTAGGTTTACATTAACACCGCAATGAAGTTTCTGTGAAATCCCCTAGTCGTCACACTTCACTTTGGGTACACTGAGGGAGAATTTAGCATGGTCAATGCACCATGATGCAACTTTGCAATGAGAAAAGCAAGTGTTTACCCGTAGGGGAGAACAATGGGGTGTTTAAAAAAAAAAGGGTGTGAAACAGGGGACTTCAGTGTAGAAAGATTTTTGGATAGCTTTTCGGACTGTGGGAGGAAACCAAAGCACTCGGAAGAAACCCACACTCACACAGGGAGACCATGTAAATTCTATACGGTGACCCAATTGAATCTGGATCTCTGGCACCCTGAGGCAGTAGCACTAACAACTGTACCACCATGCTGCCATATGATTTCCTGGCGTTACACAATACGATTCACTGAGCCTATTATGGTGGTCGTGTTTTTATTTTTAAAGCCACTGATGATCTAATCGCCTGTCTCTAAACTTCCTCTGTAATCGTGGAATCCCTACAGTGCAGAAGGAGGCCATTGGCCTATCGAGCTTGCACTGAAAACAATCCCACCCAGGCCCTGGAACTGCAATCCCATGTAACCCCTGCTATCCCCCTCATACAAAGGGACAATTTACCATGGCTAATCCAGCTAACCTGTACATCTCTGGTGTGTGTTTATCCCGTGAAGGGACCAGAACATGGATAAAATTCTAGATGAGTCCTAACAAACATATAATAGTATGTTTTGTTTAAAATTATTTTCTTGCTCAACTCCCAGACAGAGGTGGCAAACAAAAAACTATACAAACAACTCAGCAACAACTGAATGCTCCAGTGGGAGGACTCGGTGTTCTTTCGGGATTAGTGAATCAGATGAAGCGCGTCACCTTCCACGTCCATAATTACTTACTGCGTGAGTTTATAACTGCACTTATTCGCAAAAGCCATTTCAACCTTAATCACCACTCCCAGTGTCTGCACATAACATTCTCCTGAGCCACCATTGGGAGTACATGCTCTTTAAGCGAGGGCTACAGACTGGGTTTGATTAAGACCAGAAATTGCACTGGAGCTGGGTTTCAGATGAATTGATTGCAGGGAACAGTTTCATTTTGTTGAGTGAGTTATTTATTTTGAGGATGGAAGCCTTGCATTGGATGGGTTAGCAAGGGTAAGGGATTATTTCTTATGAGTGGGGATGTAGGTGACTCTGATCTTTCGCGGTACCATTCTGCCATCTTTGCTGCTGTCTCCCTCACCGACAGAGCGATCCGCAGTGCAGCAACCGAAGAGGAATGAATCCAATTGGACTCCTCTGGAAGGCCGCTGCCCCCGACTGGACATGTATGCCCAAGCCATCAGGAGGTGCGTGAACACCAGATTCATCAACCGCACTTACAAGACAGTCCCGAACATCACCCAAGCACAAAGCAAGGCCATCCGTGCTCTCAAGACCAACCGCGACATTGTCATCAAACCAGCAGACAAAGGAGGCGCCACCATCATACTGAACAGAACAGACTACTGTGAAGAAGTGTACTGACAACTAAACAATGTGAAACACTACAGACAGTTACCAGCAGATCCGACCAAAGAACACACTCGTCAACTCAACACTCTGATCAAAACCTTTGATCCGGACCTTCAGAACACCCTCCGGACTCTCATTCCACGTACTCCCCACATTGGAGATCTCTACTGCCTCCCAAAGATACAAGGCAAACATACCTGGCCGTCCCATCGTATCGGGCAATGGGACCCTGTGTGAGAACCTCTCCGGCTATATCGAGGGCATCCTGAAACCCATCGTACAAAGAACCCCCAGCTTTTGTCTTGACACTACGGACTTCCTACAGAAACTCAGCACACATGGAGCAGTTGAACCAGGGACACTCCTTGTCACAACGGATGTCTCGGCGCTCTACACCAACATCCCCCACGACGATGGTATTGCTGCAACTGCCTCAGTACTCAATGCCAACAACTGCCAGTTTCCGGATGCAATTTTACAACTCATCTGCTTCATCTTGGACCACAATGTCTTCACCTTCAACAATCAGCTTTTCATCCAGACACATGGAACAGCCATGGGGACCAAATTCGCACCTCAGTATGCCAACATCTTCATGCACAGGTTCGAACAAGACTTCTTCACCACACGAGATCTTCAACCAAGGTTATATACTAGATACATTGATGACATCTTTTTCCTTTGGACTCATGGTGAACAATCATTGAAACAACTGTATGATGATATCAACAAGTTCCATCCCACCATCAGACTCACCATGGACTATTCTCCAGAATCAGTTGCATTCTTGGACACACGCATCTCCATCAAGGACGGTCACCTCAGCACCTCACTGTACCGCAAACCGACAGACAACCTCACAATGCTCCACTTCTCCAGCTTCCACCCTAGACACGTTAAAGAAGCCATTCCCTATGGACAAGCCCTCCGTATACACAGAATTTGCTCAGATGAGGAGGATCGTGACAGACACCTCCAGACGCTGAAGGATGCCCTCGTGAGAACAGGATATGGCGCTCGACTCATCGATTGACAGTTCCAACGTGCCACAGCGATAAACCGCACTGACCTCCTCAGAAGACGAACACGGTGGACAGAGTACCCTTTGTTGTCCAGTACTTCCCTGGAGCGGAGAAGCTACGACATCTTCTCTGGAGTCTTCAACATATCATTGATGACGATGAACATCTCACTAGGGCCATCCCCACCCCCCCACTTCTTGCTTTCAGACAACTGCACAACCTCAAACAGATCATTGTTCGCAGCAAACTACCCAACCTTCAGGAGAACAGTGACCACAATACCACACAACCCTGCCACAGCAATCTCTGCAAGACATGCCAGATGATAGACATGGACGACATCATCAAACGTGAGGATACCATTCACCAGGTACACGGTACATACTCTTGCAACTCGGCCAACGTTGTCTACCTAATACGTTGCAAGAAAGGATGTCCCGAAGCATGGTACATTGGGGAGACCGTGCAGACACTACGACAGCGGATGAATGAGCATCGCTCAACAATCACCAGGCAAAACAGTTCCCTTCCTGTGGGCAAACACTTCAGCAGTCATGGGCATTTGGCCTCCGACCTGCGGGTAAATGTTCTTCAAGGGGGCCTTCGTGACACACGACAGCGCAGAGTCGCTGAGCAGAGACTGATAGCCAAGTTCCGCACACATGAGGACGGTCTTAATAGGGATCTTGGCTTCATGACACACTATCTGTAACCCCCGTAACTTGCCTGGGTTAGCAAAAAACCTCACTTACTGTGCTGTCTGGAGAAAATACACAATTCTCTAACCAATGCTCATGATTCCCTTCACAAACATTGTTAGTCATTTTAACACTTGAATAGCAGGTTAGATATAAGGATTCGCATTCTAATCAGCAATCTGTGACTGTCTGTGTTGATATGAGTGCTATTGCAGACCAGAACACTGCATTTGTCTGACGAAGGCCATAGAGTCGAAAGCTCGCTGATTTACTAGCAAATAAATTGGTTGGATTTAAAATTGGTGTTGTAAAACTTTACTGAGTTTACCCCAGTCCAACGCCGGCATCTCTACATCATCCCTCACCATTAGCCATGCAGTTGCTGCTCACAAAGTGTATGGGGTGCAAAAGTTTTAATCTTTGTAGGGATGGACTGAAGGAAGTCTAAAGGGTGAGAGGCATTGGTCAGAAACATTCTTTCTCCAACTCCACTTTAACCATGACTGACTTTACTATTGAGGCTGGGCAGTCATGGGGATGTACTTTTTACTTAATAGGAAGATCTGGAATTCAAAATCTACAGATGACCATTGTCAATTGTCAAAAGAACCCATCTGGTTCACCAATGTCCCTTTAGGGAAGGAAATCTGTCATCCTTACCCAATCTGGCCTACATGTGACACAGTAAGAAGTCTCAGAATACCAGGTTAAAGTCCAACAGGTTTATTTGGTAGCAAACGCCATTAGCTTTTGGGGCTTTGCCCCTTCATCAGGTGAGTGGGGAGTTCTGATCACAAACAGGGCATATAAAAGGCACATAATCAGTTTACAGAATACTGATGAGAGCGCAAGTCTTTACAGCTAATTAAGTCTTAAAGTTGCAGACAATGTGAGAGGAGATAGCATTAAGCACAGGTTAAAGAGATGTGTATTATCTCCAGAGAGAACAGTAAGTGAGATGTTGCAAATTCAGGCAAGTCATGAGGGTTACAGATAGTGTGACATGAACCCAAGATCCCGGCTGAGGCCGTCCTCATGTGTGCACATTCGACTCGCATTCTTATCAGTATTCTCTAAACTGAGTGTGTGCTTTTATAAGCCCTGTCTGTGATTAGAACTCCCCTCACATTTGACAAAAGGGCAAAGCCCCAAAAGCTTACAGCGTTTGTTACCAAATAAATCCTGTTGGACTTTAACCTGGTGTTGAGATTTCTTACTGTGTTTACCCCAGTCCAACGCCAGCATCTCCACATCATGACTACATGTGACCCCAGAGCCACAACAACATGGTTGACTCTCAACTGCCCTCAGGCAACTAGTAATGGACTTTGAATGCTGGCCAGCCACTGATGCCCATGTCCTTCAAACAAATAAATAAAAAAGCAGGAAAAGTTACTTTTGCTCTCAGGAAAAATAATAGTTAATTTTCTTGGTAGTCCCACGTCACACTAATATCTGAAACTCTGCTTTTAGTGCCATCCATTCCAAGACAGAGATGTTTTCAATGTTTGATCTGGTTGCATTTCTACCTAGTCCTCATGCTTAACCAGCTAGTATTGAATTGGTGATGTTTTATTCTCTTAAACTTGCTAACTGTACAAGTTTAACATCCTTCAGACAGAGTTGTCTGTTAATGACGATTTCTCTAGCCTCCAAGAGAAATCTCACTTGATTCATTGAGAAAAAAAGATGCAATGGCTCCCAGTTTCAACTGTGCCTTGGAGTTTGATCGAATTACGCTTGATGCATCACTAAAATATATTTTGTGTCTATGCAATGGGAAATCCACTACGGAGTCATTGTGGCTCAAGCAGTACAACACTCTGCTTCTGAGCCAGCAAAGTCTCGCTTCAAGTCCCACTTGCTGACCATGGAATCCAAGCGCAGGCAACAAAACGTGTGCCAGTCCCCAGCCCAAATAAATGTAGACGATCAATGGCAGAAAGGGCATCATGGATGTAAAACCATCCACGAACTCCAAATGTGAAGGGTGATCAAGTAGCATTGTGGCAACCACATGTAACACGGGGAAAAGAGAGAGAGAAAGAGAGGGAGCTGTGCAAAATTCACTGCAACGTAATTGATTTTACAATGAGGCGGAACGGGGTTCTGTCCTGGCTTTCTGTAATATCGTTGCAGTCTAATTTCTGGACTATTCCATGCCATGAAATGATAATATTTTGACTGTGAAAAGGAGATTAAAAATTCTAGAAGAGACTTTCATTAATTCTGTCTGAATGAAGTACCACTCTAATAAATGAAACAAAAAGCAGTGGCATGGATTGGCACTGCCGTTTAAAAATCCTCAGCTATTATCTGTCCTTGTAATCCAAAACCACACTGATGCATAAAGTATGCTTTTGTACTGTGAGGAAGGTACATGGTTAGTTTCACTCCTGTTACTTTGCATCATTTCCCAGCCTCCGACAAAACACTGAGGCTAACTGTTACCTGCTACAAGTTACAAAGCAACATTCCTTTCTGTAAATGCTAGTGTGATATACAATCCAATCACAATAAGCCGCAAGGTTCATCAGCATCTGGATCAAGGCAGAGGGAAAAAAAAGTCAAATGGGAAAAAGAGAAGCCTAGGTTTCCTTTGATCATCCAGCCAGATCAAACATGTATCTAGTGCACCCAAATTCACATGGCCAATTTGACAAATGGAGCACTTGCTGAGGCCTTGATCCATTTTCAATACACGCTTAATGCCAGCAACTAGATAAAAAAGAACACTTTCACCGTGATGAAAATTAAGAGACTTCCACAGAAATAAGGTTAGACGTTAGATGAAGCGATAAAGCATTTGGCAATTCATATTGTCAGACACGCCACCTCAGTGCACTGGAGTCAAGATAATGCTCTCGCAGGCAAGTTATCGAATGTACGCAGGGAGCTGCTGATGACGCAGGATGATCCAGCCAAGCGGTAATTGATAAAAAATTAATCTTTCTTCTCAGGACGAGAAGGCTTTCTGAATGGGAGAATAATATGATCAGCTGCCTCCAGGGAAGAGCACTGATGCATTCACTCGAAGGAAAGCAAAGCACTTGTGGCTGCTTTCAAAGAAAAATGACCATAAAGGGAAATGATTTAACAGTGGAAAAAAAAATCAGCAAAAGAGATGAAACAGAGAAAGGAAAATACATTACAAGTAATGAAATAATTGCTGCCAAAAGAAAAATTTAATGCATGATTTAACTCATTAAGTTTTTTTTGAAGGCGGGGGGAGGTTGGAGGGCAGAGGATAATTGGGTCAGGATATGCAGATGTAATCCAGTCTCCCATTTTAACATCAAGCATTCTGCCCTCATTTTTATTTAATACTTCGATGTTATATTATTTATAGATAGATGCCAAACATTCCAGCAATTTGTGAAGCAGAGGGGGTTGGAGCGTTGGAGTCAATCTGCTGTACAACAGGCTAAGGAGGTGAATGAAGCAAACTGAAGCCCCACAATTGGGAGGTAGTTACATTGTGCTGAATATATGCAGTGCGTACATTGAAATTTAAGTGGTGGAAGAAATTTTGCTACAAGGTAAATTGCAATATTTCTTAAAGAAGGGCTTCGAGTTTTTAGGCGTCCAGATCACCAACAACCCTGTCCTGGTGCCCCACCCCTCCCCCCCACCATGCCGACACCATAACTAAGAAAGCCCGCCAATGCCACTACTTTCTCAGAAGACTCAGGAAATTTGGTATGTCCACTCTGACTCTCACCAACTTCTACGGATGCACCATAGAAAGCATTCTTTCTGGCTATATCACAGTTTGGTATGGCTCTTATCTGCCCAAGGTTGCAAGAAACTACAAAAGATTGCGAATGTAGCCCAATCCATCACGCAAACCAGCCTCCCATCCACTAATTCTGTGTACATTTCCTGCTGCCTCGGCAAAGCAACCAGTACAATTAAGGAGCCCACGCACCTTGGGACATTCTCTTTTCCACCTTTCATTGGGGAAAAAGATGCAAAAAGACTGAGGTCAGATACCAACCGACTCAAAAACAGTTTCTTCCCTGTTGCTGCATGACTTCTGAATAGACCTATTTCACATTAAGTTAACCTTTCTCTACACCCTAGTTATGATTGTAACGCAACATCCTGCACTCTCTTGTTTCCTTCTCTATGAACAGTATACTTGGTTGTATAGCATGCAAGAAACTATAGTTTTCATTGTATGCTAATACATGTGACAATAATAAATCAAATCAACATCAATGTTACCTTGATTTTACCGTCACAATGCAATAGATTAACTAAATTATCATTGGATTGATCTGGATTTATCTCCAGAGTCAACCATTTTAATTCCTTGGTGCCTAATGGACAGGTAATGCCTCTCCCCTGTATGTGTCAGTAATCTTGGACTACAAGAATGAATGAAACAAGGAATAAAACTGAATTAATGTTTCAGTACCAGGAAGTTCATAGACAATCATAGAAGATGGACAATCATAGAATCCGTACAATGTAGTAGAAGCCATTTGGCCCATTGAGTTTATACTGACTCCCTGAGAGGGTATGTCCCCATGCCCTCTCCCCCACTCTATCCTGTAATCTTACACATGTACCATGGCTCACTTCATTTAACCCACACATTTTGGGACCTTAAAGGGCAATTTTGCCTGGCCAATTCACCTAAACTGCACATTTTTGGACTGTGGGAAGAATCTGGAGCATCCGGTGGAAACCTACACAGACATGGGGAGAATGTTTGCACAGACAGTGACCCAAGCTGGGAATCGAACCTGGGTCCCTGGTGCTGTGAGGCAGCAGTGCTAACCACTGCGCTACTGTCCACTGCTGTGTCTTTATCATGAAGAGAAAATTATGGGATAACTGCAGACTGACTACTGGAGCCTTATTATAACCAAACAGATGGGGCGAATATGAAGAAGTCATACAATAAGATTTCTTTTCTATGTCTACAGTGCATCTCGTTGGTTAATTTGGTGACACTGCCACTCATTAACATTTCTAGGAGTCACTTGAATTCCAACAAAGGAGTAAACAATTTTAAAAACAACAAAAAGAGAACAATGTTGTTTTATTTTTGGCATTAGGTAACCAAAAGAAGAAGTGGAGGTAATAAATCCAAGAGATGGGGTACCTGTCAATACAGAAAATGCTGCAACCAGCCTCTTGTTGACCACAGAATTTATTTAAACCACTCCTCACAGAAGGTGTTTCCAGGTGTCCAAATCACCAACAACCTTCCCTGGTCCTACACGTGATTAAGAAGGTCCGTCGACTTTCTCAGGAGGCTAAGGAAATTCAGCATGTCCGCTATGACTCCCCCCAATTTTTACAGATGCACCACAGAAAGTATCCTTTCCTGATGTATCACAGCTTGGCACAGCTTCTGCTCTGACCAAGACCACAAGAAATACAAACAGTTGGAGCGTAGTCCATTCCATCAGCTTCCCATCCATTGACTCTGTCTACACTCCCCACGCAAAACAGCCAGTGTAATCAAGGACCCCATGAACGGTATGCTTTGTCTATAAAGCACGCAGGAAAAATTGTATCCCAATACACGGCATTTACTACCAAATAAACCTGTTGGACTTTAAGCCGGCGTTGAGAGACTTCTTACTGTGTAATCAGTAGCCGGCAGTTCTACATTACTAACAGCACTAGCAGTGTGTGTGTGCGCCTAAAGGTCCCCAATGGGACAGGTTGGAGGAGATAGCTTTCAACAGTGCCCCACTTTCTAATGCTTGATTGGGTCTTTGAAAGAGGGAACTCCCCCATCCCCTACAACCTGGGAGGCCAAAGCTCCACAGGGTTCTGTCGGGCAGCCTTCAAGAGGCAGAGATGATCCAGGCACGTTCAGAAGAATCCCTGAGCCATCTCTAAATCCCACTGGGCCCAGGAATAATGGTTCAATTATTAGGCTAATTATGCGCAGTTCTCTGCATCAGCCCATTCTTACCACAGGATAAAGCAGGGTCAGTTTTCCCGCTGGCAGGAATAGCCAGATATGCTTATGCTGACTCCTAGCCGGCTCCTTAAATCCTGGGCAGTGGCACTAAACGTTGGATTGGACGACAGATGCAGTAGACTCAGAGGGTGGAGGATGAGTGGAATTGGCTGCTGTCGGTGAGGGTGGAGGCGAAATCGTTGGGGTCTTTTCTGAGACTTTTGGATAAGTACATGAGATTTAAAGGATTGGAAGTTATAGATAGGCCTAGTAGGTTGGGATATGATCTGTGCAACTTGTGGACTGAAGAGTCTGTTTGTGCAGTAGTTTTTCCATGCTCTACAACTTGTTTCATCTCCTAGTGCAAATGTATTTCACTCCTGGTTATGTGTGAGTGTGATCTGCAGCATGGTTGTAATGGAGATTTGTCATGCTGGCCTGGAATGACAATGATTTGATTTCTTTATTATTTTTTAAACAATGAAAATCACAGTACAGGAACAGGCCCTACAAGCCTGCATCAACCAAACTGCCCTTACCCTTTTAGGGACCATATCCCTCTATTTCCCCTCCTATTGATGTATTTACCAAGACGCCTTTTAAAAGTCACTAGTGTATCTGCTTCTACTACCTCTCCCTGCAATGAGTTCCAGGCACCCACTACTCTGCCTCATAAATCTCCTTTAAACTTTGCCCTCACACCTTAACCCTGTGCCCGAGTAATTGACTCTTCCACCCTGGAAAAAGCTTCTGACTATCCATGCCTCAATCTTGTAGACTTCTACCAGGTCAGCCCTCAACCTCTGTTGTTCCACGTTTTCACACGTATTGGGATACAGTGTTGTTTCCTGCGTGCTATATAGATAAAGCATACTGTTCATAGAGTATAAAGGGGAGAAGGAAAGGAGAGGGTACCTAACATAGTGTTATAGTTTAGCTAGGGTGTGGAGAAGGATCAGCTTAATACAAGGTAGGTCTGTTTAAAAGTCTCATGGTAACAAGGAAGAAGCGGATCTTGAGTTGGTTGATATGTGATCTCTTTTTTCCCCCCCCAGTAGAAGAGAAAATGTCCAGGGTGTATGGAGTCCTGAATTATGCTGATTGCATGGGGAGTGTAGACAAAACAGTCAACAGATGGGAGGCTGATTTACATGATGGAATGGACTACACTCCAATCTTTTGTATTTCTCGTGGTCTTGGTCAGAGCAGGAGCTGTACCAAGCTGTGATAGCCTTGACAAAGGGGCAAACCCCAAAACCTGTGTTTAACTACCAAATAAACCTGTTGGACTTTAACCTGCTGTTGAGAAATTTCTTACTGCATTACCCCCATCCAACATCAGCATCTCCACATCATGACCACTGATTAACCAGCAGCTCAAGTGTGGAATAACCACCCTATAGGGCATTTAATTGTGGGTGACCCAATTCTGCCTGCTTAAGTTCTTGATTTCACTGAAATACCATAGGGCAACCCTCAGGCCCCCCAGGGGTGGGTTTAAACCCACATCACCCCATCCTAAATTCTTCAATAAAATTCTTCCATTGACTTCAATGTAACTAATGTATGCAGGCAAGGGAATAGTGCTAAATCACAATGCTCGTTTGGAGAGCCAGTATAGACATGGGCTAAATGGCCTCCTCCTGAAAAAGCTCTCTAACTAATCTGACTCTTTTCATCTTTCCACAATAGTAACAGAATATTTCTCTTTGAATGTTAAATTCAATTCCTATTGTAATGAGGAAGAAAACAATTAGTTCAGCCAAAATTGGTTGTAGGTATCTGAAATGTTTATTGAAGGCTTGTTTTTCCACTGAAGATGGAGTATTCCCAGAATGATTATTCTGGTACCTTAAAATCATCTCAAAAAAGCAACAGACTATAGTTCCTATAACTACAATACCTCACTTCCAATCTACATTCTGTGAGCATGACTATCTTTGGAGTCTAATAATAAAACTCTGCAGCCAGTGGGTCTGTAAAAGGAAGGCAAGAACTCAACTAATTTATAATTGGTGGAATTTTGGTCTAAACTGGCTAGTCGCAAAACACAAAGGTCTTGCAGTCAAGAAGATTTTTCACCATCCTTCGCCAGTAATGCAAAAGCCCTCCATCACTAAAAATAGATCTTTGTAAGTAACTGAATTCTTGTTTCTGTAATAAAAAAGTTAAATTTTTTAAATGTCAAAGTAATCTTTTCATGAGTCTCTGCTTCTGAGCCAGGAGCTCTGGGTTCAAATGCCTTCATGGGAGCTGAGCACTAAGGAAGGTGTGTTCATAACATGGTCAAACAGGCATCAACTTTTAAATCCTTCCAATGCATGTAAGTGGCTGGAAGAATGGGAGAGGTTCCTACTCAGCAATGTGATGGAAAGTATGTTGGTGCCTCTACCATCACATGCATGTTGCCCACAGAAACACAGACTCCCTGAATGAACTTTGGGACATGTATTACATCAAAATTCATCAAATTTCTAATATTGTATTTCTGTACTGTCTACAAGATGCACTGCTGCAATTCACCAAGGACCCTTCCACAGCAGCTTCCAAACTTCTACCACATACAAGTTCAAGGTCAGTAGGTAAATGGAAACACCACCACGACTTGGAAGCTCCCCATTAAGCTGCACACCATCTTGACCTAGAACTAAATTGCTGTTCCTTCACTTCTGCTGTAAAATCTTGGAACTCCCTCCCTAACAGCACTGTAGGTGTAGATACAACACAGCTTACATCAGTTCAAGAAGGTGGCACATTCTCAAGGGTGATTAGGGATGCGAGCCTAACCCATATCAAATGAAAGAATTTGAAAAAGGTTTTTTTTAAAATAAACACTGCAGCAGATTAAAAACAGTTTCTCTCAGCGATTGAGATAGAATTGTTTGATTTAAGTCACCCCATTCATTTCAAATACAAACGTATTACAATTGTTTTTGATATGTGTTTATGGAACTCAAAGCAGGTTGATAGCCAATTGTTCAGTTCTGATTTCTCTGGGAGGGCAGGAATAATTCAAGTTGTGGTTAATGTGGGAACCATAACAAATCATCACCAAACACTATTGTGTTTCCTAGCACAGGAATCTTGATGTGCTATTTTTGGCCAGTCAAGATAATCAAACAACTTCTGTAAAATCTCAATTGACAGTGCTCAATTTTCATTTAACAACTTACAGCTATAGACTAAAATCTAGGAGTGTTTATTCTGAAGGAATATGATGAACTGTAGAAAATTCTCTTCAATCCCTGGAAATGTTGCCACTGATAAATCAAAGGCTTCTTTGATAATAGAGTTCCCCTTTGGGCTGGCCTCCAATATTATAAGCTAAAGGAAATATCTAGTCTTAAAGCCTCATTAACAGTCAGATCCTGACATCTCAGTCAACAGGCACACAAATGTCTCAATCTTACAGACTACGGATACAATTAATTGTCTCCACAACTGGGTCAGCAACGCAGAAGATTCTGTTTCTGTGCTCACACAGCTGCTAGAGTTATTCCACACAATCCATTAACCGTATGAATTTATACATTAAATTGGATTGATCCAAATTGATAAACATGCCAGATAATGAGCCATCCTGAGCTGCGATTAGAAGGGAGCAACTCAAAAAGAGTGCTGTACAGATTTTAAAGATTCTTAAATTCATCTTGTGACAATGAAAGGACAGCAAGTTATTTATCCCATTGAGAAATTACAAAAATTGCCAAAAAAAGCAATTAAATATGTAGTGTTCTGCAGTGGATCGGTGGGAATTTGATCTTTTGCCTTTAGATTTCACCTATAAGTGAGCATCTATTGATTCACTCCCAGTGTTCTTTCACATGTTTCCCAAATCAATTCCTCAGGGGCTATCCTTCCTCCAATGCATCACCACTTTATGAATGAGATGTTTGACTGCAATTGGCACCACATTTCTAGGATTACAGGGATTGCCAGATGAGAAAAAAGCCAAAAAGGTCCTTTAAGGCCACAATGCAACAGATTCCCCATGATACACAGGCTAAAATAATTTTGAGTCAATATCCCCTCTCATTAATACACTGATTTTAATCCAGAATTAACACTCAGCTCACCTCCTTTCCCCTTTTGCCTGTTCTACCTAAATATCAAGTACTCTTTGATATTCAGTTCCCCGGCTAAGTCTAACTGCAGTATTGATTCCTTAACTGCATCACAACATGTCCCTGTACACCAATCTATGCTGTTAATTCATCAGCCTTATTACAAATGCTCTGTGCATTCAGATACAATGCTTTTTCAACATTTTTATATTTCTTGTACTCAGCTCCTATTTGCTCCTAGCCCTTGTTACCTCACATTCCACTTTTGTTTTATGATCTTTCATTTTTGTTTCTCTCTGCTCAGAATCTCATTCCCCCTGCCATTGTAGTTTAGACCCTGCCACACAGTAAACGAGAATATCCCAGGAAAGTCATTGATCCTAGGTTTCAAAAGATCAGCTTGTAATGGTCTTGTTCACCTTTCCCAGAATTGGACACTACGGTTCAGGGATCTAAATTTCTCCCTCCTACACCACCTCACCAGCCATATGTTCAATATGATCTATCCTCCTATATTCCTGCTCTCACTAGATTGTGGCTGAGGGTAATCCTTAGATTACTACCTTTGGAGGTCCTGCTTTCTAATTTATTTCCTAGCTCCCTAGGATTTCACTTTCAGGCTCTTACCCTTCTTCTTACCTATGGCATTCATACAGGCACGGATCACAAACTCTGGCTGTTCACGCTCCCCCGTCAGGATGGCCAACAGCCACTTGGTGATATCTTTGACCCTGCATCACAGATGCAATATACCATCCCTGCATCACATCAGTGGCCACAGAAATATTTATCTATCCCCTTACAATAGAACCCTCATCACTGGGGCACTCTCTCACTTTCTCTCCCCTCTTGACCCCCCCCCCACCCACCCTTCCCTCCAAAGCATTCAGTCACTTGTGGTGCCATAAACTTGTCTTTTGTTATATCCCCCAGAGAAACCATCTGCTCCAGCAGTATCCAAAATGGAAAGTCTGTTTGAGGGGGAGATGGATCTACAGCATTCCTGCACTACCTGGCCGGTTCTTTCACTCTGCCTGTGCACACTATCTGCAGTGTTACCAGCTCACTGTACATACTATTACAAAGGTCTCAGCCACATGGATGCTCCAAGGTGCTTTTAGTTGCTGCTCCTGATCTGAAACACAAGTTTGGAATAGCTGCAGCTGGGGATGTACTTCCTGTTACCCTGAATATTACTTGTCTCTGACTTCCTACAATGCACAGGAAACACATTCCATATGGCCAAGCTACCCTGCCATGACTTACTCTTAAAAAGTTATTCCATTTACTTTTACTAGTTTTTCATTAAAGAATATAAATATATCTCTATAATAAAAGAGGAGGCCACTCAGCCCATTAGCCTGCATAGACAACAATCCAATCTTGGCCCTATCCCATTAACCCCACATATTTACCCTACTAGTCACCCTAACATCCCCCTATACTGAGGGAGCAATTTAGCATGGCCCATTAACCTGACCTGCACATTTTTTTAAGACTGTGAGAGGAAACCCACACAGACACAGGGACAACATGCAAACTCCACAAAGATAGTCACCCAAGCCAGGAATTGAACCCAGGCACTGTGAGGCAGCAGTGCTAACAACTGTGCTGTTTGTTGAGAAGGAACTCTTCAAAAATGCAACTGATGAAAACACAACAAAACTTACTCCAGCTTATAAATCAAAGAAAGGAACATAAATAAAACATCATTACTACACACCTAGAATCTCACCATGACCCATTCCAAGCTCACTACAATTCTATGTAGCTTCTATTTATAGTGAATCAGCTGGTCAGCTGACTATTATACCCTTCTGTAATTGGTTCCATAGTTTACTGGGTCATCTGACCCTTACATCTTGTTCCCATTGGTCACATTACATCCAATACAAAGTCATTACCAGTTACATTCTAACATGTGCCACCTTGCCTTTACTTCTTATACTTTTATTACCACTTCATCTAACGAAAGACCAATTTTTACTTTAAAGACTGGACAGAAGTTATGCTCAGTAGGTCTTACTTAATAATGTCACTATGCCTCTCCTGTTGGCTCCAGATTCCACTTGATGAGTTTGGTTCCATTGTGATAAACACTCTTGGGTGTTTTTAAAAATCGCCCATCTCATGCAGCTTTTCAACTCTTGGTCTCCTGAAGGCTAAAGAAGACAGAGATAAATAAATCTGCCCTCCTCCCGAAAACAGTAAGAAGTCTGACAACATCAGGTTTAAGCCCAACCGATTTATTTGATAGTAAACTCACAAGATTTTGAGGCTGTGCTCTTCATCAGGTGAATGAGGTGTTCTGGTCTCAAACAGCATGTATAACAGCACAGACTGTCATTAGCAGACAGTAAGTGCTGTCTGGAGACAACACACATCTCTTTAACCTGCGCTCAGTGCTCCGTCCATTCACATTGTTAGCCACTTTAAGACTTGAATAACAGGTTAGGTGTATAGATTCGCATTCTAATCAGTAATCTGTAAACAGTCTGTGCTGTTATATGTGCTGCTTGAGACTAGAACACCTCATTCACCTGACGAAGAGGATAACCTCGAAAGCTTGTGAGCTTACTATCAAATAAATCGGTTGGACTTAAACCTGGTGTTGTCAGACTTCTTACTGCGTTTACCCCAGTCCAATGCCAGCATCTCTACATCATGACTCCTCCCAAAACCCAGGACACATTCCCCTAAAAAAGCTGGAGATCAATTGAAAATTTTCAGAACTTAGAATCATAGATTTTAATTAGACAATGGGAGATACAAAAACAAAGACAATAGCTGGTTTTATGATACAGATCTACCATCAATTAATTGAATGTGCTATGTCACGCTATCCTTAACAACAATTCTAGTAATTTGCCCACAACTGATGCTCAGCTCAGAGGTCCATAATATTGCAGTTTATCTCTGTTTTAAATAGTGCCACAGCATTGGAAATTTTCTCATCCAAAAGGACTTTTCCTGAACTGAGAGAATTAGGCAATAAGTTGTTGCAATAAACTGAATGCCGTTTCTCAGGGAATCTTTGTGTTCTGTATACTGCAATCCTTTCATTTCACCAGCACCAATATGTTACACCAGCATGCCAAACTAGTCAGGCTGTAGGATGTGAAGTCAATGGCAATCAACTGGACAGGTTTCATTTATTTGTCCCCAGTGTGATTTCTAATCAGTATTGTTTTCCACAAGGGTGAATCAAACCACCAGCTTTTCACATTTGTAAGTCCAGAAAGGTTTGCATTAAGTTTTTGCAGCTCAAATCCAGACTAATGCCATTAGGCTCCTAGATCAGAACCTTAAAGTATGTTATGAAGCCAGCCTAGACTCCAACAGTTTTTCTTTTTTTTGGCATATATGTGATGCTTCATCTAGGATTAAGCCTGTTGACAAATTAGGGATCTTTTACTGTGCATACTTCTTACTGTGCTTACCCCAGTCCAAATTGTTAATGCATATTGTGAAAAGTTATAATCCCAGCACTGACCCCTGAGGCACACCACTAGTTACCAGCTGCCATCTTGAGAAAGACTTCTTTCTCATTACTCTCTGCCTTTTGACAGTCAACCAGTCCCCTATCCATGCCAGGATCTTACCCTTAACACCAGGGGCTCTTAACTTATTTAACAGTCTTATTTGCAGTGCCTTGTCAAAAGCCTTCTGGAAATCTAAATAAATCACATCCATTGGCTCTCCTTTATCTAACTTCCTTGTTACCTCCTCAATGAACTCTAACAGATTTATCAGACATGACCTCCCCTTGGTAAAGCTTGACAAAACAGAAAGAAATCAAAAGTCTTGTTATAATTCAGGAACTCTAAATTGTTTTATGAAGTCCACCTTGATCATAAATTTTGCAATTTGAATTTGGCTGGGACAAGCAGCCGGGAGATGTTTCACTTCAGGTATGATTCAAATGACCCACGAGGCAGCTTTTATCAAACAAAGTTTATTTAAAAATACAGTTAACGTATAGCAATATTTTTATCAATGATAAATAAGGAAACCAAACAACTATGATATATAACTTTTAACAACTATACAAAATGTTCCAACTAAACAAAGCTCCTTAAAACATAACACTGCCACAGGTTTAACATATATGATGCGAGCACTTAGTCATTTGGTTGAAGAATGGAAACTCTGACTTCTCTGCCTTGTAAGTTCTAGTAGACCTTGAGGTAGAAATATGTCACTACTGCTAGCCTTTAATTTTTCCTAGCAAATCACTCCAAGAGACCAAGACATTCTAGTTGCTAGCTAGCAAACCATCAGCAGCAGTATTTTCACTCCAGGAAGGCAAGAGAACCTGCTTCTAGCTAGCCAGCAGAATTTACATCACTATGGAGAGGGACAGAGAAAATTGCCTGCAAAACCAGGATAGCTTGTGACTCTGAATCAAAACTGATTCATCTGTGGAGGAACCAACTGACTTTGACTTGCTGGTCAATCTTCCCCAACAGTGCAGCCCAGAACTGAATAAAGCCCAGAGTTAAAATAAACAAAACTCCATTTAAGCCATTGAAACAGTAATAAAAGGACTGGTGCCTCCGTGAATAAAGCTGCTTACAATCTACAGAGAACATAATTTTAAAATAAACATTTCTTAAAGATTCACTATCATTTCAATCTGTAGAGAATAAAAAAATCCCCCAACAAATGATGAGAAATAGTGATAAGAGCCAGTCTAGTCAGTTTAGCCAGTCTATCTCACTCAGTCATCAGTTACTTGATCTGAACACTTTTGTCTCCTACACATAAAAAAATCAAATATCCTCCAATAAGTCAATGAGGAAAATGGAGGAGACAAAAGACGAGATCTTATGTCCATTCTCACATTCTGCAAGATTGCCTGCATTGCTCAGGATGTGATAAAGTCGAGAAGTTGCGGATCTCATCAGTGTGAACCTGATTTAAATATTTTAAGAGTTTTTATTCTAATTATAATAGATTTTTAATATAATTAAAATGCCCCTGCCAGATTTTGACCTCACCCCCTGCAATATATTCCCACCACACAGATGTGCTGTCACATTGGTACAATTTATAACAGGTTGACCTATACATGAACCTGTGATGGGCAACCTCTCAGGAGGTACAGCCCCCAAAGCAGAGGATTATGACCAGGCAATAGCCCCTGGTACAGGTTGGAACCACAGTGATGATCTTCAAGAACCAACCTTGAATTAAAAATATTCTAAATAGTATTTAATAGAAATAAAGACATTGAACATTATACTTTCATATTTTTAACAACGTTTTGGCATTGCACGCACTTTCATAAGTCAGGCTGGAAGTTTGAGGAGTGTAGGAAAGTGGAGTGAAAGAATGAAAAGTTTACACTGGATACTTTCACGCGCCAAGGAGTATGATTTCCCTGCCACCACCTCCCCCCCCCCCCCCCCTCCACCACCCCCAACTTCTCTATCTGTGACGACATTGTCACACTGGGGAAATAGAAGATGGATTAAGGAGGACTTTCATCTCCAAGAGTTTGCAATGCTAGAGTGAGCCCAAAGGGAGTTTGTGCATGAATTATTTTAATATATAACGTGAGCCTCGTCTCTTCCTTTTATTCACTCAGCTGATATCTGAGAAATGTTTTAAGATTGTGTTTGTAGAGAAGTTAATGATTATACAGAGCAGTCTATTAAGTTTAATTCTTACTTCCCATCGGGTAATTAGATTCGAAGCTGGATTTGATTCTATTTAAATCTCACATTTTTACTATAATGGAATAAAGAAAGAAATGGTGATGCAGAAGCTTTTTTTTAAATCAAATCATTGGCAAGTCTGTAAGGGAGCTAAACTAACTTCCAATGATACACATAATGTCATTATGTCATTTTTCATTTCAAATTATGTCCTTTCCTCAAAATCTATTGTAAGAAGTCTCACAACACCAGGTTTATTTGAATTAAATCATGAGCTTTCACTGCTCATTCCTTAGTTGAGTGACTTCAACCTGGTATTGTGAGACTTCTTATTGTGCCAACCCCTGTCCAATGTTGGCATCTTCACATCAAAATCTATTGTTCTTATTCAGATAGAGTCAGTATTTAAACATTGCTGAAATCTCTAATTATGGGATTTTAACAGCATGGACTGTTCTATAATTATAAAAATCAAAATAACCTTGCCTTAGTCATCTCACAATGATTCTAACAGGACATCCTTACTCTCATGAAATTCCTGCTAATAAATAAAAACAGTAAGATGTCTCACAATACTCCGTTAAAGTCCAACAGGTTTATTTGATAGCACAAATCACAATCTTACAGAGTGCTGCCCTTTCATCAGGTGAGAGAGTGTTCTGTTCACTAACAGGACATATAAAGACACAAACTCAATTTACAAACTACAGGGTGACACAGCAGCACAGTGGTTAGCACTGCTGCTTCACAGCTCCAGGGACCTGGGTTCGATTTCCGGCTTGGGTCACTGTCTGTGTGGAGTTTGCACATTCTCCTCGTGTCTGCATGGGTTTCCTCCAGGTGCTCCGATTTCCACCCACAGTCCAAAAATGTGCGGGTTTGGTTGATTAACCATGCTAAAATTCCCCTTAGTGCCCTGGGATGCATAGATTAGAGGGATTAGTGGGTAAATGTGTAGAGATATGGAGGCCTGGGTAGGATAGTGGGTAAATGTGTAGAGATATGGGGGCCTGGGTGCCGACTCGATGGGCTGAAGGGCCCCTTTCTGCATTGTAGGGTTCTATGATTTCTATGAAAATAATAGTTGGAATGTGAGTCTTTACAGGTAATCAAATCTTAAAAATACAGATAATGTGAGTGCAGAGAGGGGCTCAACCAGGATCTTGGGTTCATGTCACACTATCTGTAACCCCCATGACTTGACTGAGTTTGCAAAATCTCCTGGCTGGAGACAAAACACATCTCTTTACCCAGTGTTTAACCCCCTCTTTACTCACAGGTCAGTCATCCGAATTTTTTTTTAATCTATTTGAAATATGTTTTACATTTCATTATCAGGAACTTGCCGGTCCTGTTTGAATCTCCCACCCTGCTAGGCAGGTTATAGAAGAGCTCCCCACGTTCAGGGACATCCTATTGGAATGAAGGGGGGCAATTGGGATTCCTCAGGTGTCTGGGCGGCGAGGGTATGGATCCCCCTGGGCCTGGGCACCCTGGCAGTGCCCAAGAGGCAAAGTACCCATGCCCAGGAGTGAGGTGGATGGGGTGATCGTCATGTTCATTGAAACCTATAACGTTCTGAAGGGGCTCGATAGCGCGACACTGAGATATTGGGGTGATTATCCCAAGAATTGGTGGGAAATTATTATAGATCACAACTGTTTTTTCAAAGCCGATTCAGACCCAAATCTCCACACTCCGTGCAATAGAGGGTCCCAATTGTGAATCTCATTAAAAACCCGGAAGTGGGGGCGGTGCTATTTGCGTTGGAGTCTGACAGTTCAGGGACTTCTGCGCGTGTGCAGTGGCCCTGATCGGTCAGTTTCCCCCTTTGCTGGCCAGCTCGGGACCCCCACAGTGCTGCCCCTCGAGTCCCCCCATCCCCGGCCCAATCGCAGCTCCCACAACAATTCCCAGGCCAGTCCTGAACGCCCCCCCCCCATCCTGGAGTGCCCCAACGTCTAGCCCATCAACCCCCCAACATTGGCCATCACCCCATCCACCTCACCCCCCGCAGATCTCCCACCCACCCCCCTCTGCTGGCTTCCTCCCAGGATCAGAGCCCTCCCCCGGAAGGCAGGCCACCTCCCAGTAGATCACTCCTCCCCCCGCTGCCAGCCCACCCCAAATCGCTGTCCTCCCTCTATCCCAGACCAATCGCCAAGCAGAATGACAGCAGGAACCCCCTACCCCCATCAATTACTCCTAGCCCCCACCTACAGTACATCCCACTTTCTTAGGACTGCCAAATGGGCAATGCCAAGGTACACCCTGAAGATGGGCACTTTGCCTTGTGGGCAGTGTCAGGGGCACAGTCTGGCACTGTCAGAGTGCCCATGCCCAAGGAGCACCACATCTTCACCAACCAACACCCTGAGGGGCCTCAATTGCCCCCTTTTTCATTCCAGCAGGGTCTCCCACTAGCTCCCTGAATGTAGGGAGCTACACTAAACCCCACCAGAATGAAGTATTCTTGGCAGGTGGGAGATTCAATCGAGAATGGCAAGTTTCTGACAATGAAATGTAAAACATATTTAAAATACATGATAAAAAGATTCAAATGACTTACCTGTCTTCCTGCCAGTTTCCAGCACGGTCTGGTCTCCTACTCTTCTCTAGTTCTGGGAGATGCACATGGTTTCCTGACACATGAGCAAATCCCAGAATGAAACCAATAACATGACTCGCCAGAAAAATTTGTGGGTCGCAATGGGAGAATTGTACCCCCCTCCCCACCGCCTCCACCTTGCTTCCGCTGGTTGGAGAATCTAAAACATGGGGTACAGGCTTAGGATAAAGGGGTGGTGATTTAAGACCAAGATGAAGAGAAATTGCTTCACTCAAAGGGTTGTGTATCGTAAGAATTCTTTACCCTTCATCGTTGAATACGTTACTGACATAGACAGAACTTAGATCTCTCGGGGAATTAAGGCAATGAAGAGTGAGCGGGAAAATAGAGTTGAAGCCATGATTGATCATGCTTGAGGGGCTATGTGGTCTACTGTTCCTATTTCTGAATGTTTGCAGGTGAGTGCTCGCTTGCTTGTGTTTCTATGATTGTGGATGAATGTTTCTTTATGTGGGCAGATCTTCGTATAAAAGTTTGTACATTTGTGGCACGATGCATGCACAGGGGTGGTAGTGAGGAGTTCTATATGAGCCTGGAAATTATACAAAGTTCTTGTAATTTAGTTGATGTGCACTAACCTATTTCATAAGCAACAATATTGCTCCTACTGGGGAGAAGGGGACATGGTAGTAATGGTGTCAAGTTCAGGCTAATGGTCATGATTTCAAAATACACCAGAGTAACTGATTGAACTGACATTCAATTAAAACAGGAATCTAAAACTCGGTACTGGTGACCATGGTAGCTACCATTGATTATCATTAATGCCCTTTAGAGAAGGAAATCTGCTGTCCTAATGGGGTCTGGTCTACATGTAACTCCAGAGCCACAGCAATGTGGTTGACTCTGAACTGCCCTCAGTCAATTAGCAATGGACAACAAACGCTGGCCTTGCCAGCGATGCCCACATCCCGTGAAAGAATAAAGAAAAAAAACACGTGCCACACATATTTAGATACACTGGCAATCTAACAATAATTTCACTACAACCATATCTAAAGTGTGCTGGAAAGCAGCCAATGATCATATCCATGGTCCTCTACTGCATATCATTGATGATATGCTTCAACCCTCTGACTGCATCAATAATAAGTTTTAAAGGCTTGTGTCTCTGGGCTCTGGGGAGTGACGTTTACTGGTAGAGGCAGCAGGAGCTGAATTCTGAATTGAGCTCATTGAGTCTTGCTAAATGATAATCCATGGAAATGCAAGCTGTGAATGATCCGGATTTAATTGCTTTCTGTGTGACGTGCTTCAGAGAGTCCTGAGAGAGAAATCCTCAACGTGAACAGTTCGCCACCATTTATTGTCCTGGGATGAAAACCCCATTGGTTGTTTAAGTAATCTAGCAGATGTTACTAGCGCTGCTTCAGTACAGCGGAAAACCATGTCGATGCCTCCACACTTGTGTCGGGGAGGATTTGTGGCATGAAATCAAAATCATCATGTCACAATGTTCAGCTGGATAATACCCTGAACGGCTTCACAATTGTAAGCTTTCACACTCAACTTTATTATAACAAGTCCAAGGATGTGCAGGTTAGGTGGATTGACCACGGTAAATTGCCCCTTAGTGTCCCAAGACGTGTGGGTTCGGGGGAATTTATGAGGTAAGTGAGTGGGGTTACGGAGAATCGACACAGATCCAATAGGCCTCCTTCTGCACTGTAGGGATTCAAAGATCAAATTGCACATAAAAGCTATTAACCAGGCCTCCAACCTTTTTTATTGTGTTACTTAGCTAGTCCCATGAAACGAGTGAATTTTGGGGCATGTATTTCAGAGTCCGAGTTGACTACCTCCACAGAATTCTGATCGGGTGTATTTCTGTTCCTTCTTAAGTGAAAGTTACAAAGTCCGACTCTGAAAGGGCAGTCATTTAATTAAAAATACCCAACTGGGAATTAGATAATAAAAAGCAAATGTCTTATAATGCAGCTCGTTAATAAATAAAAGTACCAAAATAAGAATGATCTACTCCTGCTTTCCATGAAGCCTTTTGAAAGTAATTTAGATCACACAGTCTGTAATTCATTGTATCTGCATTCTGTTAACTGGTGTGAATGATTGTTAACATTGTTCTGTTTTTTTAATGGGACACAACCTTGCTGGGTGGGTCAGCTTTTACTGCCCTTGCGGGGGTATTTAAAAGTCAACCACTTTGCTGTGTGTCTGGAGTCATGTGTAGGCCAGAGCTGACGAAGGATCATCTAGACTGGAAATGTTGGCTCTATTCTCTCTCCACAGGTGCAATCAAACCCGCTCAGATTTTCCTGCATTTTTCAGTTTTTTATACCAATATAATAGAGCTTGCTAAGAGACAAGTGGGTGGAGCTTCTGGATTCTACAGACCAATGAATTCTCATGTTGCCGCAGAGTATGATGTAATTGGTCAAGATAAACAATCCATATTAATATGATTGGTCCATCCCATTAGGATAGAGAGAGTGGACGGGTGGATGATTCCCAAAGAGACATACTTACAGAATGTCTTGGCAATTTAATTAGAATAATTTGAGGGGTTTTAAACCAGTCTCCCTCACGAGTTTGAACAAGGCCTGAGTCAGTAAAGTACATCGTCAATCAGAAACTACTATATCCGATGATTTTTTTATATTTCAGAGAATGCCTACAGTACAGAAGGAGGCCATTCAGCCCATCGAGTCTGCACCAACCACAATCGCACCCAGGCCTGATCCCCAACACCCCATGTATTTACCCTTGCCAGTCCTGATACTAAGGGGCAATGTAGCATGGCCAATCCAGCTAAGCTGCACATCTTTGGACTGTGGGAGGAAACCGGAGCACCCAAAAGAAACCCATGCGGACATGGGAGAATATGCAAACTCTACAATGATCCAAGCCAGGAACTGAACCTGGTTCTCTGGCACTGTGAGGCAGCAGTGCTAACCACTTTGCCACCGAGCTGCCAACTGTTGAGCTGTATTAGTAAAGACAAATCTCCTGCATTAAGCCAGCAAAATACATAGCTCTCTGAAATAGTCCTACTGCCTCGTAGCTAATCCTTTACTCTGCTGGACTCTATGCTATTGGCAAGTGGCTCACCTCGCAATCAGAAATGATTATCTTTTAAGTTCTGTTTTAATTGGGCCCATAAATCTTCAAATTCTCTTAGTGCAATGTCATTCCTACCGACATTTCTTCTGGACCACAATAACTGGATTCTCTCTCTCTCTTTTTAAAGATCTTCTTTAAATTGTTTTTAATTCCTGTTCTCCTACATCCCTCCCCCAGGGAGACACTAAATAGAACCAATGGTGATGGGGGTGGCTTTGACACTCACTGATTTAAAGGCCTCCCCCGCAAGCATAATACCTGGTAGGCGCAGCTGTAAATATAAGGATGTGAAAACTGGGGTAAGTATAGGGCACTAAGCCCATGTTAACATGTCAACAGGCCCATCAGCAGATGATTTTTATTTTGATTCCAGGGAGGGGTTAAACAGTTTGGGCTCACGCACTGAAGTTTAGAAGGACGAGAGGAGATCTGATCGAGGTTAAAAATTACTAAAAGGGACTGATAGGGGAAGCGTAAATCAAATGTTTCCCCCCACCATGGGGTAATCTAGAGGTCATGGCTATACGTTGCAAGGCAGTAGATTTAAAACTGAGACGAGGAGGGACTACTTCTCGCAGAGGGCGGTGAATTTGTGGGACTCGCTGCCCTACAGAGTCTGAATCATTGAATGGGTTCAAGAAGACAGAGATACATTTCTGATTTTAAAAATGGGTTAATGGGAAATGAAGAACAGATAGGGAGGTGGATTTGAGACCAGGGAGAGATCAGCTATGATCTAACTGAGAGGTGGAGCAGGCTGAATTTGCCCATTTCTGCTTCTAATTCCCATGTCACCTTGAGTTTAAAAAGGCACATTTCAAATCCAAACCTGAGCATAAATCATGTAGTGCTCTTTCAGTCTTCAATAACAAAGGGCATCTTCATGTTTACCACCTGGGCTGATGGTAATCACCTTGTGATGCACAGGGGTAAATTTAAGCCTCTGCGAGTTTTAATTATCAGTATAAATTGAGTTACAAAGCCAAAAATGTCACTTTGTTTCTTATTCCAGGTTAAATCTCCATGAACGTAATAACCTGCCTTTACCTGAGAATCATACGCAAGAGATTTCTTTCTGGGAATAGAAGTCTCCAGTCTCATTTCAAATGTTACAGAACTTTACAGAGTGGGTATATATGTATGCAGATGCATTACAATGGGAATGAATGTGAGGTTATCTACTTTGGTAACAATAATAGGAAGAAATTACTTGAATAGGAATAAATTGAGAGAGGTGGATACTCAGTAAGGTCTGAGTGTCCTCATGCATCAGTAAGAAAATAAGCACACAAGTACAGCAAGCATAAAGAAGCAAATAATATGTTGGCTTTCATAGCGAGAGGATTTGAGTGTAGAGATAGGGATGTTTTGCTGCAATTGTATGGGACATTGGTGAGGCCACACCTGGAGTATTGGTGTCCTTATCTGAGGAAGGATGTCCTTGCTATGGAGGGAGTGCAGCGAAGGTTTACCAGGCTGATTCCTGGGAATGGCAGGTCAGTTATATCAGGAAAGATTATATTAGTTAGGATTATTCACTGAAGTTTAGAGAGTGAGAGGTGAATCTCATAGAAATGTTTAAGTTTTCCAGAGAGTTAGACAGGTTAAATTCAGAAAGAGTGTCCCAATGGTGGGCAAGTTCAGAATTAGGGCTCATAGTTTGAGGATAAGAAGTGAACCTTTTAAAACTGAGGTGCGGAGAAATTTCTTCATCCAGAGAATGATGATTCTGTGGAATTCACTACCACAGAAAGTAGTTGAGGCCAAAACATTGTCTGATTTCAAGATTAGATATAGCTGTTGGGGCTAAAGGGATATAGGGGGGAAGATGGGATTAGGATATTGAATTTGATGATCAGCTATGATCAAAATGAATGGCAGAGCAGGCTTGAAGGGCTAAATAGCCTCCTCCTGCTTCTAATTCCTATGTTTACAGAAGTATATTTCTATTCTCTGGAGATTAAGATTATGTCAGTATTTTTGGCATCTTATCACATTGAGTCTCTTCCAGAAAGTGATTAAATATACCATGAAGACTGCAGTCAACTTTATCCAGTTCTGAAATCACCCAAGATCTCCTGCAATTCTGCCCTCTTGTGAATTCCCCAACTTTAGTCACTTCACCAGCCGCCTTCCGTGGTTAGACCTCAGGCTTTCTGCTTTGTTAATCTTTTCTTCGATTTCTCCACAAAGCCTACCTCTGACTAAGCTGCGTACATCCCCGTATCTTTATGTGGCTCTGTGCCAAGTTTGCTTTCATGCCCCTTGGGAAATGTTATTGTGTTGAAGGCACAAAGGAAATACAAAGTGTTGTTATTATGAAGTGCTCTAAATTGGCAGAGGAACTTATCGACACTGCATCTTTCATAGGGCTCAACTTGTTCCAAGTCAGGATGATGTGTGACTTGAAGGGGAACTTGTATATGCTGGTGTTCCCATGTATCTGCTGCCCTTGTCCTTCTAGGGTTTAGACGGTACTGCTCAAAGTGGCTTAGTGAGTTACTGCAGTGTATCTTAGACGTGGTACACACTGTGCATCGAGGGAGTGAATGTTTAAGATGGTGAATGTGCTGCCAATTAAGTGGGCTGCTTTGTCCTGGATGGCTCCCAGCTTCTGGAGCTGGAAGTGAAGAAATGACAAAGTGTTTCACCCAACCCTCATAGTGTGAGGCAGATCTAGCCCCTTCCTGACCATCACTTTGTTTGTTTGTAACTCTTTACACTCACCAACACACCCATGTCCTTCCAACAGGATTCTCCACAAGTTTCAAACACTGGAATGGAGCTTAGCACAAATATAATTCTGGCTTTGTTCGAACAGTAAGATCTTTGATGGGGCATAGAAACCTTGTGTGACAGGATAAGATTTCACCTGGTGCTCAACTCAGGCTTTTTCTCCCTGAGAGGGAGTGTAAGAGTACAGGAGGAACTCTTAAATCATGCAATAAAATTGATGCAAGAAGTGTTAACAGAGTTCACAAAAACTCAGAGAAATTTAGTCCTACAGAACATTGTGGAAATCATTGAGAAATAATGCTCACAAAGGAAATCAAATATAAATGTATATATTCCATTCTAATGGCGCTACACAGAGATAGCTGCAGAGTTAAAGGACGGGAGGCATTATGGAGTCTTCCTGCAATGCCCATGTGGTAAGTTGGAGCGTTTCCCTCTGCATGAATCCACAGAATTTAAAGGATAGTCAGGTTTTAGCACGCATGCAACATCTGAATAATAAAAATAAAAACAGAAGTGGCTGGAAATTCTCTTGAGGTTGGGAGGCATCTACAGGGAGAAAGAGAGACACAGCGTTAATACTTCAGATCAATGACATTTCATCAGATCACTGAGTTGGGAAGACCAGGACACACAAATTATAGAATCCCACAGTGCAGAAGGAGGCCATTCGGCCCATTGAGTCTGTCCCTACCACAATCCCACCCTATCCCTATACTTGTATGTCTGCCAGGATAGTGGTGTACCTTATGGTGCAGACATGTATGTAGCTGGCAGGTCCACTATCTCAAAAGGTAGTAATAGCATGACTGCGAAGGGCCACCATTCTCACAGTGCGGTTAGTGAAGCTCAGCGATAACCTGTATTCCTGACAGCAGCAACAATGCTTCTTTCCTGCCAGTCAGCTATTCTCACCACCTCCATGGCACATTACGGGCTGGCACAAGGTGGCAAAGGTTATCGATTCTATATGCAGCTCATGACCCCCTTCTGCCATCTCATCAAGCGAGCTCCGAGGACCACACCCACTCTGTGGAGCAAGTCACTGTTGAAGAAGTGATGAATTACTTTGGTCACTCAGGGAGTGCGTGCCTGAGGGAGGGTCACCATCTTTGTGATGTGTGTAGCATTTTCCACAACCTCACTTATGAGGATCCAGCTACCACCTGCTGGGAACCAGAGACCACATCAGGTGGAACTCAGTTGGCATGCTGCCTCACAGCACCATGGGCCTGTGTTCAATTCCCACCTCGACTCACTGTCTGTGTGAGGTTTGCACATTCTCACCATGTCTGCGTGGGTTTCCTCCAAGTGCTTAGGTTTCTTCCCACTGTCCACAGATGTGCCATTAGGTGGATTGGCCATGATAAATTGACCCTTACTGTCAGGAGAGCCAGCAGGATAAATATGTGGGATAGGATCTGGATGGGATTGTAGTCAGTGTAGACTTGATGGGCCTAATGGCCTCCTTCTGCACTGTAGGGATTCTATAACCAGATTACAGAATGTCCATTTCAGACTCCCCACCATAAAACTATCTTCACCAACATCACTGAATAAAGGTCAACAACAAAAGCCTTCAGTCAAAAACCTTACACGGCAACACATAAATAATAGGAGCAAAGAACCTTGGACATTCTCATACTGCCTATATTGTGTGTTCCCTTATCCGGGCTAGCGCTGCTCTTCTTATAGGCAATCCTTCCAGTCTAATGGGCTCTGAGATGGTTGAGAAGTCCCATGTGTGCTCTGCAGGTTCTGACACACACAGGGCAGGTTGTGTTTGCAGGGTTTGGTAGATGGGTTTGTTTGGAGGTTTGTGTGCTCCCTCCAATGCCTCTACATATTCCTGATAAAGTCTCTCAATGTGCTCAGTACCTGCCGGAATGAGCCTTCTCAATCTGGTCCGTCACAAGTTAAAGATTCCCATGACTCTTTGGGGATGCTTGACACCTTTGGGGGATGCATGGAGGATAAATGCGTTTTGCACTGGGAGATTCCTGTTGCAACTGGGTTCTAAGTGAAATAGTTGCCTCTTGAGGCTGGTATCAGGGACACAAATGACATGTCCTGCCTGGTGGGACTGGTTTTGAGTGATTGGGCAAGTTGACTTGGACTGGGGATTGTCCTCAGCAGGGATTCCTTCCCAATGCCCAATCCCGAGGTGAGGCTAGTAACTTACATCCACTGTAAATTGGTCGCTTTGCTTGCATAAATATTGTGAACACAATTGGGGCTTGCAGTTTGCCAAACATTAAGAATGACAGTTGACTTCATATTTAAACAGCAGCTGTGATCAAACTGCAGCCTGAGATCCAATTCAGGGTTTAAACAGACATTGGAATGAAGGTCTTGGGAAGACTCTTTCCAAGAGTAGCCTCACTGTTATTATTTCAGAGGCAGGTCAGGCCCCGATATCTGAACAAAGCCGAATCTGTTCAGTATTTGTGCAAAATTGGAACTATTTTATTTCAATTTTACACTTGCAGTGTAATATTTTAAAAAATTCTTTTCTGGCCTGTGGATGTTGCTGGTTGGCCAGCATTTATTGCTCATCCTTAGTTGCCCTTAAAAGGTGATGGGGAGCTTCCTTCTTGAACTGCTGCAGCCCCTGAGGTGTAGGTACATCCATAGTGCTGTTACCGAGGGAGTTCTAGGATTTTGACCCAGTGACCGTGGAGGTATATTTTACCAAGTCAGGATGGTAAGTGGCTTGGTATTCGCATGTTTCTGCTCTTGCTCTTAGAGATGATAGTAATCATGGGTTTGGTGAGTTGTTGTAGTGCATCTTCTAGGCGGTAAATATGGCTGCCATTGTTTGTCAATGGTGGAGGGATTGAATATGAAAGATGTGCCAAATAAATGGCCTGCTTTGCTCTGGATGAGATCCAGCTTCTTGAGACTTGTTGGAGCTGAAAGTCATCCAAGCAAGTGGAGAGTGTTCCAACACACTCCTGGCTTGTGCCTTGAAGATGGTGAACAGACTTTGCGGGGGTGAAGTGACCCGCAACTGAACTACTTCTACAGTTTTAAATGTAGAACTGTACATTTCTACATTCAACAATAGATCTTTCTCAAATAGTCAACACTCATCAAAGTATAGAATCCTTACAGTGCAGAAGGAAACCATTTGGCCCATCAAATCTGCAGCCACTCTCTGACACAGCATCCCACCCAGGACACCCCCAGTATTTACCTTACTAATTTACACATCTGGGGACCCTCAGGGGCAATTTATCATGGCCAATCCATCTAACCTGCACACTTGGGGACCATGGGAGGAAAGCAGAGCACCCGGAGGAAACCCACACAGACACAGGGAGGACATGCAAACTCCACAGGGACAGTGAGCCAAGCTGGGAATTGAACCCAGGTCCCTGGAGCAGTGGGGCAGCAACTCCAACCACTGTGCCACCATAGAATACATGGGCCCTACTGAAGCTGATGTATTTGCATATGGGTTGCTACGGTTGCAGCATCTAAAATTGATGGGATGTGGGTGTCGCTGGCTGGGCGACATCACACCCACCCCTCACTTGTCCTTGAACTGAGTGGGTTGCTTGACCATTTTAGATGGCATTTAAGAGTCAGTTTCATTGCTGCAGATCTCAATTCACTTGCAGGCCAGGCAATTGAGAACTGTTTTGCATTCATCAATAGGCTCTTAATATCCAGAATTTTTTTTTTTAAATTGAGTTCAAATTTCACCATCTGCTATGGTGGGATTTGAACCCTTGTTGCCAGACGATCACCCTGGGGTGTTGAATTACTAGTTGAGTGAAAATACCTAAACACCACTCCCAATTTAAAATCATATTGCATCAACCCAACGTGGATGATCATGGTCTTTTTCCACCCTTTTTTGTAAATTCCCCTCCCTTTCCATAGCTTTGCAATAAAATAAGAGCAAATAGCTGCGTCCAATTGCTGTGCTGAAGTTCCAATCGCTGGGTGCCTATTGGAAACCGCACTATACTGACTGGTCTATTATCCAGTTGCCAGCTAATTACTTTTCCATTCAGAAAACACTAGTGCTACGTAAACATCCGCCCCAAGTGAAAAGGAGTGAACAGGAAGTCTGCACCGGAATCATCAGAAAGTAGCTCACAATTATTCTCTGATTACACCTGGAATAATTGAACCAGCCGATCACACTTCACATCACGCTGTGATACACCACTGAAATTAACCAGCCATGAGAAAGGTTGGCATCCTAAGAGGTTACAGGACAATCCTGAGCTTAATGGTTTATTCCCAACAACAGGACAACTGCAAAAAAATATACACATAGACTCAAAATGAATGCAGGCATGGAGATTTGTGGAACACTTTTCCCTCTTCATGTACCTTTCCAGACACAGAAACAAAAGCACATCTATGTTCCAAATAACACAATAATATCCATCAGGAAGACATGGGACAGAATGTTACCACCTCACTGCCCTGGATTTGGGGCGGACACAACTCGTAGGACGAAATTCTCTATTGGCCTGGGCGGGATTTGATGAGCCTCTTCCGAGCAAGGTCAGAAAATATCGGCTGTGATCTCAGAGCTGTTACCTAATAGAGATAACAAAGAACAAAGATAATTACAGCATAGGAACAGGCCCTTCGGCCCTCCAAGCCTGCACTAACCATGCTGCCTTAATGAACTAAAACTCTCTACCTTTCTGGGGACCATATTCCTCTATTCCCATCCTACATATGTACTTGTCCAGTTACTCCTTAAAAGTTACTATCGTAACTGATTCCACTACCTCCCCTGGCAGTGAGTTCCAGGCACTCACCACCCTCTGTGGAAAAAAGCTTACTTCTCCTTCAAACATTGCGACTCGCAATTTAAACCTATGCCCCCTCATAATTGACTCTTCCACCCTGGAGAAAAAACTTCTGACTATCCATTCTCTCCATAACCCTCATAATCTTGTAGACTTCCATCAGGATGGTAACAAATTTCTTCAATCTTGCTCTTTCAGTTTGTAACATCAATGAAACAACTCCTTCCATGACAACCATACAGCAGGTATTAATTACTCTGCATGCAAAGAATATAAATACATGGATATAAACTCATGGAAATTTCTCTTCTGTATTATTGAATCTATATCCAACCTCGTTAAATTTATATTTGAAGAACAAGTTTCAATTTTTGATTACAGTTCATTCTGCAACTACATGTTTTGTAACCTGAACAATTTGTGTTACAAAAAGAGAGTGAAACAAGCAAGAACATGGGACCAGGAGTCGGCATTTAGCCCCTCGAGCCTACCCCAACATCCAGTGATCTACAATCGAAGGCTGAATTACAACCTAACTCCATATATATCTGCCTTTATCTCATGCCCTTTAGTTAATGAGAATCTATCAATTTCAGTTTTAAAATTAACAATTGACAGCCATTAGCAGAAGAGTGCCAAACCAAAGCTATCTTTAAATGTCATCTGAGTCTAAATTTTAGACCCTTTCCTGAGTTCCAGCCTACACTACTAATGTGAATACCTTTCTTACCATCTACCTTACTATTCTTCTTAATACCTTGAAAATTTCCAGCAAATCACCCTCCAACCCTTCACATTTCAGGGAATAAATTCTTAGTTTGTGCCATTTTGCTTCATAATTTAAGCCTTGGAGCCTAAGCATGATTCTAGTAAATCCAAAGCCTTCTTTTCCTTAGGTGTGATACCCAGAACTACTCAATACACTGCAGCTGCGGTCGAACCAGGGCTTTGTATAGCTGAAACTACTCCTTCATATTTTAATTTTCTATCTCTAAAGGCTAACATCCCTTTTTGATGATTTCTGATGTACAATTAATTGTTACATTATATATTCCTTACAAAAGAAAGGTGGAAAAGGGCAAGCCAGGGTCTTTCAAGTTCGGAATAAAACTACTGAAAAATGCTGTCAAGGTTGATCAGAATATTTCAATACCACCTCGTGCAACAATATAAACAATCCGACTTTCAGAAAGCCAAGTGTTATCAAACATGGGCAGCCTAAGCCCTTTTCTTTTTAACCCATGGTTCTCTAATCATAGAATCATAAAATCCTTACAGTGCAGGAGGCCATTTGGCCCATCGAGTCTGCACTGACTACAATCACACCCAGGCTCTACTCCTGTAACCTTACATATTGACCCTGCTGATCCCCTGACACTAGGGCCAATTCAGCATGGGCAATCCACCTAACCAGCACATCTTTGGAGTGTGGGGGAAACTGGAAGAAACCGAGGCAGGCATGGGGAGAATGTGCAGACTCCGCACAGTGTGATGTTTCATACAGATAAGATAAGGTTAATACAGATAAGATTGACACAGATACAGACAAGGTAAAACGCAGATTAAGGTGCAGATCTCTGCCAACCTCAGCAGTCAAAAGAAGTGGGTTAATGAAATAAAGCACATCTGTTTTTGTTCATGCTATTGTCTAGTTTTGAATGGTTGCAAAGGGTACTTAATAATCTCACTAGCAATTGGAACATGCATGCATGGAAAAAAACATTTTTAAAAAACAAAAACCAAAGTTTTAAAAAAATAAGGCAATGGTGCTTTTAACAAACGAATAACATGCTGCCAAAGCCTCTGTTGGTTGCCAAGGAGTTCTCAATTATTTAGAATGAAAGGGTCACAACCTTCGAAATGTCAATCAGAAACCTGTCTTTTCAACTGTATATAAATTGCATGCAGGATGTAAGTACAGATGCTCTTAAGCAACCAGTCACATGAATCTTTTCTCAATATAACTTGCCCTCTTTGTCTATGGGGTAGATGTAGGTTGGCTTAATCATAGATTTGCCAAACAAGAAAAGCTCTTTTCACATTTAGCCCGGGTAAATTCTACAATTGCAATTTTGGAACAAATACCTCACTAAATAGATGAGACATCCTTGAGAGCAACATTTGGAACCGAGTTTTGTTTTTCAGAAAAAAAAGACTGGGGTTTTTATGCTCTTCACAGCACTTGCAGTCCTTCTATAATAGATGCTTCTGGCTCTTAATCTGTAATGTGGGTGACCTGGCAGGGTGAAGGCGTTTTCTCCTCAAGCTTTTGGGCTGGATGGAGAGACACATCTTCTGTGCTACGGGTTTTGCAACAATTAAACATTTATGGCTGTCTTGAGCGATACGCCTCAGCCTATGCGTGACACAGAGGAAATAAAGGGAACGAGGCTTTCAGTCCTCATTGTCAAAGCGCCGAGAAAGGTGGAAAAGGGCAACCCGGGGTCTTTCAAGTTCGGGATAAAGCTACTGAAAAATGCTGTCGAGGTTGTTTTGCTGCAAAACCAAATGACTGCCTTGAAGGTGATTTGACAGCATTACTGAAGCGATGATAAAAACCGACTGCGCATCTCTGCTTCAAATCTCACGTTCTTCGGCGTAATGGTTCTGCAAAAATAAAATTGCAAATGCAGTCAGCACAAGAACTTTAGATCAGTTAAAAATCAGTGAAATATTGTTGAATTATGGCACCTTACACAAGATAACAAAATTCTCGAAACAGATTGTATTTTCTGCCCAATCTGCAGATATATTTTACCACAGGCTTAGACTGCCACTTTGAAGCAACATCACACAAGTTTCAGCAAAACACTCTCCTGTGTTATCCTACAGGATCCAGCTCTTGTTATCCTTTTAATCGTTTAATTGATTCCAAGTCACTTTATCCCAAATAACCATGTAGAATGCAGATCCAATTGTCTTATCTAAACAGATGGGATCTGCTTATTGTCCGATATAAACATATAGGATGCAGTTTAGGTTTTACTAATTAGTGTCACAAGTGGGTTTAACACAGCAATGAGTTAATATGAAAATCTCCCAATCGCCACACTCAGGCACCTGCTCGTGTAGACCAAGGGAGAGCTTAGCATGGCCGATACATCTAACCAGTTTTTCAGACTGTGGGAGGAAACTGGACCACCCGGAGGAAACCCACGCAGACGTGGGGAGAATGTGTAGACTCCACACAGACAATGACCCAAGCCAGAAATCAAACGCTGGCCCCTGGCGCTGTGAAACAGCAGTGCTATCCACTGTGCCACTGAATGAATAAAGAGCACAGAGGGTGGGCATTTAGCCCATTGTATCTATGCTATCTGAAATCTAAAAATTAAATCCTGCTCCTTTGACTCTTGCTTATTGTCATATTCAATCATGCAGGATCCAACTCCCTATATAAATCATATAAGACCCAATTCACATGGTTCCATGTAATCACACAGGCATGATTCTTATGGTTCTATATAATCATAAAGTATATGTCATTTATGGGTCTGCATCAATCAATGAGTTGCCATTGTTGTATGCAAATGTATTATATAATTAGGTGTTTAAAATTCAACTCTGGAACCATCCATAATCAAATGGAAACAAAATGCTTCGTTAGATTAAAATAGAGCAGAATCTAAGCACAAAAAAAGGGATAACTCCTTATCGCTTCTGATATCCTTCCATCAAGGATGAAGCTGTGGGTAAAAGCTGGTCAAATATTAACGGATTGAAAGGTTATTTCCTTGAAGGGGATTTAAGATAAACCATGGGTGGCACAGCAGCACAATGGTTATCGCTGATGTCTCACCAGGGACCCAGGTTCAATTCTGGCCTAAGATGGTTGTCTGTGTGGAGTTTGCATGCTCTTCCTGTATCTACGTGCATTGCCCCCAAATGCTCCAGTTTTTTCCACATTCCAAACATGTGCTAGCTAGGTAGATTGCCTTTTAGTGTCCAGGTAAATACGTGGGGTATTGCAAAAGGGCTTGTATGGGGTTGTTGTTGTTGGTGCAGACTCAAAGGGCTAAATGGCATTGTCCTACACTGTTGGGGTTTTACGATTCTATGAATTTTGAGGTAAATAAAAACTTTTTGAAGAAACATAGTGGCTATTTGGGATAAAGTGACTTGGATTCTATATAATTAAAAGCACAATGAAAGCTGGAATCTATGTTATATAGGACTGTGGTCTGCTGAAACTTGTGCAATGTTAAGTGCCCCCTGTTACTTCAAAGTTGCAGTCTAAGCCCATGGTAAACTATGTCTCCTGATCAGGTCGAAAACATATTTATTTCCAGAATACTATCCCTGGTAAGGTGCCTTAATTCAACAATCTTTTAAACCGGATTGACTTTAGGCTGAAACGGACTTCCATCGATTATGAAATAAATCTGTTTATTGGGGAATCTTCTCTTTTATGGACACACAAAATCCCTTGACATTGTTGGAAAGAAATCAGGGAAATCCTCCCAAGCGTGCCCAATAATTATCCTTCAAGCAAATCCGAGTCATTGATTTTATTACTGATCAAGGGATCTTGCTTTTTAAAATCACATTAAAAAAAACACTTGTGGTAATATTTTCTTGAAGGGAACTGGCAAAATATTTGAGCACTAACACAGGCAAACCAGACCAAATGAATACCACATGCTGAAATTTCTACAATTCTGCTGGGTTGTTCGTGTTGAAGAATTGTATTTTTCAATCGTAATGTACATGCATAGTTGTATTTTCTGATTGGCTTGACCAATCAACATGCTTCATTCTCCATGGAAATGGTGCCAACTCTTGCACCTTCCAAATAGTGCTGAATAGATGACCCAATGTTAATCAGAGTCCCACGTGAAGGTATGTTTTGTACTGAACAGCTGCTGCAAATAATGTCTTACCTTGCGGCAAATGGTCATAGTTTATTTTGCATTCACATTTTGTTTGGATTATCTATAAACCGACAAAAGGCCCAGAGCATTTTCCTGTTAAACTTTCGGCTCAGTTTACCAAAATTATTCAATTATTGTCATTAAAATGAAATAAAGCTCTTGCGGTACCACGAAATCCACATCACTCAATAATGGACTGCTTTATTTGCACCAAGATATAATAACTGCAACCAATTTATTTTCAATCTGCTCAAATTAAATGTGAATTAATATTACATTAATAAGGTCAAGTCTTTACTCCTCAAATAAACAGTATTATCTAAAAGCTCACCTCTTTGCTAGATATTTAAGTACTTAGAATTCCTTCCCCTGAGAGGCAGGTGGCATAGTGGTTGGCATCACTGCCATACGTAGCGCCAGAGACCTGGGTTTGATTCCCAGTTTAGGTCACTGTCTGTGCAGAGCCTGCACATTCTCTCTGTCTGCGTGGATTTCCTCCAGGTGCTCTGGTTTCCCCACAGTGTGAAAGGTGGGTTTCTTAGGTGCATTGGCCAGTTAAATTCTCCCTCAGTATACCCGAAGGGTGCCAGAATTTGGCAACTAGGGAATTTACACAAAAACCTCATTGCAGTGTTAATGTAATCCTACTTGTGAAATTTATCAACTTTGAACTCTGTTTCCCTTTAAGTATTTTAAAACCCACATACTATTTCTTTAATTGAATTCTACTGCAATACCCAATGTGTGAATGAACATTATGTCAAATCAATTTGATTATTGGTAGATAAAATGTAAACAGAGACTCAAGTCTGGAATGTACTGATTCATTAAAATACAAATCTAGAAAAGGAAAATCCCAAAGGAAAACAACCAACTCAAATTCTCCAATAGGTGCCTATCACATTGCTCAACTTTTGCTTTAAAATGATTTCACATACTGTGTACATTTCTCCCAGTTGCATATGAAGATGTATTAATGTTCATAATGTGCAAATAAAGCAATCAATTATAACTTGCATTTTTCTGCTACCTTTAAAGTCCTGAGCGGATTCAGCAGAGAAATATCAAACAGAATTTGATTTTGTGCCGCACAAGGAGACATCAGGGCAGAATGCCAAAAGCTTGGTTGATGAAGGACGTTCAGATGGGAGATGGGGAGCACAAAGAAATTTGTAAATGAGGTCACAAGTTTATAAAATCAAGTTGTTGCTTAACTGCTCCCTGAAAGATCAGTTGCACAATACACCATTCTGCTTCCTGGAATCTCTGATGGGAACACAGGATTTTACAGAACTATATGGGGTTTTAAGCAACAAGGTCAGGTTACTGGTCTAGGGACCCAGAGGACTGAACAAGTCTATAAGGTGACTTGGGGCAGCACAGTGGCTAGCACTGCTGCCTCAAAGCGCCATGGGCTCAGGTTTGATTCCCGGTTTAGGTCACACTGTACAGAATCTGCACATTCTCCCCGTGTCTGCATGGATTTCCTCCACGTGCTCCAGTTTCCTCCCACAGTCTGAAAGATGTGCTGATCAGGTGCAGTGACCCAAACAGGCACCATAATGCAGTGACTAGGGGAATTTCATAGCAACTTCATTGCAATGTGAATGTAAGCCTTACTTGTGACTAATATATAAACTTTAACTTTAATTGAATACTATCCTTTACTAAGAGGAATTGAATTGTAATCAGCTGATCTCAGCAAATACAAAGACATGAGAAACACAATAAGCAGTTAAAGACATTATTTATTTGACCAATGCATTGGGAGAGGTAGTCGCAGGATTCTAAGTTCCCTTTGTCCTTATATCACATGGATACGACAATTATACATTTCTGAAGATTTAATAGTCCTGTCCAGCCTGGTCCAATTACACTAATACACTTTATTTACTTTGGCCAATAGCATTCTACTTGTCAACAGAATTAGGAACTCATTGGTCAACCTAAACCAGAAGTCTCCCCCACCCTCCCCCCCCCCACTTTGCTTTGTAACACTACTGATGTGAATCCAATAGGTTCAAGGTTCACCCCTAACATCTGCAATCCTGGGAACAAGAAGGGAATCACCTTCTCGTCTGTTTTCCATCCCTTTATTTGGGACGTTGAATTGCAGCTATTGATTACAGCTAGAAGCTGAATCCTTCTGTTCATTTTCAAAAACTTTGGTAGCTTGTAGCTGCCTAGCCTGCCTCTGATAAAAGGGTATATGCTTTGTGCTTCATTATTCCTAATTAAACTTATTTCCCATTATACTAAGGAATAAATTGCTTGTTGGCCAAAGCTCACAAGAAAATACAAAAATATAGTTTAACTCTAGAATATTGTTCAAAAATGATAGTGTGCCTGTACAGACAATATCTTCATATGACATAGTGAGGCACATGATACTTGTTTTCTATATTACATACAAATAATATACCTGGCATTGTGGTCCCTATTTTAAGCATCTACTTGTTTTAGTCTCAAAAGCAGGGATTTCTGTATTCCCTGCTACATAAGGGGATTAGTGGAGTAAATACATCGGGTTATGAGGATACAGCCTGGATAGGATGGTCTATCAGAGTCGAAGACTCAGTGGGCCGTATGGCCTCTGCTATATGGTCAGGGTTCTACAGTTCTTTCTTATCTAGTCTAACCTATATGTCACTCCAGACCCACAACAATGTGGTTGCTTTTAAGTAAGGATGTTTTGCTTCAGTTATAAAGGACACTGATATGACAACATTTTGTGCACAATTTTGGTCTCCTTATTTTAGGATGGGTGTTAATTTGTTTTAGGTTGACGAAGAGGGGTTGACTAGATCTATGCCTGGAATGAGCGTGTTGTCTCCTGAGGAAGGATTAAACTGTGTCACTGGAGTTTAAAAGAGTGAAGGGTGAGTTGATTGAACAATATAAGACCTTGAATTGTCTTGAAAAAGTGGATGTGCAAAAAAATGTTGCTTATTAGACAGGGTAGATTTACAAAGACTGTTCTCAATAGTGGTGGAGTCTAGAACTAGGGGTCACAGATTAAGGATAAGGGGTATACCTTTTAGAACTGAGGTGAGGAGAAAATTTATTTACCCAGGGGGTGGTGCAAGTGTATAATTCACTACTACAGGATATAGTTGGGGCCAAACATTTGTCTGATTTCAAGACCAAATTACATACAACTCTAGGAGTTAAAGGGATCAATGGATATTAGAAGGGAGAGGAGGAAATCAGTATATTGAATTGGATGATCAGCCAAAATGAATGGCCTACTCCTGCTTCTAGTTTCTATGTTTCTAAGTATGTGGGCAAGTCCAGAACTTAAGGGACGGGGGGGGCACTCTTAAAGTTAGGGATTACCCTTACAGGACAGAGAGAGATGAGGAAAAATGCTTTCTTGGGTAGTCGTCCTCCTTTGAAACTCTGCCTCAGAAGGGGGTGGAGGTGGGTCATTAGATATTCTACAGCAGAGACAAATTCTTGTTAAGGCAGAGAGTCAAATGTTATTGTGGGCAGCTGGAATGCAAAATTCAATACACAAACAGATCAGCCATGAGCTTATTGAATGATGGAGAAGGCTCATGAGCGCCCTTCTTCTCTCCCATTCTTTATATGAATAATGATGACTTTGGTGACTGGGAAATTCAAATTTAGTTAACTAAATAAGTTTGGAATTAAAAGCTAAGAGTTTAAAACATGAGCAGGGTAAGTGTCAAAACAAATTAGCATTCATATCCTTTGAGGAAGGATATCTGCCTTGGGTGGCATAGTGGTTAGCACTGCTGCCTCACAGCACCAAGGGCCTGGGTTCATAGCCATTCTAGATTCTTCCTTGCCCAGTCATGTCACTCCAACTCCAAAAGTCAACAGCAGAGGTTGACTTTTAATTTCCATTGAAAGAACTCATCAAGCCATTCAGTTGTGCTCAATAAGAAAGCAGTTCATTGTCCAAAAAGGACAACTCTGAATTTGCAGTCTTCAGAGAATCCCCACACTGCAGAAAGTAGTTATTGAGAGTCTGCACAACAACACTTCCCAGGCCCTATATCTGCAACCTCTTGTACTTACTCACCTGTCTTTCAAAGCTAATGCAGATTCTGCTTTTAGATTTCTGCTCAGCAATTCTAGCTCCAAATAGCCCCTTACAAAATAAAATTCCCAAACCTCTTTTTTTGACTCAGCTAGATTTTTCCCCTCAATTGATCAAAGCTTCTCAATTTCAATCTCATCAAATTTCCTTTTAACCTCCTTTGTTCGAATGAACACAGCCCAGATGCTTTGGCTTCTCCTTGAATCTAAAACCTCTCATCTCAGTGAGTCTACCCACACCCAGCACAAGGCCTTTGGCAACCTTCCTGAAGTAACTTTCCAGAACTTGACACACCACATTAACTGCAACCCGCCCAATAATTTGGGCATAGTTGTACCTCAATGTTGGCACTCTATACATTATCGTAGAAGTAAATTAATCAGCTCCATTTGAATCCTCAGATTTAATGCCTTGTAAACAGGCTTTCTAGTTACTGTAAACAGTGTGTGTGTGGAGAGGTACAGGTTGGATTTTACTAGCCTTCTGGAAATGGGCTAGGAGGCAGGAAATGAGCTGATGAAATAGTGACAGCGGGCTTTGAGAGGGAAAACTGATGTGTTCCCACCACCAGGCATATTCTCAGAAGAGCAAATGGCAGCATCCAATTGATTGGCTATTAATGGTGACTTGCACCTCCACTTTTTTAGGGCAGGCTCATTTCATGTGGGGAGGCCAACAAGAAATTGTGGCAACCTCCCTGCATTTTCTCCATTGTGTTGAGGATGGTTATGGTGGGTGGCCTTCTCTCTTCTCCCAACCCCCACTTTTTTCAGCTGTTCAAAAACATTTCAAGCTGGGTCATTTGGTGTCAGGCATCATGAATATGACCAAAGTTCCTCTCGGTCATTTAGCCAGCTAGGGCTGGACCATAATTACCCCATGGTGACAGTGGCCAGAATTACAGTGGTCAGGAGTAATTTGCTCCAGGGAGCCAGGTTGAATTCCAGTCTTGGATGACTGTATGGAGTTTGCATATTCTTCCTATGTCAGTGTGGGTTTCCTTCTGGTGCTCCAGTTTCTTCCCATGGTGGATGTGCAGGTTAGGTGGATTAATAGGGTAAATTACAGGGATAAGATGAGCTGGGTAAGATGCTGTTGGAACAACAGTGCAGACTCAATGGGCTCTATGGCCCTCCTCTGCACTATTGAGATTTTATTCAATGGCTTAAGTCCTGGTTCATTGGACCATAGGAAAATAACTTATCAGCCCATTCCTATTCTAGTGACAGCTTCATTACGGGCAGATAAATCTCAACTAACTGGAAAGGCTGACTGAACAAAGAAAAACTTGTATCTGAAGCAAATACATGAAATCCAACAAAATCTGATGCAAATAATCATGAGAGGTTTGGTAGAAAGTGGTCTGTTCAACAGAACCAGAGGACATTGATTTTAGACAAATACACTGAAGATGGCATGAAGATTTTTTTTAAATGCAGAGAGGTTAGGATCTGCATTCTACTGCCCGAGAGTAGTAGAGACAGATTTAATTGTAGCATTCAAAAGAAATTTAATTATCCTAAAGAGAAAATTGCAGGGCTACAGGGAAAGGGCAGGCAGTGCGGGACTGTGCGAGTTGTTTATGCAGAGAAACTCAGTAGAAAAACACATCACGTCTTCCAATACTGTAAGCATTCTATAATCCATACTGCCAATAGCTGAGTTTTTTGAAAGACATCTTGCTATGTGGATAGGTAAATACAGATCGCTAATCAACCAAGACGTACTGTGACATTCATTCACTAAGAACTTGCATTTTTACATGGCATCATTTCACACTCCAACATCTAATGTAACCATCAAGTACAATTCAAGACTATAAGAATGAAAAGATATAATACACACACACATTTGAGTCAGAATGAGATCAAAACAACTGTTAAAATGAATAGAAAGAACTTGTATTCATATATGATGCCCCAAAACATTTTACAACCAATTACGCATTTTTGAGGTGTAGTTACTGATTTAGTGCAGGAAATGTGGCTTGCCAATTTACACACTGGAAATATAGTATAAAAGATTAATTTTAATTATATAAATAGACAGTTTGCAGTGATACAAAATAACATAACAGAATATGCTGAGAGACAGTTCTATGTCCAGCCTTGTGCTAAGCCTGTGTTGTACACAATTAGTAGAACGTTCAATAAAATTTACTAACCTTGCCTCAGCAGTATCTGTAAAGCCAAACCATAGGCAACCCCCTCCAAGATCCACAACAATGGTAACAGAGGAAGGTCCATAAGCAGCAAACGACAAGGAAAGTACTGTCAACAATATTGAGAAAAACAATGACCCCCCCAACCTACCTTCCCATGAAAGTCGCACTGCAAATTAGCGACATGTAACCTTTTATATCCAAGGGCAGAAATGTGCTTTATACAACATCTCATCCAAAAGATAACTTCCATAGTACTGCACATTTTTGCTTAAGCATTTCAAACTGGATAGAGTGCTATGACCAAATCACATCGATACTGCCATGACAGCAGTTTCTGCGCAACTTTAAACTAAAACATGAGATCTTTAGTGGATACCTGACATCTAGGCATCTTCCAGGGTGGCAGTTGGGTGGTTCAGCTGGCTGAACAGCGTGGATCAGACCTGTGCTTAGGTGCAGGCTGAAGTTAACTTTTGAATGGCCCAGTAGCAGAATGTTCAGTACTGCTACCTCACAGTGCCGGAAACCTGGTTCAATTCTGACCTTGAGCGATTGTGTGGAGTTTGCATGTTCTCTCCACGGATTTCCTCCAGTTTCTTTCTACAGTCCAAAGATGTGCAGGTTGGGTGGAGTGGCCATGCTAACTTGCCCCTTAGTGCCCCAAGATTAGGTGGATTAATGAGGTAAATACGTAAGATTGCAGAGATAGGGCTTGGGTAAAATACTCAGCGCAGACCAGATCAGCTGAATGGCCTCCTTCTGCACAACAGGGACTCTATTCTATGAAATGGTGAGAGCATGCAAAACTCAACATTAATGAACTCAACTAATAAAAATGTAGCATCAATAATTGTAGTCATAAATCAACTGAATTGTCTTACACAGCTGATTCATGAAAGTGCTTCAGGGAAGGAAAATTGCTGTCCATGATCTGTCTGGTATGTGACTCCAGACCCATTAAATGTGATTGACTCTCAACTGGCCTCTGCAACTGATTTGCAAACCAATCAATCACATTCAAAATAATACAGCTCACCAGTGGCGTCTCGGGCAATTAGGGATGGGCAATGAATGTTCGCCTCGTTAGTCACATCCAAATCCCATGAATCAATATTTTAAAAATTGGCTGCACTGCCAACCACTTCAATCAGATGAAAGTTCGAGTGACCAAAAATATCCATGAATAAAATATTATCCCACAGGAATTAAATAATTTCCTTTGCGTGGCTTGCTGGCATAAATTCTACTTTACAGACTAGCTCTATTGTTGAAGCAGACAGTCCTGGCTCCTGATAAACAGCATTAGACTGTCCCAAACAATTTTCACACACTCCTCTTCCTTTAGCACCTCTCTGGCGTTCAACTCAAAAAAATCCCTGTGCAAGAAGAAGAATTCAGTATCTCAACCTAAATGAGCAAATTCAGCACAAGGGATTCTTTTGAAAAAATTAAAAATGTTCACTTGGAATCTGGGATCTTCAGTTACCACCTTTAAAAATCAGAGCAGTTAAAATGTTAAAGTTATTTCTCTTTACAGTCAGGGCTCAATGCTCATTTCTCCAACATTTTTATTTGGTGTTGTGGCGGCTCGCAAATCCTTTTGCTTCATTAGACTTTGTTTTTATAGTCAGGCAGCCAATTATTCCTGCAAAGGTAAACATCAGCCTGGTTTTGCTTTGAAGGATCCTTATATTTTGTAATAACCAGAACAAATTGATCTCAAATTTATCAATGATAAGTCACTGATTCATTTAAAGGTGAAGTTAGATAATAAGCATGAGGAAGAAAGGTTATGCTGAAGGGGAGTATTGGGTGGAACATAAACATAGATCATTTTGTCCTGCTAATTCAATGTAACTTTATGGAAGGTTTTTTTCATAGACTAACACACATTCACTGGTTTGTATGCGTAAGACCAGCAATACAACCAACTGCACCATCATAAATTTTGACATATAGCACAACTGACAGGAGACAAAATACCAAATATTTCATTTTATACTTTATTATAAAAAAGTAGCCAAGAAAGCAGTAGCAAGTCCATTTAGATGCAGAACGAAGCAAAGGATACAGATGAAGTGCTTAAGTAAGGACACATTGCATGAAGGGTTTACAACTGTGCGAAACAAGGGTACGACAGGCTTTTTTAAAAAGCCTGCCACTGACCAGGAAATCTAATAAATTTAAAGACACAATCCAAGTCATGCTGTTTACATCCTGCACAATACATTAAGACATTAGCAGTAGTAATTGGCAGTTGCAGAAAACAACAAATGCCACTTTATATTTATTATTAGGAAAGGTGCTTTTTGAGGGGCTTTTTGTTAACAGTTATTCTGGCATTCAAGAAAATTACATTATCCTTCAACATTTTGTTCTACCATAATATATACATTTCAAAATTTGCTTCCATGCTTAACCAAAAGTAATTTACCAAAAGATAACTAAAGGTAAAAGGTAAACCAAAATTGAATTCTACAGTACAAGTATAAAAATATATTACAAATCTGCAGAAATATTTACAAGCAATTTACTATTATCTATATGCAACTCTTTATACCTTCTGAAACTAAGACTAGGATGTTACAGAATAATCTAGAATTTTTCCCATCTTCATACAAGTAAAAATACAGACTCTCTTTCACGTGGTATACACGCAAGCATGAAGATTATCAACAATGCGATCACTTGGTTAATCTTGTCTCTAAGATCTTCTATGCAGCAAGCTTTGGTGCAACAAAATAAAACTTTCCAGCTTTTATACCCCAAAAAGATCAACATCCTACAGTGGCAGCAGAAAATATTTAACTTTCAACATCTGAGATCAGATATATTGAATGTTGAAGTCATACAGTACAGTTCAGAAACATTAATTTATGAATCCTTACTGTAAAGACAATTAGAAAGAAAAATACAGATTAAAGAAAACCCATTACAATGTACCTAGTTAAACTGAGGTTGTTATGCCATTTGCAGCAATCAAAAGAAAATAATAAAAAGTGTCTCCACTCCAATCAGAAGTTAGACATTTTAGATTTTTTTATTGTTTCCTTTTAAAACCTTTCGTGAAATTTGAAATCTTGATTTAGATTAGAAAGGGGCACAGCCTGAAGCAGCAAGCGAACAAGTCCCAAGGAGAAAGTTTCTCATTGCACTTTCCCCCCGTTAGATGCCAAACATTCCCTGTAGAGCTTTTCTCATTGTACCGTCTCATGTCGAAGAGGTGGAGTGCGAGTCCAACTAGAGCTTCAGATCCATTCTCCCAAAGTTTGCTTTTAGTACAAATAATCAGCTAGGACTGGGAGAAAAAAAAGTGATTCTAATGTGCAATATTCTATTTCAGACATGGCGGCTAAATTCGACAACCTCCTGGTTCCCAGATTCGATCTTACCTCCTTTTCAGCCTTTTCTGTGGCATTGTCCTGTAGGGGGAAAAATCCAGAAGTTACTTAAAATGTATAAACTTGCATCTAAAGTGAGCTGCAAAATGCTCAGAAAATATTTCAATAAAATTCATCAACAGAAGCTAAGTGACTAATTATTATATAACCCTTGCTCTTCGTAGTTATTCAAAGTTTAACATGTCCCAATGCCAAATATTTATTATTTTAAACAAGATCTTGCTGAAGTAAGCTTATTTCATAGTATATAGAATGCTCAGTCACAAAGAGCAGTCGAGGCAGATCTTTTACAGGAAAGACAGAACAAACATTTGAAGAATTGGAGATTCTCAGGAGAGCACAAAGCAAGACACTGATTTAGTTTGGATTGTTTAGGAGTCAGTAGCGACATGATTAAACTAAATGCTCATCTGTAAACACCCATCCTTCGATTAAAAAAACACAATTTATCTACAGGTTGGATTTTTTTTTTTATCAAAAGCACTGTTCAGAAATCTTTGGAACAAGAAAACCTGCAAAATAGTTTCAGGGGAATAAATAAACTCAGCCAGATTTTGGGTAGCACAGTAGTTAGCACTACTGCTTCACAGCACCAGGGGCCTGGGTTTGATTCCGAGCTTGGGTCAACGTCTGCGTGAATTTCCTTCAGGTGCTCTGGTTTCCTCCCATGTTCTCAAAGACATGCTGGTTGGGTGCACTGACCCAAACAGATGCCAGACTGTGGCCACTGGGGGAATTTCACAGTAACTCATTGCACTGTTAATGTAAGCTTTACTTGTGACTAATAAATAAACTATGCTTTCCTGTCCGTCCATAACACACATCAAAAATGATGTTAAATAAATTGCATGGCTTCCTATCCCTTCCCCATATATATATATATATATATATATATACATGTGCAAGCACACCTACTGAATTAAAGGGTGACAACTGTTCTCAGCGTAGCTGTCAAAGGGACCAAATTTACTGAGAAAAACTGACAGAAATATGCTAATACACAAAGTAATTACTCCTGCACTCAACGCACTCACCACCCCACCATTCCAAATCCTTCCTATTGTATATCCAGAGGATATACTTCACAGCTCCAGGTTTCGATTCCCGGCTCGGGTCACTGTGTGGAGTTTGCACATTCTCCTCATGTCTGCATGGCTTTCTCCAGATTGGTCCGGTTTCCTCCCACAGTCCAAAGATGTGCGGGTTAGGTTGATTGGCCATGCTAAAATTGCCCCTTAGTGTCCTGAGATGTGCAGGTTAAAGGGATTAGCAAGTAAATATGCAGGTAGGACCTGGATGGGATTATGGTTGGTAAGAGGCCTCTTTCTGCATTGCAGCATTTCTATAATTCTATGATGTGGAAGTTTGTTGGGGATAACTACTTTTTTATAAAACTGGAACTCCAGGATATCAGTACTTTATTGAATTTGAAAAAATCTGTCCACTTATTCAGACACAAACTGTTCAAAATCCCTGTCACAGTGCAATGAACATTTTCAATCACAACAGAACATTCTCAAGTATACTTTTCAGAGTTTTCTCATTGCACTTTATTAGCCAGAACAGGAGAATCTGTCCATTTATGGGTATTTTCCCATTCTAAAAGTAGCATTTAGTAAAGACAGTCTCAAGATGAAATTTAGACAAAGTAGATACTCCAGTCCTTTAGCTATGGTGCTAAAGTTTTTTAAAAAATCCTGAAGCACAACCCAGGTGAAGTCTTCAATTAATTATACACTGAATTGTCTGAGCTACAACCTAAAGAGCAAAGCACTATTTGCAGATAAGTTTTTGACACTATTCTCAGATGGCTGATCAAAGAAATGCATTAAAATGACTATTTTGCATAGGCACAGGACAGTACTGCAATTAGTTGACACTGATTTGGTGCCTGGTATTTCTCCAACTGATTCCAAGGAGTGCTTGCAACCAATTCTGGACTTTTAACAGGGACACATGCCTGCTTGGTCAGGAAGCACGAAGGTCCATTTTCTGCTGCAGAAGGGACTTCAGAATTGTTCAAATTGCATTTTGCGGTCCATCAAATTGTCAAATTTGTATCGGTTTGCCCAGTCAGATTCAACAGTCTTGAATTAATAGTGAACCTAAAATAGAACAGAAACGGCAAAATGTGTCATGCTGGACACTTTTAGCCAAAACTAATCAGAGGAATGGAGATATGCTGAAACATAAAAACAACTTTGAATTGCTTTCATTTGACTAATTTTAGGTGAAAGGAATGCAAGTGCCAGGTCACTCCTACAATAACCACTAACCCCAATCAAACTCAAACCGGCTTCAAGGTAGAACTAGGTATCCTTGAGACTGACAGCTAAAAGAATGTTTCCTGGAAAAGTGACTACCTTTAAAATGTTCCTTCAGGGTGTTTGAGCTCAGCATTGATAAGACTGCTTTGATTTTCAATTCTTTTACAAATATGAAGTCTTGGGAGCAATAGTTTCATATTCCTCTACCTGCACGGTTCTTCCATCCCAGAAACTTTGATTTGTCTACCTTTCAGCTGCTGACCGAGCATGCTATTAACTGACAACTATATAAAAGCTGGAATTGATCATTCATCCCAACCCCCTCCCAAAAGTAAGGCTACTCCACTATCCAATCACATCATGACTGGCCTGGATCTCAACTTTATCCACATGCCGTGTTTGACTTTATATCCTTTTGCACAGCAAAAGAATATTGATCTTAGATTTGAAATAATCAAGCTGGCATGATCCCTTAGCTTTTCCGCTCTATTCTCCATTTACAAATTCAAGTAACCCATAGTTTTTTTTAAATCAACTTATTCTTCCACTTTTACAAATGTATGTACAGACACTAAATTCTCTGTTCCTTACCCTTTTCAAAATTGCGCCATTAATAATATATATTATTTTCCCATTTCACATCAACCTGAACCCTGTAACTATCCTCATCACTATCTGTGGCTTTGCCAAGCTTTCTAATGCTGCATCTTATACCCTCAATATAAACTGCTTTAAAAAAATTAACAATGGACCTGAAACTGACTCTTGGACAACACTTTTCAAGCCACCTCCGAGTCTGTAAAACATTATAGATAACCACACTTTGCAACCTGTCACTTAGTCAATTTTATATTTATGCCCCACTATACTACAAAACTAGTTAAAGCAGTTTCTCCTTGTAATCTAACCCTTGGGAACAATCTGATGAATTTGTCCTGGGCTCCTTTAAAGGCCAGTATATCTATTCCAAGTTGTGGTTTCTAGAATTGTGCATATTACTCCAGATATAATCTAACTGGGGCTTTGCAAGCAAAAGAGAAAATACTTGAAAATCTCAGCAGGTCTGGCAACATCTGTAAGGAGAGAAAAGTGCTGATGTTTTGAATCCAGATTACCCTCTGTTAAAGCTGTTTTGACAAAGGGTCATCTGGTCTCAAAACATCAACTCTTCTCTCCTTACAGATGCTGGCAGACCTGCTGAGATTTTCGAGCATTTTCTCTTCTGGTTTCAGACTCCAGTATCCAGTTATTTACTTTTATCTGGGGCTTTGCAAAGTAGTGGCAAAACATCCACCCCATCTTTATTCCAATCCTTTCTAAAAAGAGGGATGGAAAATAAATAAAGGCCAAAATTCCATTACATTTGTGATGATTCCTAGGACCCAGATACCACACTTTACTGAACATTTGGGTCTCTAAAGAGGAGATGAGCACAGAACATCAAATCTAATAATGGCAAAACTAAGGTCATACTACTTGAAGCTGGCAAAGGTGAGAGAAAAGAACCAGGGCAGCAACACTAACAGCAAAGCATGCCAAATGATATAAACTCTTTCTAGTATTCCTAACAAGTTAGAATTCTGTCAAGGAAGAGGAAAGGATATTGTGCAGAACCAGTCTTGTATACACAAAGTGAAGATGACAGATGGTACGATAAAGATAATGCTTTTCCTCATATAATGAAACAATAATATTGCTATCTTCTATTAACTCAACAAAAGTATGTCATTTAAGTCAGCTAATTGTGGGATGCTCACTGACATGTTAACGGTTTTTAAAGCTCAACAGTTTTAAAAACTGGTCCCTGCATTTATTTTTACACCATCAACGTGTTTCCTTCTATCACCAGGAACCACGTACTGCTTGCACATAACATTTAGCAGTATGTTTTAAAAATGAACTGTACTATCATCAGGTGGTTGCTTTACAAATTACCTAGCTATGAATTTTACTTGTGTGAAACCATAAAGGTAAAATCTGTGTACTTTATAAATGAACCCAAACTTTACCATTGCTGCTGTTTGGGCCAATAGCTCTTCAGAATCCAGAATTAATTTCCTTGAAACACTGGTGAGAGGTGTTTTGATAGAAGGGTTTAGAAAGAGTAAGTTAGTTTCCTATGCCTGAGGGTTGATAACCGGGAGGCATAGATTTAAAGTAATTGGCAAAAGAACCAAAGGTGACATGGGGGGAAACCTACATCACACAATGAGTTGCTAGGATTTGGAATGTGTTACTTGATTGAGTCATGGACAGATTAAATAATATCTTTCAAAAGTGAACTGGATAAATAAATAATTGAGGGGGATAAAAATTACAGTAATAGAGGAAAAGATAGGAGAATTGAAATTAATTGCACTGCTCTTTGAAAGAACACATGCAGCTTCAGTGAGCTGAATGGGCTCCTTCTGTCCTGCATGGTTCTTTGATTTGCCTTTTCCTCTATTTAGTTCAGTGATTGTCATGAGTTTATGGATTCTCTTGACTTACTGCGTAGAGATCAGTTAAGTAGAAGATGCAAACAAATGAAAGACTGGTTAGACTAGAACAACGTTGTTTTCACTGGCACATGGGGTGAACTGCATTGAATGAACTATTTCTCATTAAAAAGATTACGAACAAAATCTCTATTTGTATAAAAATGTGACCTGCCTTGAAGGTACACTTGCAACAATACTAGCAGAATGCAGATTGAGTTTTAGTTTTATCCCTACCTGTGCTGATTCTTCTAGACTTAAGTGAAGTTTAGCTGTCATGTGTCAACCATGGAGCCATGTTCATAATGTTGTATGGAGCCAGTCGGCCTGTCAGTACAAGTAAAAACAGCTCAAAGCTGAATTATTCTGAAGTACATTACACTGCTGCAGCACAAAATTGTACTATTGGTGTGTAATTAAAGACTTTTATTCCTATTTTTAACCAAGCTAAAAGAACTGACTCAAACTGAAGTGTATACCGGTCTGAAGGACACAATTCTCTATTAAATAAAAATCTATAATCACCTAACTCATAGCTTTAAGATCTGACTCATCAGATTTATCGAACACGAATGTGCTGGTATAAGATTTTAAGAAAACAAAGTATTTTCTATCAAGCAAAGAAATGCAGCATTATAACAATGTCTGATTTCTGTTGCCCAAATATGGAATTTAAACCCAGAAACTACAATTTGGAATACAAGGAATTTCCCGATTCCCCGCATGGTTCGACCATGAAATGCGTATTACCTTTGTAAAGGTCAAAAGAAATTTGCCCCATTCATTATGAGGACCTGCAATGAATACAACCACAGGTTAACCCAATGATGAAGATTTAAGGTCATCATCCACCAGAATGTGACTTGGCAGTATTCTCCACATTAAACTGATTAGTGTCATGGCTCCAATTGCAAAGTGGCAAGTAACATTCAGGCCACTATAGTGCCAGGCAATGACCATCTCCAACAAGAGAGCATCCAATCACCTCCTCTTGATTTTCAGTGGCATTATCATCGCTGAATCACTCCACTGTCAACATCCTGTATATTATCACTGACCAGAAACTGAATCAGGTATGTAAATACTGTGACTATATGAGGTCAGCTGCTGGGAATTCTGAGCAACCTCCTGGCTCACAAAGCCTGGCCACCATCCACAAGGCACAAGTCAGAAGTGAGATGGAACACTTTCTACTTGCCTGGATGAGTCAGCTCCAGCAACACAAAAGCACAATTCCATCCATGATGAAACAATTCACTTGATTGGCACCCCATTCTCCACCAATGCACAATGGCAGCGATGTGTATTATCTACAAGTGCACTGCAGCAACTCATCAAGGCTCTTTGGACAGCACCTTTGAAACCTGTGATCTGTATAACTTAAAAAGATATGGGAACACCACAACCTGCAAGTTCCTTGCCAAGCTGCACACTACATTGCTTGGAAATACATCACCGTTACTGTCGCTGGATCAAAATCCTACAACCTTTTCCCTAGCAGCACTTGGATTGCTGTGATTCAAGGTGCCACGTCATCACCACCTTCTAGAGGGCAATAAATGCTGGCCTAACCAGTAACACCCATATTCTATGAGCCAATCAGTAAAGGTTTTTAAACTGGAAGCAGAACAACAGAGGTGGAAGGATTTCGTAATTGTTAGAAACAGCAAAATACGACACAGCAACTAGAGATAAAATGCAAAGAGAATGAGAAGTACTGTAAGAATAGAAAAGGGGAAGGCATCAAATATTTAAGGTGAAGTTTTTGTAGTTCTGGACAAATTATAATCTTCAAAATTGCTCAATTTATTACATTTCCAGCATTACTAACTGGGTTAACAGTCTATATTAGAAAACAAATACACCCACATAACTAAAAGAGAAAATTCTGGAAAATTTCAGCAGGTCTAACAGCTTCTGTAATGAGAGAAAAGAGCTGATGTTGAGTCCAGATGACTCTTTGACAAAGTCTTGATAAAGGGTCATCTGGACTCGAAATGTCAGCTTTGACAAAGATTTGACATAAGGTCATTTAGGCTTGAAATGTCAGCTTTTCTCTCCTGAAAGATGCTGCCAAACTGGCTGAGATTTTCCAGCATTTTCTCTTTCGGTTTCAGATTCCAGCATCCACAGTAATTTGCATTTAAACACTTCCCATACTAGTTGACAGTCTGGGCAATGAATTTTATTTAAATATGAGTTCCACCCCTCTCAGCATTTCCCTCAATATCAAGATCAAATGCAGTTTTCAGATGAAATGGGGTTTAAGCCATGTTGTGCAATGAAATATGACAAATAGATATACAATATACATGCATATCAAGTCCCTATTTTAAGTAATATACTGTCATTTTTATAAAAATTTTTACATTACAGTTAGCTAGCTAGCAGGAGACATCACAATTTGGAGAGCCCAGCCAGTCGGAGTCTAGAATTTATTGTCTAGTCAAATGGAGAAGCTAGGAGCTGGGAAAATAAAAGAAACTGCAGCACCATTACTAGTTACATTGCAGTACAAGAACAACCTTACTGATCATAGAATTTATAACAAAATCTGGCAAAGGAACCACAAGGAACTTGCTGCCAAGGGGTATAAGATTCTGTAGTAAACCTGAATAATATGTAGAACCTGATGAGTTTTCTTTTAAAAACAAGATGCATAGATGATCACCAGATAGTCTGGGTTGACAATACAGAATCTTTATAAAAGATACGCTGCCCAAACAGTTAAAAATTCAGCATTTGTTACAAGTGGTTGTTACCAAAAAACTCTTTTTTTAAGCTGAAAAATTAGAAGTATGGCTGCTTTTATTCAACTTCATGTGAAATATTGAGGAATGGGAGTGACACAGTTAAAATCCATAAAGAATGGATATTTCTCCAGTCCACATTTTGTAGCCATGTATAATGTCTGATAAAAGATAACTTTCGAAGTGCAAAAATGTTTTGCTGCTAGGGTAATCCTCTAAATGGAAAAATTGAGGCATCTCCAGCAGCATTCTGTCTATAATATTACACAGATTGGGTAGGTGTTTAGAATATTTACAAATTTTGCAATGTCAACCTTTTGTTTTCCAAAGATTGTGTAGACACCAAAATTGAAACTTAGATTTTTTTCCATTTTTATTCATTCACAGAAACTGAGTGTCACTGGCAAGGTTAGCATTTGGGGTCCCGATTACTTTTGTGAATACGACTGAATGACTTAATAGGCCACCTTAGAGGGAAATTACAAGCCATCCACATTTCTGTGGGCCTGAGCACACATGGAGGCCAGACTGGGATAAGAATAGCAGATTTCCTTCCTTAAAGGATTCTGATAAACCAAATGAGTTTTTACAACAACACTTCAGTAGTTTCACAGTCCACAGTACTGATACCAACTTTTTGTTCCAGTTTATTTATTTTATCTAATTTTAATTCCTCAGCGGCTGCAGCACAATTTGAACTCAAGTCTCTTGAGTCATTACTTCAGTAACAACCACAATGCTACTTCCCCAAAATAAAATTCTACGTACACAGATAGTAGGCACAGACCCTCTCATCACAATAGATTGCAGTTAAGTTTACAAAAAGTAAGCTTCAAACCAAATATGCGTGCAAAACAGTGGCAATCAGGAGACAACACACTGATCTAGTGTGACATTTTTTCCTGAATTCTAACAATTCTAAATTGAGTATTACCAAAACGAGACTACTCTAGACCAGGACCCAAGCTGAGGTGGCATACAAATGATTGTTTTCCTTGGCAAATCAATGGGCTTTGTATGTGATCTTGTTTTTGATCAAATCACTGATAACCAACTTTCCTGTACAATGTTTCCAACACATTCACCCATAAAGCAGCCTTCAGTACTCTATGTCACTGGTTACAACAAATCATATATGTTGTTCCACATCTCACTAATTATCCTTAATCCAAAATGCTAAGCCACAGCAGAACTAGTCAATATTTATTCTGACATCCCCTTCAGTTTCCTATATAATTTTCCAGGAACATGTTCACATACCATAAACATATAGCTTAAATATCCACACTAGTCCACCTTCCTTGTATTATGGCCATAAAAATGACAGCACATGAGCCAAACACCTCCTAGTTTGGAATTTATTAGGAACATTCCTAGAATCAAGGAACAATTTGTTGTACTACACATCTATTTCTGAAGTCAAACCTCACAGCCAGCAAACACAAACAAACATCAAATCAGCCTTCTGCTTGTTGTCTCCCAGTACAGTATGGTTGAGCTGCATTCTTTGTGGTACTACGTATCAGTACCCCCATGTACTGTCACAAAAATACACACTAAAATTGCAATCGTGCCTGAGGAAACACTGCCTTCTCTCAGCCAGAGCCACATTTTGCTAAATTTACATGACTTGGAGCTTTCATTCAATGATTAATGAGAATATCTTGAGAAAAAAATTTGATTTTCCAGAAGTCATTTTCAAAAGGTCTTTAGAAAGTATGATTCTGGGACCAGAATACGCAGAAAGTTTTTAATCCATAAACCATCAGAGGTTCATAACTTCAGCAGCATCACTGTGGGAAGACTAGACTTGTAGTGACAAGTGCAATGGAAATATCATTTGTAATATTTTAAGATTTTGTAATGTTGATACTCTCCACATCAAAACATTACTAATGTGAATCTAACCATTTGAAAACAACTTATAAAACGACGATTATTTACAAGGAATCTTCTGCTATGGCGAGAAACTGAAATCTGCCACGGCTGCAAGTTCACACGTGCGTCTCCCTTCTGAGTTTTCACCCCAGCTGTACATAGTTGCTGCCAATACACTACTTTCAACTGTATGCAGGAGATGAAGCTACACAGAGCATGCTGTTGTAATTGCCTTTCACACTAGAATCTTGGTTTAAATCTGCACACAAGTAATTGGGATAAAAGCTCTCAGATAACTTGTCATTTGTCCTAACTGATGGCCTTAAGCAGCATTAATCTTGTTTGCAGAGGGTAGGAAGCCACTTTGAAATGTCAAGATTAAGAAGCAAAGATGTAAACTTGAAAAATTGAAATGTCAAATTGTTCTAGGCACTTCTTGAAGTTGGAACTGAAATAACCCATAATCATAATGCAAGTTTGAGAAGGATACAGCCATGTGGTAGCATCTTGAATCAATAAACAATTGAATGAAGAATATAACTTTGCTATGTTGTCAATCTTTTGCTCAGCAACCCGTTACGTAGCATGAAGATGGATTAAAAAACTGAGATTCAATATATAAAAACTAAAGCTACATCATTAAAGGTATCAAAAATTTTCACTCCTAGCCCAGATGTAATTCAATACAAGTCCTAATGCACTTCCGTCATTTCCTCAACAAAAACAAAATTCTATAAGACTCATTCCACACAGTAGGCTTCAAACACAGAACTGCAGTGATGAGAGATCAAATCATTACTTCCATCTTTATAAACTGAATCTCTAACATTTCCAGCTAATCAAACTACTGAAAGAAATATGTACTGGGCAATTTCTTCCACTATCCAACTCATTTTAAGACTTTTTTGTGCACGTTGAAAAGAGGTCAGCAGATCATGAAATATTTCAACTTAAACAAAACTGCTTGAAAAAGGATCAAAATCTGCTCAAACTTAATTTTAGCTAGCAACAATACTTCTTTTAAATAGCCATGATATGTAGATGCACAAAACAACTAGCAGTAAACAAAAAAAAAACCAAAGAAAATGACAGCACAGGAACACATCCTCAGCCCTGCACCGACCATGCTGAAGGACATGACTTAACTAAAACCCCCGACGCTTCCTGGGATCACATCCCTTTATTCCCATTTCATTTATGTACTTGTCAAGACATGCTTTAAAAGTCACTACCGTATCCGCTTTCACTATCTCTCCTGGCAACGACTTCCAGGCACCCACCACTCTGTACAAGATCTGCCTCTTCCACCTCTCTTAAAACTTGTCCCTCACACCTTAAACCTACGCCCCCGAGTAATTAACTCTTCCAGCCTAGGAAAAAGCTTCTAACTTTCCTGTCTGTCTATGCCTCTCATAATTTTGTAGCCTTCTATCAAGTCTCCCCTCAACCTCCATTGCTCCAGTGAAAACAAACCAAGTTTCTCCAATCTCAGTTCATAGCTGATGCCCTCTATACCAGGCAACATCTTTTCTGTACCCTCTCTCCAAAACCTCCACATCTTTCTGGCAGTATGGCGACCAGAATTGAACACTATATTCCAAGCATGACCTCACTAAGGTTCAATAAAGCAGCAACATAACTTGCCAATTTTTAAACTCAATACCCTGGTCGATGAAGGCAAGCATGCCATATGCCTTCTTGACTATCTTCTCCACCTGTTTTGCCACTTTCAGTGTACCTGTATACCCAGATCCCTTTGCCTATCAATGCTCCTAAGGATTCTGCCATTTACTGTATATTTCCTATCTGTATCAAACTTTCCAAAATGCATTACCTCATTGTCCGGACTGCTAATTTGGCAATTAAAACAATAGCTGAGGGTTTGGGTGACACTGAGATGGGGCTGAGGCAGACACAATGGCAGGGAACATAACATTCTGCAGAGAATGAGAATTTTGATAGTGTAGGGGCAGATACAATGGCTCGAGGGACAAGAGCAGTGTCAGGGGAAAGTGATGCACTGGGTCTATACACTTAGAAAATGCTCAAAGTTGATCAAGTGTGTTTTGGGGTGGCTGAATACATAACCAAGCGTTATCAATTATGGGAGCAAAGAGTCTCAGTCAAGAAGTTTCTCTTCTTTGCTGCTTGTATTGCTTTCTGGATGACAAGACACAAAATGACAACCGCAATGACAAATGCCAAAATGCTCTTGTGAAATCATAGCAACTTTCCTCATTGGACTCCAAACCAAACAAAAATGCCTCAACTCAAGTAGTTAACCTGCCAATATTTAAAGTGCTAAACCACAAATGTACAGCTTAATTTAGATGGCAATACCCCACTATGCAACAACTTATGTTCTGACCACAATCGCATTTTCAATCGCACATCCATCTGGTGGATAATCAAAGAAAATGTGGTGAAAGTCTGATGCGCTTCTGTTGTTTTTCATTATTTTCGTCTTCATCAAGACCAGGATTTTTACATATCTTTTGTCCATCATAAAAATGGAAAAAACTTGATTTTTACTGATGCATATGCTTAAACAACTAAATGCAACAGGTTAAAGATTTACGCCCTCCCACATTTTACCCAAACATCATAGTTTTAATGAAACCAAGTACGGCCAAGAGAAAAAAGTATTAAGACAATTAAAACCATATATGGATCAAGGGGGAATAAAACAGCATGGCACTGTCAAAGCAACACAAGCACATTTATGTTTCCTAAATCTATGAAGACTCCCCAAGGTGTCACAAAAAAAGATAGAAAATAATTAAAAATTCATGTAATTAAACTAAAAATAGTCTGTGTCTTCAATAGTGTGATTGACATCGCCAAGACCCGTACGTATGATTTAGATCGGTCAGAACCATGCATTACACTATCGAGAGTTGGCACTGAAGGCAAAGCTCCCACATAAAAATTAAAAACTTAGAAAAGATGCAAAATCCTGGGAGAAGCGAGAGAGAGAGAGAAAGATATGGCAAAGGTAAAAATAATAATGTCATATATTCTGAACATCAGAATTTTCAAACCACACCAATAACTTGTATCTACAGTTTTTTTAAGCTAATGCCGAGACAAGAAATAAGAATTAAGCCAAGATTTCTGTCCTACACTTCAGCTTTCTCCCCTTCTTAATTACCATTTTTTCACCTAAGGTAATAGTGCTCAAAATATTCATACTAAAGCAAAATACTGCAGGTGCTGGAAATCTGACATAAGAAAAAAGCTGGAAAAATTCAACAATCAGCCAGCATCTGTGGAGAAAAAGTCAACATTCGTGTTGATGACCATTTCAAAATATTAAATCTTGTATGAGCTAGATAAATTGTAAACTGTATTAAGGAAATCAAAGCTCCCTTTATACAGTTAACATTTATCTTGCATTGTTTACATTTCTGCAAGTCACTGACCCAGGTTTTGTGATAGCTGAACTGAAGCTAGTGCTCAGCATTATGGTGGAAATAAAATTTTTTGTATTTACACATGAACAGTAAAACATAGAAACCTGCATTCCCAATTCCCTCTAGATCTTCTGCCTGCATCATCATTCTCTGAAAACAAACACAAGCGAACAGCACGCCAAAAAAGTATTTTTCTGGAAAGCTGTATAGAAAAAAAAAGTGCCTCAATTTTTTTCAAATAGTATGGAGGGGTGCCATAACACATAGCCACTGATCCCTTCAGCAGAGAAATAGGTTAGCACATTAAAATACATAGGTAGGAACAGTCACAGTCTTATAAAAATAAAACAAGTCTAGAAACTAAATCACAACCGTACCGGTATATATTTGGGTCAAGAAGCAAAGCGGCATCTTGCGGTAGTTTAGACAAATGAACTGCTTTCGTCCTCAGTTGAGATCTGTCATTTTCATTCACCCACACATCAGGCAGACTGTAAAAGAAAATATCAAGACATTACTTCAAAAATTTACATTTTGCCCAAACTGGCTTTAAAGTGGACTCCCTCTCACTATGTTAGAAAGCACAAACAATTTCCAGTATATTGCATTTCAATCAATTTCAGCAGGTCTCTTGAAAACAATGCAATAGAATGCTCACAAACATTTCTTGACAACTGGTAAACTAAGATAATTCACCTGAAAAATTAACCTTATTTCCCTCTCCATAGATGTTACCTGAATAGGGCATTTCCAGCACTGTTTTTAATGTTTATGATCTGGTCTTAGCTGAAGTGGAAATAGCAATTGTGTCTAATCATTGCAGAACAATCAAGACAATGAGAACGCTTAAGTTTAAAAGGGAGTTCATAGTTTGGTTTTAGGCTTTGAAGACTGACATGAAGGCCAGAATCTCTCTCCTCCTCCTCAGTCCCCAAAGTCCAAAAAGTGTATTATTTCTCAGGCATTAGGCAAGAGTACTTGCAGCAAAAACAAAACTCAACTAGTGTTCCTCCAAATATCTAATCAGATTTGGCTACATTTCATAGTTGGGAAAAATAAAAAAATGCTATTTCAGAGCCTATTCACGAATGCAAATATTTATAGCTGAAGTATTCAAATGCATTAATGAAATAGTTCATGGTCAATGGATTTATGTCAACAATTAAATATCACTTCAAATCACTTTTTATTAGCTCATGTTTCAAACCATTTGTTTGTTCAATGCAAACGTATTGAGAAGTTGTCAAAACCTTACAGCATGTGCTGAAAATGCCATTCGAGACCTCTCTCCAAAGTAACAAAATTGCAACTTTTTCAAGCTAAATGGTCCAAAATTTAGTTCTCTCCGAAATGAATTGGAGGCCAACACATGGCAAATACAACCTATAATGTGTCATCACTGTCTCCTCCAAATTGCGAAATGCGACATGTGTGCATTGCATGCAGTTGCACCTTTTGTTAGTTTACTATTGGACTTGTTTCGTACATAAAACATTTAAGGAAAACTGAATGTCTGCAAAAAAAATTTTGATCTTATGATTTAAGAATCCATTCTTAAATCATCCATTAAGAATCCTGTTGGCATCGAAAACACTAGATATTGGAAATCCCAAATTTGAATTCTCAAAAAGCACGATACTTGATGGCTTGTTTTCATCCCACCCCACCCAAAAAAGCATAACTTTCAAGGATCTTGATTAAATGTGCTTTTTTAAAAAAAAGTGGCACTTCAGCAACAAGGAATGAGTACAAATCTATTGGAGAGGAGAGGAACGGTCATAAAGAGAGTTTGGAAAGAGTGTAAGCATTGGAGTTGTAAATCCTCGGTCAGTGCATTTCAGTTTGCGATCAATACTTTTTATGGACTAAACGAATCAAAGATCAATAGGAAAAGCAGGAAAGTGGAGCTGAGCTAGATGATCAGGTATGACGGTAAACTGTGAGTAAGCTCCAAGGGTCGTCTACGTCTGCTCCTATTATTCCTAATGTTGCTATTTGTAATTTTAACCCAAGATAAGATTTGTCATTGTTCTCAGTCAAAGGAATCCAGGATATAAACACAGAATGCAGGCTGCTACTATCTAACTAAAATATGCTATCTCAGACTGGGGTGCATAGTTGGAGGCCTGTGAGAATCAAACTGGGTCTTCAAAGAGTTGGAACAAACTGTGTCTTTCAATACGCAATCAGATTAAGATATGGTAATTCAAATACAACGGTCCAAATCTCCTGGGGATGGGGAGTAAAAAGTCTAACAATGAGTTTTCTGCTCCCAAACAGACAAATGTTGAAAGAAAGGAAGGCAGGCAACTTTAATTACAGATCATGCATTCTTGTTCAGAAATGCATAGCTCCAGACACATGGGTTTTGAGCATTCACTGGCTGTTGACAAGCTGGTAGACACATGGTAAGACAACATCAAAAAGGTCAACAAAAGTCTTGGCAAAGATTATACCGCTGAAGGAACATTTCTGTGATCAATCTGTTGAAACAGTTAGCAACATAAGAACAAGCCGTTTAGCATCTCCAGCTTGTTCCTCCTTTCAACGAGATCATTGCTTGTCTGCAAACCAACTCCATATGCATCTGAATTTTCCCATATCCTTTCATACCTTTGGCTAAGAAAATAACCACCCTCAGTTTTATGATGAATTGATCAAGTATTGTAGAAGGGAGTTCCAAAATTCCACACACTTCCCTATGCCACCTCCCCAATCCTTGAATTCTGCCTCCCTCTCTCACCCCACACACAACCCTAATTTATGTCAGCTCTCCTTGAAATTTAACGCTTGCATTCCAGGTGTTTTGGGTGGAATTCTCCATAAAAAATTCCAAGTGTCGAATTCGCATGAAAATTGGAGTAATCCATGCTTTTTCCTCTGTGGAAATTCAGAGAAGAATCTTCCACACACCCCTGCACTGCAAAGTCCACCACGAATATCATTTAATTCCTGGCTTCAACGACAGTGTGGAGTTTTCACATTCTCTCTCTGCTTGCATGGATTTCCTCCGGATGCTCTGGTTTCTTCCCACAGTCCAAAAATGTGCTGGGTAGGGGCACTGGCCATGATAAATTCTTCCTCAACGTACCCAAACAAATGTCTGAGTGTGGTGATTAGGAGATTGTCACAGTAACTTCTGCAGTGTTGGTGTAAGCTTACTTGAGTCAAATATAAATAAACTTTACTAACCATCATGTCACCGTGCCACCCAAAATCGACTAAATAATTCAGTTCAGGACTTCAATATTCCATGGAAGGAAAGAGCACACCTTTACAAAGCACCTTTCAACACTGCCTCAGGCTTTGCAAAATGCCGCACTGCCAAGGGTCACTATTGGGCTTGAACTCTCAAATCTTGACTCTCTCAAAATCACGAGTGTTGCTACAGATCCAATGCTAGCCAATCCAATCTATAACCCAATTTCAAGTATATTAAAGATATATGAAATTCTCATCCAAATCAACTAAATGTACTTGCATGCAAGTTTCACACAGAACCTCACAGCTCCCTGTGTAAATCTTGGTGACATCTGAACATGAATCAATGAATTTTCAACCTGAAGAGGAGTGGTGACGCACTAGATTCAATGACTTACATGTCTTCTGGAGTCCAGTGAAGCAGCACTTTCACCTTCCCAGAGTCTTCCCTCCTTCGTGCTATTACCTAATGATTAAAAAAATGCAGACTGAACGAATATAGAAATTTTATGAGAGAAAATCTCCTTGAAATTATACAAGAAACTGAACAAAATTATATTCCCCAATGCACAAAAAGCAATTGCCCAATAGGTAAATAGGTCATTTACTGCCTCTATTTTCTCAAAAAACTGGAAGTGTAATCAGAAAACCCATTCACAAATCTGTACTTGCAGAATTGGGTTATGTCAATGAAATATAGGGAGCATCCTAAGATGCATTATTCCTAATTTAACATCTGTACGATTCAAGTTGTGCCATACTTAATAACTTGTCCTATTTGTGGAAACATTGCTAATAAAACATTGAGGCTAATCCAATCTTATTTTTATGGACATTTTTCCTAAAAGATGTGACCATATCAGACTTCATGACACATCTCAACACCTATTCATTAGAGTATTTTGTCCAGCAAACAAGATGTACATTCAGTTTAGAAGAAAGGCTACTCAACCTCCCCCACACTTAAATGTAGATACGCCTTTTTTAGAGAAAGCCAATGAGTGGCATACAAACCATGCTTCAATTATAACAGGCGCTTTCTGCCAAATAAAGCCAAGTTACACACACAGCTCCCTTAAAATAGAAGCCACAGGCAAAGCCTTTACTTTTAAAACATACCTATTTTCAAAGTTCCGTTTTCAATGTTTACTTTTTTTTAATATCGTAATTACATGCAAATATAATCATATCAATGTCTAACTATTCATCATGAATCAGTACAGTGAACCATTTTTCAGCCCCCCATAAGCCACAGAATAGCAGCCAAGGTATGGGAACCTGCACGAGAGCCAGCCAGAATCACTCCATTGATACATCAATTTTGAATGTCTTTCTAAAGGAGTTTTCAAATTTGTATACAATATTTGAGAAATAGCCTCAAGCTCTTACAGGATTCAAACATCCAGTAGTTTTAACAAACAAATGTCTTTAAGTGTTAACTGCTGGCTGGACAGCTGGTTTATGATGCACAGTGACACCAATGGCATGGGTTCAATTTCTGTATAGCTGAGGCTATCTTTGAAGGCTTGGCTTCTCAACTATAAGAACTAGGATTGGAACGTAATTTAGTATCATAACTAATCTCATCATGGCTTCACCATTGCCCTTCAAACCATTAAATACCTGTCAGCCTCTTCCTTAAATTTACTCAATGTCCCAGAATCCACCACGCTCTGGGGTACTGAATTCCACAGGCTCTCAACCCTTTGAGTAGTTTCTCCTCATCTGTTTTATATCTGCCAATCCTTATCCCAAAACTGTGACTTCATGTTCTTGATTTCCTACAAGAGGAGACATCACCTTCACGTCTACTTTGTCAATTCCCTCATCATCTTGTATACTTCAATTAGATTGCCTCTCATTCTTCCAAATTCCAGGGAGTATAGGTCTAACCTGTCCAAACTCTCTTTGTAAGACAAATCCCTTATCTCTGGAATTAATCTAGTGAACCTCCTCTAAAATGCCTCCAATGCAACTACATCCCTCCTTATGTAAGGAGACCAAAATTGTACACAACCTTGCCACTCATCTGAGGTGAGGTGATTCTCAGGTTAAATCACCACTGGTCAGCTCTTCCCCCTCAAACTTAAGGTCATTGGTTCTATGGCAACATTGCCCTACTCTAGTTTCTTGATCACCCAGAACAAAAATATCACTTCCAGTTTTGTAGCTACATGGTATAATGAAACATTTTTACATGGGATGCAATTAGGACTCAACTCAAGTGATGACTGTACTCAATTGACAGCAGTCTTGCCTTGAGTCATGAAATTGTGGAGATTCGAGTCTAACTTCTGAGACTTGGACAAGGCTGACACTCCTGAATCAAAAGGTACTACCTTTAAGGTGGAACATTCCCCAACTTATCTTGTGTAATCAAGTAATTCCATGCGACCATTTGAAGAACAGAAGTGGATGGAATCAAGATTGAGGTCATTTACCTCTCTGCCTCTAATAGGACTCTATGCAGGTGTATCTCCTTACATTGCAACTGTGACAACATTTCAAAAAGTACTTTGAGTTCAAATACCCTAATGTTACAAAGTTACATAAACAGCTCTCATTTTGCATCCAATCTTCAGATACAATAGGAAAAAACAACTGAGGTCAATTTGCCATAACTGACTAAAAAGCAATGGCAAGATGTCTTTAAAGTGAGGGGGGGCTGCCCTCTTGTGGTCAAATCTCAAAATATACAGGACAGTTCCCCATCATATTGAAAAAAATTATTTTCCTTAAAAGAACAAAGAACAAAACAGCAGAGGAAACAGGCCCTTCGGCCCAACGAGCCCGCACCACCACCCTGATGTTCCATCTCGACGTCTGATCCCTGTCTATGTTTATAGATCTATGGAATAAAAACTAAATTTGAGACAATTGAGAGAATTTGTTTTGCCAATTAGCATAAGAGCACACCTTTGGGATGTGGGAGGAAACCGGAGCACCCGGAAAAAAACCCACACGAGCACGGGGAGAATGCACAAACTCCCACAGACACAGGCCCAAATCCATGTATCTGCACAGCACAGCGATAGTCACTGAGCTGTCGTGTTGCCCATCAAATGGTCCAGTCAAGCGTACACTAACGACGTGAAGCACTAGGATACTCTCGAAAAAATCCAAGAGCAGCCCTCTCACGACCCATCGCACGTATGCCCCTTGTTAGGCAACAAGGTCGACCAAAGCACCTGTAGGATAAAAACAAGTACATCAATATCATCATCTATTTACACACATCCCAGGGACTCCCAAGGCTCATGATCCCTATTTTAAATCAGTTTTCTATACCCCTCCATTCCCATTCTGTTCATGTGCCCATCTAAGTATTTCTTAAATAACTCCAGAGTACCTGCCTCCACCACTTACTTTGCTTGGCAGCGCATTCCATATCCCCACCACCCTCTGTGTGAAAAAACTCCCTCTAGCATCCAAATCATACTTTGCCCCCCTCACTCTAAGCCTGTGATCCCTCGTGCTATTTGAATCCATTCTAGGAGAAAGCTTAACCCTGTTTACTCTATCTATACCCCTCAATCTTGTACACCTCTATTAGATCTCCTCTAAGTCTATGTCTTTCTAAGGAAAACAGCACCAATTTGCCTAATCTCTCCTCGTAACTCAGACCTTCCATACCAGGCAGCATCTTGGTAAACCTCCTCTGCACTCTCTCCAGAGTCTCCACGTCCTTCCAGTAGTAAGGCGACCAGAACTGGACGCAGTATTCAAAATGAGGTCAAACCAATGTTTTATACAACTGCAACATTAAAGGCCAGCTCTTGTACTCTATACCCCTTCCTACAAAGGCTAATATACCATATGCTTTCTTCACAACCTTCTCCACCTCCTCTGCTACCTTCAGAGACTTGTGCACCTGCACCCCCAGGTCCCTCTGCGTTTCTATACTCTTAATAGGTCTACCCTTTATCATATACCTCCCCCCTACATTCTTTCTCCCGAAATGCATCACCTCGCATTTATCAGGATTGAATTCCATCTGCCATCTATCTGCCCAAGCTACCAGCCTATGTCCTGCTGCATCGTCTGACAATGCTCCTCACTAATCTGCAAGTCCAGCCATCTTTGTATCGTCTGCAAACTTGCTGATCACTCCTCTTTCAAGTCATTTATATATGTTACAAATAGAAGAGGTCCCAGTACCGAGCCCACCACTAGTGACCAATCTCCAGCTAGAAAAACACCCTTCCACTATTATTCAGTCTCCTATTACCAAGCCGGTTACTTATCCATCTAGCTACCTGTCCTTGTATCCCATGAGCCTTGACCTTTTCAACTAACCTCCCATGAGGGACTTTGTCAAACGCCTCACTGAAATCCATATAGACAACATCAACGGCACACCCTTCGTTGACCGTTTTCATCACCTCCTCAAAAATTCTACCTCCCCTTAACAAAGCCATGCTGCGTATCCCTAAGCAGATGGCAATGCTCTAAGTGCCTATACATCCTATTTCTAAAAATCCCCTCCAACAGCTTCCCTGCCACTGACGTCAAACTCACCGGCCTATAATTTCCAGGGTTATCCCTACTACCCTTTTTAAACAACTGTACTTTTTTATACAAGTACTGTCAAGAATTCTTACAAAAATTTATTGTGGTAAATTTACCACAAGCTTAACACCTCAAGTTTTAGTTAAAGTGAATCAATATTGTATGGCAAAAAGTTGTGTGATCCAACTAAAAGGCTTGTAAAGAGAGCACAGTACTACCACAAACATACCAACGTGAGTCAGAGGTTTATAAAGATGGAAATAGGCCCTACAACCCAAGTTGTCCATGCAGCCCAATTTTTACAACTAAGCTAATCCCACTGCCCGCATTAGGCCCATAACCCTCTGTTCCCATCTTACCCATGTAACTGTCTAAATGCTTATTAAAAGACAAAATTGTACTCTCTTGCAATTCGTTCCAGATACTCACCAGCCTCACTGAAATAAATAACCCCTTTGTATCCTTTTGTATCACTCTCCTCTCACCTTAACCCTATGCCCTATAATTGTACACACACCCTAGCTTTGGGAAAAGATGTTGACTATCTATTGACATGCATTAACGCACACAATAAAGCTCGGTGATAATTCGATTCATCTCACCATCGGCTATGCGCTACTGTAGAATAAGATTCTGCACAGGATGCGAGTTTTGATCTTTTCAATTTATAATTTAACTAGCTCAAGTTCTACTGAACCTAGTCCAAAACAAAAATTTGATAGTAAGATATGGTGTGTCTGCCTGCTATGAAAAACAGATTGGGAGCTAATATGAAAACAAACAGAATTATTTTGCATATGTGATTGCTCCTCTCTATTAAAACTTGGGTATTTCCTGTGCAGATTTATCATGCTAATGATGTAGGGAAATCCACTGAACTTCACTTGTATGGTCTATGAAAGAACTAACAAATTGGGGTTTTTCCTTTTAAACAAGTTTATGTGCATTGGATCAAATATGGTACAGAATCATTCCTGTTTTTTGAGACTACAGAACAAACGGCTAAATGAGTTCCTTTCTATATTCTCAGTTAGCAGAGGTTTATATCTTTCCAAAGGGAAACAAAGGTGCAATTTCCTCTTCTCACTCTTTAAAGTTGTCTACAATGTTAGAATGGAATGGTTAGTTATAGCTTTACCCCTAAACAAGGAAGCTCCTAGGCTAAAAAGCATTTTTCCAATAGGCCTCTTCCCTTCTGCTCCGGTTAACATAATATTAGCATTGTAAGAAACTTCCCCAATACACACCCGCTCCCCCCATCATTCACCTCGAGGGTTACTTTATGTAGCAGTTATCAGTTTTATTATCAAAGCACATCAAGGGCATACAGCTGCAGACAGTTAACATACTGCGGACGAGAAGGAAACTTTCCACACACTGCATCCAGAATTGCATTATCTCCTGAGATACTCACTGTGACGAGCACTCGTAGGATGGACATAGAAGATGCCACCTCAAACAAACTCTTGTCTCTCACTCTGATCAAAGCAGTACTGCTTTCAGGATCCCATTCCACACACTTTCATTTATGTGAAGGGTCCAATTGCACAATTGGAATGGAGAATCCTGGTAAACCACAAAGGCTAAGAGGTTCAAATTCTAAGAGATTTTGAAATCAGAGCTGGTTTGAGAAAAAAAATTAACAAATGCTCACAAATTCAGCTAAGCTGTCAGGCTATAGTTTTGTACTTCGCTTTACCCAAAAATTTCCATACTAACAGTGATATAGCAATTGTACCTACAGTTCTGCAAGTGTAGCATTAAACTTTTCAGCAATCAGGTATTTAAACATTTTCACTGAATTTTATGCCAAACAATACAATGCTTAATGCAGAGCAGTCAAAGTTAAAATGCTAGTAGGTGAAGCAGAGTTATGTCAAATACACAACATAGCCCCATCTATGCTCACTCCCAACCACATGACATTCACTCCATCCACACTGCCTGACATTTTTCATTTCCTCAACTAGCCATCTCTTTTCATATGGGAAAGATTGCCAATTTAGTGTCATTTTACAATAAATTATTCAAATTGGGAAAGAACAGCAATAGGCAATACCTTGGGAAATGATCTAAAATGTTACACATTACTAGAGGTCAGAAATAGAAATAAAACATCAAATACAGGGATGTAATTACAAAAACAAGAACGAAAACTAGCCATTTACTTTTGTTAAAACACTCACCCATGTAGCACCCAAGCTATAAAGCATTTATTGGGTTCCTGACCCCACTGTAGAATTTGATTATTCCACAAAGGAAAACAGATCCATACTTGAATGCCACCACTAGATGGCTCCCAATTGTTTCTTTGATCCAATACAGAACCCAGAGGTGGTGATCAAAAAAGTTGTGTGTTCCAAATAGCTGTAGAATATCAAGGCTATTATGAAGCACAATGATCAGAATTAAGGTATAATAAATACCTGGAAATATATCCCCATAAAATGCGAGTATGGCAATTTATTGCAGAGTTAAATCATTTTGCTCACTAACATGTCTGACTTACGCTGAGGCATTCGTGCATTTAACCACAAAAAAACCCAGCAGCTTTCAATTCAAGTATGTGCATGTGCTTTTCTTCATCAGTTCCTTTGTCTGTCACAGCTCCCCCTTGATAAGCTCCATATCCCTAATAAAAACTAGTTCAGGTTATAAAAGAACAACTTTCTTACCTAACACAGGTTTGAATTGTATTGATAATGCAAAAACACTACCCAGAAAGTCTAAATTATTGTACAGAATTCTATAATTTGCTTACAAATAGACCAGAGTTAAGTCTTCAGTTAATTAAAGCCAAATATTTTGGGAAAAGAAAATCCCCAGAACAAGTTACGTACATGCTCCTAGAATCACCATCATTACATTATGGACTAATCACACGTTACCATTACATTGGCAATTATTCAAATTTTCCTTTTAAAACTCTTGAAATTAAGATCAGGAGGAATCATTTGCCTTTATTAAATAAATTGAAAGCTACCTTTCAATTAAAAATGTACACACAACGTAAAGCTGCAGATAAGCAAATCTATAACCTGGAACCACAAACTCTAGAAATGAGGTTTTTATCACTGATAATTTTTTTCTCTTGTTCTCAATGTTTGTCAGTTTAGAATTTGCTCTCCCTACTTGTGACTAATATATAAACTTTAATGGATTGAATGTCAACGAGAAAACAGGCCTTTTTGTTCTCAAGGGCTCAATTTTTTCTTAAAAGGTCAATGAGCAAGTTTATGATTTGAGGTTTGAGAAGGACCTCGTTGTCAATTAACATTCCATACTCTCACCAAATGTACTGAACACAATGCTTGAGTAACTTCATATTATGAAATTTCATTCAGCAGTTAGAAACATGCATCGGGATGCTGGTGTTCCAAATTTTACTGTGCAAGGAGGATTCATAGCACAAGATTAATGATTATTTTGCACGAAGAAAAACATGCATTTATATGGTGCCCTTCACAACCACCAAAACCCTATGGTGCTTTACTTCCTGAAAAGCTGTTACAATGAAAGAAATGTGGCAGCTAATTTGTGCCTAGGAAACTGAGCAACAGCAATGTAATAGTGGCCAGTTTTATGTAACTTTGAATGAGGGGTAAATATTGGCCAGGACACAGGGGGTAACACTCTTCATTGAAATAGCACCATCAGTTCTTCCACATCAATCTGAGCAGACAGAGGTGGTTCTGGTTTAATGTGTCAGCCAAAGTACTCCAATATCCAGCATGCCCCAAGTGATTGGCACAGTGGTTAGCACTGCTGCCTCAGCAGCAGATACCCAGGTTTGATTCCTGGCTTGGATCACTGTCTGTGCAGAGTTTGCATGTTCTCCCCACGTCTAGGTGAATTTCCTCCAGGTGTTCCAGTTTCCTTCCACAGCCCAAAAGATATGCTGGTTAGATGCACTGGCCACGCTAAATTCTTCCTCAGATTATCCAAACAGGCAACGAAGTGTGGCAACTAGGGGATTTTCACAGTAACTTCACTACAGTGTTAATGTAAGCCTATTTGAGACAATAAACAAAGTTTAACGAATTAGAGCATCAGCACTCAATTTCCTGGCATGGGACCTGAACTCAAATCTCTGCCTCAGAGGTTGGAATGCTATCAATTAAGCCATAGCTGATACACAGTAACACAGAGGGTCATCTTAAATTGACTGGGCAAGTAAGCAGCAACTGTGTGGGAAATCTTTTACATGACTCTGGGCTTTCTATGAGAAACAGCCATTTTCCCAAGTATGAAGCAAACTTGACACCATACTTAATAAGGAAAAGTAAACTGCTGACAACAAGGTTTAAAGTAACAAGTCACCCAGCCTCTACCCTGATAGAAAACAGTGGACCAGAATGCTATAAATGCACTTGCTGCTGGTCACTGAGTCAGAAATGTGTGTCAAGATTCTATTTCAGCAAGCATCATTTCAAAAGTGAGTTTTATTTATATTTCTGCTTTGCTGCCACCAGCCATCTTGTCAAGGCAAGATTACTGATTTTAAATAACTTGAAACCATGTCGACTCACATAGTGCAAGTAGTAATCGACAAGGAGAAATGACAAAAAAAAACATGGTCCAAGAGGGAGACCGAAGGCAAATGGAAATTAGAGAATAGCATCAGGACAACCAAATTAACATTGCTCAAATTAACAGTGGCAACTTCTGAATGGCAGCACATGAACAACGTTGAGCTAAAAATGTTGGTACTATAGCATGACTTTCTCAGATACTGAGAGATAGACTCTAGAAGAGAGCAATACAAAAACTGAATGGAAAAACATCCCCCAGGGCATTATGTCTCCAAACAAATTATTGAATTTTTAAGGGTCTTGTGAAGAAGTTTTTTTTTAAATGAAACATCACAGGGTTACCAGACAATCTGAACAAGTTGACTATCCCTTGCAATTAGTTGCACCATCTGCATGAGGGGAACATGAACTTCAGCACAATAGCTGGAGTCAACAATCCTGCAGAATCTGGCATTAAAAAAATTGAATTACTCTGCTCAGAGCAGATCCAAGCTCTTGAAACAGGCGAGATCAACATCTTAAGAGTTGCCACTTACCAGAAAGTTAATTGGACTAACTATATAAATAGCATGGCAACAAGAGCAAGTTAGGGGCTAGGAGTCTTACAGCAATGATAAATAGTCACATATATATGTAAATACACACATTTATTTGGCTAGCACACAGAAGCTACATGTTTCGTTTGCTAAGAAATGACCTATGTTTCCACCTGAAATGCCTGTTTCAATCTTCCATCCTATGTACTTTCAATCCATTTTTACTATAGCCTAAAGTGTATATAGATGGAAGGATAACATGAGGATAAAAATTTATTTTCATGCCCAAAAGATCATGGCTGGAAGAGTAATCCATTGGCAAAATTTTACTCACTGTGCTATGGAACACAACACTATGTCCATTTCCATGACTTTCAATATGGGTCGACAGATTAAAGCAGATGGCACGGTGTCTAATGGCATCCATTGTTTGGGCATCAAAAAAGTCATGTGGTCTTGCTATGAAAAAACAAGAATGAAATATCAAAAAGGAGCAGACCACCAATGGGCACAACATTACCACATTTTTAAAAACTGTCACTTAAATTCACAGGAGAAAATAATAGAAAAATTAAAAATATCTTGTTTACCTGCTCAGAAAATGTAGAAGCAGAAAGTGTTAATGGTACCGTAATTAGCAAAATCGTCACAGTACAAAAGGCTTTATCAGAGGGGAGCTCATGCCTGACAAAATTGATTGAATTTTTTGAGATGACCCAGGCATTTAGATGTAGATAAAGCAGGAAAGTCATGTTGGAGATGTGTAGAACTTCGATGAGGCTACCGCTAGTTCTGCTTGCCACATTATTGGAAGGATGTGATTGCAATGGAGAAAGTGCAGAGGAGATTTAGTAGAATGCTACCTGGGATGGAACACAAATTATGAAAAGAGGTTGGATAGGCTTGGGTTGTTTTCTTTGGAGCAGAGAAGACTGAGGAGAGCCTGATTGAGGTGTACAAGATTGAGGGACATGAACAGTGTAACTAAGGAGAACTCTTGCCCTTAGTTAAAGGGATCATTCAGGAGGAGATATAGGTTCAAAATGAGGGACAGGAGGTATGATGAGGGGGGGTGGGGGAGAATGTGAGGAGAAACCTTTTTTAAATTTAGAGGTGATGACACTCTGGAATACATCAGCTGGGGGAGGGTGTTACAGGCAAGTTGCCTCACATCTTTGAAAGTATCTGGATGAGCACTTGGCACATCATAACATTCAGGGCTGGTACATGTGATTAGGTGCGAGGTCAGGTGTTTCTCACAAGTAGAGCTGGCTTGATGGCTGAAGGGTCTCTTCTGCACTGTATGATGCTATAAATTCCAACTTGAATGACACTTCAATATTTTAGGCAAACATGCACTGTATAAATTTCCTGAAGCAAAGTCTAGTGAACAAGCTATGCATTTAATCACTAATTGGCTGAAGAGTGGTTATATTATATTTTTACAGGCTACTAATGTATTCAGAGACAATACTATTGTGTCTTTTATACGCTCACATTATATGCTACACACTTTGTGGCAGAAGAACTGAAGAAGTTCTTGAAAAAGTTCAATATGTAATCTCCATTCTCCTCCCCATAGAAAAGGTTTCCTCAGCTCCAAAGCCAGTTATAATAGAACAGATTCATTCTCTTACACATACAACCCAAAAATGAAATTTGGTTACAATAAATTACTGGCTGTAACTCTTATCTCCAATTTCTAACAACTACATAAACTTGCTATCTCAGCCTAAACACGACACCTGGATTATCTAACAGCTCCGCAACACAGAGGAACTCATCTGTTATAATACCTGTAATGTATCTCCACACCATCTGTCACCAACAGGTGCTTGATCCTAATGGTGTTGCAATTACAAAGCAATATCCAGCAAAAGAGCAGGATGTGGCTTTGAGCCTTAGAAAGGTAAAGCTTTTGTAGCCAATTAATCAGTAGAAAATAATGGAAATCCTCCCCCAAGGCCACAAAGTTATTCACGTATGTCAGACATCAGGAGTTACCAAAGCTGTTTTCAAATTTTAAATAGTTACTTCAAATGGAGAATAGTTTATTTATTACATTGCAAATAGTTCAGACCAGAAGTTGCTCCCTATGGACACTATGTTAGTGAACCATAACTATATGCACAATCAATTTGAAAATTTACTTCCAATAAAGCAGCTCATTTTGTGCACATTTTTCAAGTCAGAGGACATCGTGCTGCCAGAGCCAACCAGGAGTATTTCACTCCAGTGGGATTTACAGTAGGCCCCTATTTTTGAGGAACTATCACTTCAGTGGAATCTTCTTGAAGGGGAGAGCAATCAGGGTCCTCCTGAGCATGGACACCCTGGCAATATCAGCCTGCGCCCCCACTACTGCCCACCAGGCATAGGGCAGTGACAAAAGGGGGTTATAGGTGGGAATGGAGGGGGCCCCACTGCGACTCCACCATTGGGATCAGCCGGGCCAGGAAGGAGACTGGAGATTGGGGCACACTGTGCCCAGCAAAAGGGAGGTTGACAGTTCGGGCCACTTTCAGCTATCTGGGCAGGAATACAACCAATCCCTGAAACCTAATGATATTTGGCCTCTGCATTGTTATGAACCCCCACTGAAAAAAAAACTAGGGGTGATAAGGTGAATTAGTTGTTTTCCTGCCAATATGACACTTGATTTTGCTTGGGAGAATTTTGCTTACCATGTTTTCAAGAAATTATGTATACATTTTGGATGAAGGGGATTGGAGGCAGGCAGGAACACAATACTATTTTCTAGGCTACAGTTAAGTATTAACTTGGAATCTTAACAAGAACTTTTCAACTACTGCATTTGTATCATGTCTGATATATATTAATTATATTGCATAGGTGGTTTTCAGTAGACTATTGTTCCTGTGCTTTTTTCAAATAGAACTATCCAACTAACTTACTTTCCTGCTCTTTCCCAGGTTCTTTCTTTTTCAATACACAAATTTCAAATGGAAAGTTATAGTTGTTGACATACAAGTCCACAAAAAGCCTTAAAATCCCTCCAAAAACAGGGGCCGTTTATGTGCCAAGCAAAAAACATTGCCAGCGATGGGTGTGGTGGTTGCTATATTTGTCATTTGCCACATGGCATCTGCTCCATGTGGTATGTTTTAAAACTTCCACACAATTCACAAAACACCGTTACCTCACATTTGTGCCACTGTTGCCAACACTGCCGACCTAAATAGCTTCTCCTATTTGTGAAATCTAAATAAACCATCAATTTTAAAAATTTGATTTAACCATGCTTTAACCCTCCCTGTTTTAAGTAAACAATCTCAACAAGTTCAGCCTCTCCACTTAATTGAAGTCCTTCATTCCCATTATGATTCTAACAAATCTTCCTTGCATTGTGTTCATTGTCTTTTACTTTTCTCAAGTGTTCTGTTCCATTGCCACACCAGTATCCCAATTAAACGATTATCACTGGAAAGTTTGTTTTAGGTAGCCATGGTGTTGGGTGTATGATCTGTGCTTCGTAAGTTAAATTATTTCCAACAATCATTTTGAAGATGTGCTTAAATCAAATATATTATCAGTTGGAATCAGGTACTAGGCTTTTAAAAAGTGGCCTTTTGTGACACAGACTAAAGTGAATCTAACATGCATCATAATGGCATGCTCTAATTTACACCATTATGCATTACACATTTCAATCTTATGGAGAGGAGATGGTAAGTCTGCAAAACTCACCAATATAAAATTAATTTGGGGGCAATAAAAGACTTTTCTGCCATATTGACAAGATATTTATTGAAATCATCTAAAAACTTAATTGGAAATTAATCAAAGGCTAATTTTTGGACAAAACATCTTGATTTTAAGACAGTACTCCAAGTGATCTAATCGAGTTATAATTAGAATCTGCAATTACGTGTGGATTATGGACAATTGGAGAGAGATCACATGACCAGCCAAGGCTTTTGTGTGGTTTTAGCATGTGGGTTTCTCAGCAGAACGGAACTTTAGTAGCAGTTAAGTAGAGATCGTATCTCTGTCTCTCTCTTTGGACTCTGTCTACTAATTTGATTTGATTTCAAATCCCAAAGATCCTTTTTTCAAGAAAAGAACAACTCCACAGCTATCTCTCCAGGAGAAGAATCAACTTTGGCATCCACATCTTTAAACCTTAAGTGTCAACAGCCAAGCCGTGAACTGCAAACTTCTTTCATTGCTTATAAGCTCTAATTTGGCCAATCTATTCTCCCCTATTCTGTAATCTATAGGTGGTGTGAACTCCCAGATCATGCATAAATGCACATGCAGAAATCAGTGTGTACTTTATTATTTAACCCAAATATAAATACAATGATCTGTAACTTCCTGGTTTCTTACTGCTGGATTTGGTGGGGACCCCAAAGATGCATTGAGGAATCCCTCTCAATACTGATTACTCCAAGGAAGTTACGGCCTTATGAAACTCGCTTGTTAAATTCAAGAAAACCTACCTGCTTGTTCATGATCACTATGTTTCCAGACAAATTAAAAATTAATATTTGATGTGAACATCTTCATAAATATTGTTGAAAATATTTTAATTACGAGATACATATTAGATGCAAAGATACAATGTTGGATTTTCAAGTACCAGGTGTCTTTCCAAACCTACTTTGGTTCATAAAAATTGACTGGTGTCAGGTCACAGTCGATATTCACGAGATTTGAAATGGCAAGTGCAACCTTGTGCAATCAGAAAAACCTACAGTGGCCGAAGTGGAAGGAAAAGGGGGGAGCCATTCAATCCCTCACCTGGTCATAACAAGACTCATAGCGCATTTACCAATAAGAAGGATGGATTGAGAGAGACAGAATGGAACTATTGGGCCAAGAACAATTCACATCCACATTAAATCTCCTTTTGCTTCATCTGTCCTCAATACTGCCCCCCTGCCACTCAGAATATTTTCATTTTCTACACTGGACAAACTGCAGGAAGTGCAACGTCCAAAAGTAATTATGCTGAAATTACATATCACCGAAGTCCCATCATGTATAGCTACAATAAAAGTAAAGATCATTCCCATGGACAAAATTAAAATCAAAGTCAATTGTGGAAGGTGGGCCCTAGATACATTTATCTATAAACATCCTACATTTTGAATTAGATCAATTACCAACTATCGAATACAAAAATTGTCAGAATTATACATTCACGGAGAAACATGCAGTAAGAGTCTGCTCCATTATCTGACTATGCCCTCTAATTTCCTCTCCATGCCCCTAACTTTTGACTCCCTTATCAGTTAGGAATCTAACTCAGCCTTAAAAAAATGCAATGGCCCTTGAGAACAAAATTGCACAGAAACAAGATAATTCATGACCACAAGTTACTGGTTGCAGAGAAATTGATTTAATTAGAAATACGTCAACTTACGTAGTGAACGTCGTCGTTTATTCTTTAGCCTCCTCCGCTTGTTCATAACTGCTTTAGAAGGTGACTCCTCCTTAACCTTCGGTTGACTAGTAACTTTTGCAGAGTTCTGTTGGCTGAAGTGCGTAGGGACATGACGAGCAAGGCCACCTTGCGACGCAAAGCTAGCAGTACATCCACCAACAACACACTGAAAGGAAACAGAGCAGCAAAGGTCATATTTCATATCAAGAGCAAATCACTGGAAAAATCATTTTTATAACAAGCTGAATGTGGATCAAATGTAACTGCTGTTGTTGCATAAATAGCCTGAACAGCTGGAAAATATGATATTCTATCCCAACTAACTTTTAAATCTTTGAAGAAACAGATTTCTGATGTAAATTAACTGCACGAGGGTATTGGTTTTGCGGATACGAGATACTGCCAGGATGTCAATTCATTTTCATGAAATTATTCACTAAATCACCTACCTATATAAGGAAGACAAAATAAATGATCCAAAAACCCTGTTCAGTTGGTAGCAGACTCACTTCTTAAATGTAAGGTTCTAGGTTCAAGACCCACACTAGGACTCGAGCACAAAATTACACTGACAGAAATGCTCTCTTTTGGATCAGGCATTAGCCTGAGGCCACATCTACCTGCTTGGGTGGATGTAAAGATTCCAAGGCATTACTTCAAAGAAGAGCAGGGGAGCTGTCCCCACATCTTGGCCAATACCTATCCCTCAATCGACGTCACAAAAGCATCATTACATGACTGTTTGTAAGAGCTGGCCAAGTGCAAACTGGCTACGTTTCCTACGTTACAACAAGAAATATACTTCATAACTACTTAATTGCTACAAAGGACTTGGAGATATCTGGTGATCATGAAAAAAGGCTATAAAAATACAATTCTTTTCTTAAAAAAATGAGGATTGAAATTTGGTAGTTACTTTGCATCAATACTTCATAAAATTGGAAAATTAAAATAATCAAATTTGGAAGCGATGTATATAGTAGTTATAACGGATATATGCTTTGGCTTTCTCGCTGAGCACAAATTAGAAAATTAAAGGTGATTGTTTCCTGATCGAAATGATAAAAGGTATATTCCATAATATGTTTACACAGACATTATTTCCTCAGGCAAGGGAATCCAGAATCTATATTCAAGGGAGATCATTCAAGAATCAAATCAAGAAACATTTTCACACATTTTTAAATAAAACAAAGATAGATGAAGGGGCAAGTAGTATTGAAGAAGCTACAGAAGGACTGGAACAGGTTAGGAAAGGGGATAAAAATGGCAGATGCAATATAACATGGGCAAGTGTAGGATTAGGAATTTTGACAGGAAGAACAGAGGCATAGACTATTTTTGAAATAAGGTAAGGATTCAGAAATCGAAAGTGCAAAGAGACTTGGGAGTCCTAGTTCAGGATTCTCTTAAGGTTAACTTACAGGTTGGCTTGGAAGTTAAGGCAAACGCAACGTTAGCATTCATTTCAAGATGACTAGATTACAAAAGGCGGGATGCACTGCTGAGACTTTGAGTTCTTCCCACGCCTGCATGTGTTTCCGCTGGATGCTCCAGCTTCCTCCCACAGTTCGAAAGATGTGCTGATTAGGTGCATTGGCCATGCTAAATTCTATGTATTTGAACAGATGCCAGAGTGTGGCGACTAGGGAATTTTCACGGTAACTTCATTGTAGTGTTAATGAAAGCCTACTTGTGATGCTAATAAAATAAACCTTTAAAAATCAAATCTATAGTACAACTCTAGGTTGATATAAAGTGCGTATTGAAAATGATCTGAGTTCTGTTCTGATTGAATTATAAAAATAGCTCTGTTTCCTATGCACACTCAAGTGCTCAGGCGCAAAACTCCTTTCTGGGTCATTCAATTGCAACCTGGACAGATGTGTAATGGGCAGCATTAATCTGCCAGTTACACAGCATGCTGCAGATATACTGGCCAGAGCCCAAAGGCAACACAAAATTCAACCATTACCTGTAACACCTCTTTTCCAAAGGCACCTTTCAACCCAATCACAGTCTATCATTTATGCCAAACAAAACAGTTCTGCATTTCTACATTATGTGATAGTCATTTTGTGCAAAGCTACGAGCACTTTATAGCCATGTTTTGATAGAACGGGCAATGGATATTTTCACAAATACCTTAAAGGGCTTGTCTCCACTGTGTGTAAGCATGTGTCTCTGCAGCCAGCTTTGACTAGTCGATGGTGTGTTGTATACTTTGCACCCTTTCCACAGACAGACATATACCTGGAAACACAAGTTTGGCAAATGTTTGAAATGCTACTAAAAGGAAATGGCATTCAAGATTTTAGGAATTTCCCCCGCTTTAACAAAAACTCCTTTAACAAAAATTAAATACTTTTGGTGAAACAGAAAAGTATAAGGGATGCCGGAGCTTGATAACTAGGCATGTTTTCTTTGGACACCCATTACCATGGCACTCCAACATGCTACTTATTAAATAGTCATATACAAATTAACTTTCCATCTGCATTGTCCTTATTTGTTCAAAGGCAGATAGGCATTCATACTATACCAGTTTGACACCTTTTCACAAAATCGGTCTTCAGATGACTGGCCTTTGCACAATTTGTGACAAATCGTGACTAGCTGTGCCAAGGACTTCCATCCACTAAAATCTGAAGACTACTTAATAATTTCACACAAGACCTTCACAGCTGTAGGAGGGCTTTTATCCTATCAGTCTGGGATTATTTTTCAGTTTGATCTTTAAAATGCTGATTTTTTTCTTATATATGGGACTATTTGAGAGTCATGCAAAACTTTAGATTCAAGCCACAAAGACATTACAAACTCTTTCAACTCAAGTCATAAAAACACATCATGTTTCAGAGTGCATAACGACAGAACTTTTACTTAACATGCTCTATATTAAGAAAATACAGGAGAAATCTATTATGCACAAATTAGGATTCTGAAGTGCATCCAAGTTTCAGGTTACGCTTGGAATATCTTTTATAAGCTCAAAGTAAAGTTCACTGTGTTGACATAGATGAGTAACAAAGAAAAAAGTTGCGGATTTAGAGGCAGTGAAGATCTTACAAAAACATCTCAATGAGATATTAATCTGGGTTGGTCAGCAGCACATGAAGGACAAATGCAAGTATAAAGCATTGGAAAAGATAGGAGGCACTCTGACAAATCTGGAGATATTAGCCAAAAAGTGCAAAAATCAAAAGATAGGTTACATTATCAAATCAGTTCTCCACCAATCATCATGCTGAAACTGTGACCTGGTCAGGCTGCATCTATAAGTACAGAAAGGGAGGCATTCAGCTCAGAGATCTTGCAGATATCAATAATGAGGATGACCCAAGTTTCAAAGGATGAAGTTGGATCAAGATAAGCTGGCACATCAGCTCAAAACAATTACATGGTGGTGGTGGGCGGGCGGGGGGGCTAACCTTATATAAAACAAAACTTTGACAAGGCTTTCAAATACAGCTGATGAAAAATGAGTCAAAAGTGCATAGCAGAGGACAAGATTCAACAGTTGCCAAAGAATTCTTTGCATAAAGCATGATGGAATAATTGACAAAACGAGTGATTGTCAAAACACTGCACTTTGTAAATAAGTGAATAGATGCTGCGACAAGGCTCATATTCGAGAAGGTCAAATAGGTGAAGGGTCATTTGCAGCCAACGTTATCTTGCAATCATCTCAAACTCATTTCTTTTCAGTTCTTCTTTGGAAGAACAGAACTTCATCAGCAATTCAATTTTGTGCCTGAAGATCTAGGGGCAAAAAAAAGGAAGAAATGGATTCATGAAATTTGCACAAGTGGAATGGTGCCAAAGTTTATACGATGAAAGGAAGCTATGTGGTAATCAATAATGATAATCTGACCACCTGGTTGGGTGTAAATCACCAAGTCTTCTGTTCCTTCTATAAAGATTGCCTCTCCAGTAACTAGCAGAGGTCAGGAATTTGCCATATAGGGAGCATTCCACGTGAACCACTGTCTTACAATACCAAGTTAAAGTCCAACATGTTTATTTGGTAGCAAAAGCCACTAGCTTTCAGAGCACTGGCTGCCCCTTCGTCAAGTGAGTGAGTGCTCTAATCATAAACAGGGCATATAAAGACTCAAACTCAATTTATAGAATAATGATTGGAATGTGAATCTTTATTGCTAATCAAGTCTTAAAAGGTACAGACAACATGAGTTGAGAGAGTGCTAAGCACATGTTGAAGTGTACTGTCTCCAGACAGGACAGTTAGTGAAATTTTGCAAGTCCAGGCAAGTCGTGAGGGTTACAGATAGTGTGACACGAACACAAGACCCTGGTTGAGGCCATCCTCCTGTGTGCAGAACCTGGCTATCAGTCGCTGCTCAGCAACTCTGCGTTGTTCACGTGTCATGATGGCTGTTTTGGAGAATGCTTACCGAAGATCAGAGGCCAAATGTCACGAATGTCATGTATATTTGTCTCTACCAAATAATCATGTTGGACTTTAACCTGGTGTTGAGAGACTTCTTACTGTGTTTACCCCAGTTCAATGCCGGCATCTCCACATCATAACCACTGTCTTACCACTCCATGGTGAGGGCACATTAGTGGCTTCCTCAATCTAAATGAACATGATAACAGAGATCCTTTTACTGATCAGGTATATCTAAGCTTTGCAAACACAAGAAAAACATGGTTTTTCAGAAAACCCTCAATCTATGACATGTTATTGGAATTGAATGACCAATTGGATTACAATCTGAACTTTTATCCTCCAGGCCAGAGTTTAAATTTAGTCCAGACACTGTCAGCCACAATGTTTTATGATAAATTAACACACTCAATCCACAGCACAAAACTGCCCATAGTTTTACAATGGTCCAGACTGAACAAGTATCAAAAAGACTGCAGGCATGTTTAATTTGGGAACTAAACTGGGCACCAAGGATACTGAGGGATTCTTTTTCTGGATTGGGATTAAGTATTTGTTGAGCATAATAAAATTAAGTTCACTTTGAATCGGTTCCTACTTCATCCAATATGGATGTGATTTTTTTCCCCCAAGCGTTGACAGTAGTGAAAAATTGATACATAAGTATACAGCTGAAAAAGTCATGGATAATTGCAAATCAATTTGAAACAAAAAGCGTAAATTGATTACCTAAATACAATCAAGGTTAAAACACCATCCGATGGCTGACAGTTCAATACTCGAAAGTAAATAATATGCTCAATTTGAGCTTGGACTTAAATTACATGCTTTGCGTTCTTTTAATTTTTAAAAACATCATTTTTTTTGCTTTCTTTCTTTCTCCTACAAAATAAGTGTGTAACTTCCTTTAAACTTATACACAATGTCCAAAACAGACTCCTGAGTTACAAACAACCTTAAAATAAATTACTCAACCAGTCAGTAAATATGGTTTCAGTTTTGCTAATAGACTTTAGCTTACTGGTTAAGTATTCTAGGAAGTCTCACAATACCAGGTTAAAAGTCCAACAGGTTTATTTGTTAGTAATCGCCATTAACTTTCAGAACACTGTTCCTTCATCAGGTGAGTGGGGAGTGAGTGACCTGGTGTTGTGAGACTTCTTACTGTGTTTACCCCAAGTCCACATCAGTATTTTAGGCACAAGGAAAAGGGGAAAAAAACGTCAAAACATTGAGTTTGAGTTTAAATTATCTCAGATTGCTTTTAATATAAGAGTCACTGATGATAGATCCTTTACACCAATGCTTCATCTTACACTATGTAACTCATAATGCTTTCTCCAGGTACATACGAAATAACCAAATCCAGGAGATTTAATAACTGTAAAACTAGTACTTTCAAATTAAAAGTGAAATTTTAATACTAGTATACTTCAATGAAATTCATAAAATGAAATCAATATGACTGAACCTCCAACAGTAAACACCCCATTGATTGAAGTTGCAATAACTCAAGCAATGTTGAATATTCAACAGTAATGTTGTTTTGTTGTATATATTTTCACTTGGATTCTTAATACAAACCTACCACATGCCAGAATGATACGTTTAAAATTATAAGTCAAATCACAGATAATTATATTTCTAGCTGTAATGTTTAAAACAGACTGGATGTAGCAGCAATATTGTAATTCTGGTGAGAGAAGAGAGAAATTTAAGTCAATCAATTCCTCTGCAGCTCTCTAATCACTTACAATATTTCCAAAAACCACAAAATAAGGAAAGATTACATATATTGAGCAGCAGATGATAGAGGATGGCATCAAAACAAAAGTCAAATCCAAGTGCAGAATTAGTGCAGAGTCCAAATATTCAACACAATGAACACAATCTGTTTTTAGACAGTGTAGAAAAGCCCAATTCCAAACCTTACTATCAATATTTATTTTCATAGAATTTGCGAGCCAGCTCCTGGAAAATGGTAAAGGTTGACAAATTTGAACATTACCCTTTTCCATGTAGATGTAGATTTGAATTCAATTTAATGCCACATATTTATATCATTCTCATTATGTTCCTGAAAAGATTTTCACAAGTTGGTATTCTGATAGAACCTTAAGCCTGATATTTCCCACCAATGTCCTTGCTAGTAAAAGAAAGAAAAAAAACGTGGAGTAATCAACACAAAAACAACAAAAGATGTGGGATAGTCTTCCACTTCGGGCACGGTGGTTAGCAATGCTGCTTCGCAGCGCCAGAGACCCAGGTTCAATTCCCAACTTGGGTCACTGTGTGGAGTTTGCACATTCTCCCCACATCTGCATGGGTTTCCACCAGATGCTCCAGTTTCTTCCCACATTCCGAAAAGTGTGCTGATAGATGGATTGACTCGAACAGGTGCCGGACCGTGGCAACCAGAGGAATTTCACAATAACTTCGCTGCAGTATTAATGTAAGCCTTACTTATAACTAATAAACTTTTAAGTTTAAATGTTAAAAGCATAAAGTTTCTCTTTCAAATTCATATACACCTTGCCAAATGTATAATCTTTTAAATTTCACTCAAAGAGAAGTGGAAATTTGAGGCTTAAAGGCAAATATGGTGGTGAAGCAGCAATTTTACATGGAAACAATCATGTTTTGGTTTTTTTGTCAATTTTCAAGCTCAAAGGGGGTTTATGGGGTCACTCAAATACCTGCAGGGCACAGATCAACTACTAGCTGAAATAATTGCCAAACACATTCAATTGACCGAATGTAAACCAGAGAATAGCTAAGGTAGTGATCTGAACCAGACATTGCAGACATCAACCAGACCCAACTAGCAAAAGTTCAGATGTTTGTCTCTGGGGATTTAAACCCAATCCCTTTTTCACTTTTGACCCACTTAGTGCAGGGCTGCAAAAATGAAAATAAAACTACTTAGAGGAAAAATTGGGAAAAAAATCCAGCATGATGAAATATAGCAAAAAGGAAGGCAGTGTTAGTGGTTTCACGAGAAAAGTTCCTTGCAGATTCAGCAATTTTCTGAAGTGTTATATATCTTATGTATTGTCCACATCTTTTCAGAATCAATGAAGTGCAAAACATCTTTAAGACTCTCGAATTATATATCTTAAGTAATTTTATTTACATTGCACAACGTGAAACATGCACCAGACTATGACGACTAAGGGATTTTCTTAGTAACTTCACTGCAGCGTTAATGCAAGCCTACTTGTGACATGAATAATAAAATGTGTCACAACTCTAATTAGGTTATCCAGGTTCCAGACTATTCATGAGCAGCATCATTAAAGACCTGCTAATGTGTAAACTTGTTGTATTTTCATAAATTTCAAGTCAAAATAAACTATTTTAAAACTATGCTGAATGGTGGGCAGCTTAATACTTCTTGTGGTTTGAGTAACTGAACCTTCATGGAACATTGGTCTGTTATTCTACTCTGTGTGGGCAGGTACGAGAGGAGATGAGACTCAAATTGGGCACGCAGCTAGACAGAAACCAACCAAGAGTCAGAAAAACAAGAGTTATTTCAAGAAATAGATTTTGGGACAAGAACATTACAAAGGTTACAAAAAAAATTACAGCACCAAAAGATAACAGATTAGATTAAGTAAAAGTGTTAGTTGCACAAATGTCAAATTCCAGCATAATTCCAGTTAACTGAATATAAATGCTGCTGTATGCTGACAAGCAATACAGACAGCAAACCAAACAGAACTACTGCACCATTTCATCAGGAAGTAATATTGCATGAATCAATTCTTTTATTATGATTTATTAAAATATAACCAAGAATTTAGTATGTCAACTATCTTCAACAAAACCCTTTTCTCAAGACCAGTAGTAAGTCCTTCTAGTTTTAATCAAAAAGTACAGACTCTTCTGATTTCCATTTTGTGCAAAAAAGTCAACATGATACCCTTCATTGGAATTTATGCCCAGTAATTTAGCATTTTTAAAAAATTCAGATTCTTACTATTTGTATTAAAAAAAATCATAACTGTGCATTAAGAAACGCAGAGTGAGAAAAAGAGTCAAGTTCTGACTTTGCACTTCACCGACTGGGACAATGGCAATTAGAAGCAAACAATGCGCACAAATGCTTCCATCAGCTATGGGTAAATCAACATGTATACTGATGCAGGACAATTGGAACCAAAAAGAAGAAAAATTTGGAATCGGTAGTATGAAGGAAGAAAGCAAACAGGTTACAAATACAACGTGCGAAAAACAAGTTCAATCATCCAATGTGATTAATGTTTTGATATTTTCTTAGATATGTTACATCACACCACTCAACAGCCATCTCGGGACAGAAATGAAAAGGTACCAGAGCATGTTGTACACCAAGTCCACAAACACACATGTCTTTGTTACCCCATATAAAAGAAAAATGCAATTGGAGGAAGGGAGTGAGGGAGAAAGAGACAGAACATATAGAAAAGGTCTGTGGCTCACTGGATTATCTACTACCCAAGCACCAAGCAAGTGTAGTAAGACTTTCATGCAGCACAAATATGAAATATTACTTGCATTTCCAAGATTAAATCAAAAAACCAACAAACAACATATATCTAGTCAGTAGTACATGTAATTTTAAACTACAGTGAAACAAGAATAAAGCAATTCTACTTAAATCACAATTTTGGTTGATAAGTACCAAATTTCTAACCAATGTATTCTCAAGTAACCAATACTAAACCTCATTAATAATTATTTTTTTTTACCTTGGTACTTAGCTATCTAAAGAAGTAAAGAGAAATAAAAAACAGACCCCTCCACGTTGCCCATCCACATGTATTGAACGGATGTGATCTGCCAAATCTGGACTGGAGCTGAAACTGGTATGGCACTGGTCCCAGCAGCAGTTGTAAGTGATATTCTTTCCTGATGAAGCAGTACTTCCATGACCATTTATCAGCGCAGGAGTAGAGCGTCCACTGGAGATGGTACTGTCCATATCCATTAAGGTGCTGCTGATACTTTGAAGAAAAAGCAGTGTTTTTAATAGAGTGCAAGGCAACATCCACCTAGAATACATAATGAAATATTGTATGAACAAAGATATTCACCCTTCACTGGAATCTCTCGGTACTCATACAGCAGACTTGCCAAAGTAGTCTCCAGTGGACATGGTCACAAAAAAGCATTTGGAAAATGGGTTTCACAGCAAATATAGAGTATAAAATTCAAAATATAATAAGGGAATCAAGAAAACTCCACATTATGGGCATTATGTTGGGAGGATATTGAGAAAACAGTGCAGACTCAGCAGGACGCTACCTGATATGTGTAAGTGCAAATATGGACCCTTGAAAAACTGGATCTGTTTTTAATAGATTATTGAAGGTCAAGGGTGGTTTTGACCACCCTTGTAACTTAGAAGTTACAAAAGAATGGGACAAAATAAGTCAACTGTTTCCAGGTGATTAAAGTGCCTGGAACAAGACGCTATAGATATATTAAAAAATGAGATTTAGGACAAAGAACAAGTGAATTTTCTTTTTCATACGGGTTGTACTATAGAAATTTATAATTGTCGCAAACAATGTCAAGTCTTAAGACTGGCTAGATGATTGTGGGAAAGGCGGGATAAGTGGGAGGCCAAGCAAAGGGATATGGGATCAGAGCAAGGAAATGGGATTAGAACTATTGTGTGCAGAAAAACAAATACAAATGCAGGCCAGTTGGAACAAAAATCTGTTGCTGTATCCTAATTTCTGTGTTATGAGTTTTACAACACAATGCCAATGCTATAGTGTTGTAAGTTAAAATAGCGAGATACTTGTATTCCAACTAATTTCACTGAGCTGACATGTTGCAGAATCCAATTCATGCTATTAGATTTGAGACATTATTTAAATTATTTGCTGATACTTTTACCATTACTAATTGTTTAAAATACCAGGGCATCTCAACACTAATGTCAGAGTTTTTACTGATAGATGCAAGGTTGAAGACTTCCTTTCTGTTAGCCATTTCACTATTTGGCTGTAATTGCAGTCACTCAAACCAGATTTATAGCATGAACTGCAACTCCCATTGCTGAAAGCCTTAACCAATGAAGTTGATAAGCCAGTCGTTAGAAGTCGCAAGAAATGACTAACTGGCTCAGTATTACACATGAATAGTTATAAAACAGGAGTTTGCCGCATACCCCACTATCCAAGGCTCTAATGAAATATATAATACACTTGCTTGAGAATGTTTTCATTTTTGAAAAATGCGCAGAATAATTTATCCATCTTTTACCCAACTCTACATCATACAAGCTTTTTAAAAAGTCAAAGATGCATATGGGAGACACGAAGCATTAATGAAGGAGTTGTATAGAAAACTTGATATCCATTCAGAAGTATTGTACTCGAGCTTCTCAGAACAGAGATAATATCTTACACTAAATATTGCAACTCACCAGCACTCATCTAATAAGTATCAATTCTCCCCCTAATTTTATATTGAATATCAACTGATTACTTAAATTAATATTCATTCTTTATATTTATAAAGAATCACCTGAGACCAAGAAACTAAAAAGTCATTCTTTTGGGGAATTTTATTTTCTCAATGCTCTTTTGAACTGTTCCTTAGATGTTTAAGATTGCAAATCTCAGCGCAACTATTATTTTAGCTAGATTCAAATTCAATCTTCTTTGTCACACTGACAATAGAAATACCCCAAACACTCCTCCCAAGGAAACTTCCAATTGTTTATACTTTAAATTTAATGCACCATATTTGGTGTACACAAATATGCTGTACACAAGTCTTCCTGTAGTGAGGACACCATACACACTCTAGGTGATCATTTTAATGAACTCCTCCATTCTGTCTGCCGGCATGATCCCGAACTTCCCGTCATTGCTTGCCATCTTAAATTTCTGTCCCACTCCCACTGTTTGCAATCCAATGAATCTCAAGAGTAGTAATTTTTCTTTCAACGTGGCACTTTATCTTCCAAACTCAGTTTAACCATTTCAGATCAGAATTACTGCTCCCAGTTTCCAAGACAACAGATGTTGACAGTGAGTTGTGTTGCCATTTACACCTTCAGGCAGATCTTTTATTTCCTGTCCCGTGATCATCTCCATTTACCTGGAAACATCATCTCTTTTGCCTTTCAACTGCTTCTGCCTTCCAGCCCACCACAGACTTTCCCTCCAAGTCTCTCCCCGCCACCTCTACTTGAGTAAAAACGTTACTATCTCAAAACATCAATTGTTTCCCAACTGATGCTACTGGGTATTTCCAACATTCTTTTATATCACTAAAGGTCTAGCATGTTTTTTTTCAATTAGTCTGCATTTGGCTCATCTGGTACGTCTATAACCACATCTCTGCATTATGAAATAGCCATGACAAAAAAACTTGGTGGCACAATACTTGTGGGCACAAATCTAGTTGTTCATAAATACCATTCTCTTGCACAAGTGATCTTAGCACAGCACACAAATAACCAGACCTCAAAATATCCACTGACCAGTCAACAATTGTTGTCTCATTCTTGCGTCAATACATTTGACATGTATGGCTTGAAGCATTTTCTAACTGGTCACAGATATGGTCACTGACTTCAAATCCTTCAGCCAGCCACAGAACAACAGCTACTTCTACTGCGGCATATACAGAAGCAAAAGTTACAGCTTCTAAAGTTTTTTCCTGATTTCATCTACCACCGGCACATCAAATCAGGATTGCTGCATCACTCCACAGACAGACTATAGCTTAGCATTAATGCTGAACTTCAGTGTATTTAATGAATTTAACGTATGGCTTATTTTTCAAACATATGCTGAATTTGTTAGAATAGTAACCTCATGAAAGTTATTGTTCTGTTTCCTACATATACTGAAAAGGGAATAATCACACCAAGTTGGCTGAAAACTTCCATACATCATTTTGTCCAATTTACTCAAGTAGAAATAAAATCAAAGTTATACTCAGGGCGACATCAACGGGCTAGCACATACAAGTCATCTTATTTTATTTAAATAAAGATGATCAAACCTTGCCTTAGAAAATGTATATTTAAGTGGGCATGGATGAGTTCAAAATCATAGTTGGCATATATTTGAGAATAACAAAAAATTACTTTCATAAGTACAGATCAGAAAGCATGAAAACTGACTCAATTCCTCTTCTCATTTCTGCAACCGGGCTTACTTATATTTAAGGTAAAGAAAACAAGATTTCTTAAAAAAGCTTACTTCAATAATGTGCACATTTCTAATGGTTTTAGAATTTCTGGACTTCAAAAGTACTTTTTCTTTCCTTGAAAATTTAATCCAAAACAACATTGTAACTACAATCCTGCCAAAACAAGAACATGATGTACAGATGCCGGCGTTGGATTGGGGTGGTAAGAACTCAGTAAGAATTTAGCAACACCAATTTATAAACCAACCGATTTATTTGATAGTAAAAAAGCGAGCTTTCGACTCTTGTGTCTTCTTCAGGCAAATGCAGTGTTCTGGTCTGCAATAGCACACATCAGCACAGGCAGTTTAAAACAGACATCAGCACAGTCTGTGCTGATGTGTGCTATTGCAGACCAGAACACTGCATTTGCCTGAGGAAGACACAAGAGTCGAAAGCTCGCTTTTTTACTATCAAATAAATCGGTTGGATTATAAATTGGTGTTGCTAAATTCTTACTGAAAACAAGAACAGTCAGTAGTAGTCACCCACAAGTTTGACTAGGATATTTCTGTCTACCATTTCCCAGGTTAACTATATGTTAAACTGTATGAAGTCGTTAAACCGTAAAGTCACCGACCCCAATTCAAGAGTCAAAGTCAATTTTGGAGGGACCCAGGAAGCTGGGGAATTGCCCAAAGTTCAAAGTTCCCAAGCAATTTCCAGAGTCAATGCATCAGGATTTCTGCAGGGTCCAGATGTGCACCTTGGACATGTGGTGTCCAAGATGTCCTGGTTTCTGCCAATCTGAAGAAAGAAAGATCTGGAACAGTGCAGATAAAAATCAATCCAGACCCTGTACAGCATAAAGTGTAGGTCTGTTTATTTAATTGCCTCAAAATAGTTCAATAAAAATGTTAATATAGCCAGGAGGTATAACTCCTGTCTTCAACTGCTGCAGTTGTGCAGTTTAAAAATATGTTGGATTGCACAGTGAATAGATTGGTAATGCTTGCAATATAGGTCAAGAGGGGTGTGAATCAGTTAGGCAATGTTCAACTACCCACTAAATTTATAAGAAACCAGGCATCAGCGAACAAGTAGCTAGTTAATCTGCAAGGATTCCTGCTGTAGGGTATTGCAACATAGTAGAAATAACACCATGGTTGAAAGAAGAGTAGCAATCAATGTATTATTAATACAATATCAATACTGCACTGAATATCAATGCAAATAATCAGGAGTAAATGTATGAACCACCTGTGATGTTTACAATAAATAGCAGATGACGGAATCAGAAATAGAAGATCCTGCTAACCATACAAACAAATGAATGAATAGGCCATTCAGTCCTTCAACCCTCCTCCACTATTCAACAAGACCATGATTGGGACCTCAATTCCACATTCCCCTAACCTTGATAATTTTGGACTCCATGGGCAGAATTGAGAGGAGAATGCAAGGAGGCTTCAAGGTGATTTAGACAAGTTAAGCGAATGGGTAAACACATGGCAGATGTGGCTTGAGGCATCACTTTCGTGCAAAAGTAGAAAGAAAGAGTTATTTATATGATGATATATTTAGAAGTATAGATGTACAAAGAAATCTGGGTATCCTTGCACATCAGTCATTGAAAATGGAGAGGTGGGTACAGCAAGCAATTAGAAAGAAAAATTATATGCTGGTCTTCGTTGCAAGAGGATTTGAGTTCAGGAATAGAAATGTCTGACTGCAGTTACACAGACCCTTGAGATCATACCCAACGCATTGCAAGCAGCTTTAGTTTCCCTATCTAAGGGAACATATACCTCTCATACAGGAAGTACAGTGGAGGTTCACTAGGCTGATACCATGGTTGGTGGAACTGGCCTATGAGGAGAAATGGGCTCAGATTATAGAACGTAGAACACAGAACATTACAGCGCAATACAGGCCCTTCGGCCCTCAATGTTGCGCCGACCTGTGAAACGAATCCAAAGCCCATCTAACCAACACTATTCCAATATCATCCATATGCTTATCCAATGACCCTTTGAATGCCCTCAACGTTGACGAGTCCACTACTATTCCATGCCTTACTACTGAGTAAAGCTACCTCTGACATCTGTCCTATATTTATTACTCCTCAATTTAAAGTTATATCCCTTAGTACTAGCCATCGCTATCCAAGGATCTAATCCACCCTATCTAATCCTCTGATCATCTTGTATGCCACAATTAATTCCATCATCTTTTAACCTTCTCTCTAACGAAAACAGCCTTAAGTCACTCAGCCTTTCCTCATAAGACCTTCCCACCATACCAAGCAACATCTTGGTAAATCTCCTCTGTACCCTTTCCAATGCTTCCACATCCTTCCTAATAATGTAGCAACCAGAACTGTACACAATACTGCAAGCGTAGCCGCACCAGAGTTTTATACAGCTGCAACATGACATCACGGCTCCGAAACTCAATCCCTCTATCAATAAAAGCTAACACACTGTATGCCTTCTTAACAACCCTATCAACCTGGGTGCCAACTTTCAGGGACCTATGCACATGGATACTCTCTGTTCATCTACACTACCAAGCATCTTACCATTAGTCCAGCTTATCAATGTCCCTCTGTAACCTGCAACATCCTTCCACATTGTCCACAACTCCAATTTTAGTGTCATCCACAAATTTACTAACCCATTCTTCTATGCCTTTATCCAGGTTATTTATAAAAATGACAAATAGCAGTGGCCCCAAAACAGATCCTTGCGATATACCACTAGTTAACTGAACTCAAAATGAACATTTCCCATCAACCACCACCTTCTGTCTTCCTTCAGCTAACCAATTTCTGATCCAAATCACAAAATCACCCTCAATCCCAAGCCTCCGTATTTTCTGCAATAGCTTACTGTGGGGAACCTTATCAAATGCTTTACTGAAATCCATACACACCACATCAACTGCTTTACCCTCATCCACCTCTTTGGTCACCTTCTTAAAGGACTCAATAAGGTTGAGGGATGACCTACCCTTCACAAAACCATATTGACTATCCCTAATCAAATTACTCCTTTCAAGATAATTCTAGAAAATAAATCCAATCTCTTATAATCCTTCCAAAACTTTGCCCACAGGTCTATAATTACCAGGGTTGTCTCCACTCCCCTTCTTAAACAAGGGGTCAACATTTACTATCCTCCAATCTTCTGACACTATTCCTATAGGCAATGATGATATAAAAATCAAAGCCAAAGGTTCTGCAATCTCCTCCCTAGCCTCCCAGAGAATCCTAGAATAAATCCCATCCAGTCCAGGAGACTTACCTATTTTCATACTTTCCAAAATTGCTAACACCTCCTCACGAACCTCAATTCCATCTAGTCTAATAGCCTGTATCTCCGTATTCTCTTCAACAACATTGTCTTTTTCTTGTGTGAATACTGATGAAAACATTCATTTAGCACCTCTCCTATCTCTTCGAACTCCACATACAACTTCTTACTATTGTTCCTGACTGGCCCTAATCTTACTCTAGTCATTCTTTTATTCCTGACATACCTATACAAAGCTTTAGTGTTTTCCTTGATCCTCCCTGTCGAAGGCCTCTCATGTTCTCTCCTGGCTCCTCTTAACTCTCTCTTTAGGTCCTTCCTGGTGAACTTGTAACGCTCAAGCGCCTCATGTTGAAATGGATATCCACTGCTTAAGTCTAGAAGTGAGGCAATTGAATCAGGTGAGCCTGATCTATTCGAGAAAGCCAGATATGATCTAAAAAGATCAAAGATGCCAAAAGAGAATACGGGACCACAGAGTCCTACATCAGCAACACAGGACCAACGACTGTGGCAAGGTCTGCAAGACATAAGCTACAAGATAAAGATACTTAAAATTGCTGGCAGCAACGCACCCCTCCCCGGTGAGCTCATGCAATCTATTCCCATTTTGAACATGATGTAAGAAAGATCATGCTCTCCTCCCTGGAATGAACCTGTATCCGAGGTCACTACCTCAGATGCCAGCACAGCCTTCTCAGGTCAACCTTTGGAAAGCAACTGATCCAGATAGGGTATCTGGACGAGCACTCAGATTGTGCATGGGCAAGCTGGCAGGGGTAGGTTCCATCACCCCATAACAAAGAAAAGCCAAGCAGCATGACTATCTTCCAATGGCTCTGACATCCATCATTACGAAGTGTTTCAAAAGGCTAGTTATGGCACAAATCAATTCTAGCCTTCCAACTTGCCTGGATTTTCTACAGTTCATTTTCTGTCACAATAGGTCCACAGCAGACCCCATCTCCCTGACCATGCACTCAACTCTGGAACACCTAGATAACAAAGACACTTATGTTAGGCTCCAATTTATGAACTACAACTCAGCCTTCAAAACCACTCTGAAAAAAACAACTCCAAACTCCGGGGCCTGGAGCACAGCTCCTCTCTCTGCAACTGGATCCTGAATTTCCTTACCCATAGACAGCAAGCAGTAAGGCACCTTCACGATCAGCTTCAACATCAGTGCTCCACAAAGCTGTGCCCTCATCCACTTAGTACACTCAATATACACCTATGACTGTGTGGCCAAATTCCAATTCCCCACCAATTCAATTTTCAAGTTTGCTGATGACACCATCTTAGTGAGTTGGATCTCAAACAATAATCAGAGTCCCCCAAAAAAATGAGAATTTAATGAACTGGTGTGACAATAATCTCACCCTCAATGTCAATTAAACAAAGGAGATGGTCATCAACTTCTGGAAACTAGCGGAGGAGACGCCTGTCTTTATCAATGGGGATGAAGTAGAAATAGTTGAGAGCTTCAAATTTTTAGGTGTCCAGATCAACAACTTGTCTTGTACCCCCATGCCGATACTATTAAAAAAGCTCATCAATCCCTAAATCTTCTCAGAAGATGAAGGAAATTTGGCATGTCACTATGACCCTCATCAACTTCTCACAACTTGCTTTCCTATCTCTATATCAGCAGCAAGTGTGGTAACAATACAGTTGGTCCCTTCATCCAAATCATTAATAAAGATTGCAAATAGTTGAGGTCCTGCACTGATCCCTGTGGCATTCCATAGTTAGTTTGCTGATCTGAAAATTCATCCCAACTTCCTGTTTATTAGTAGCCGATCCTTTAGGCTAATATAACAATCTCAAAATGATGAAGTCATTTTTTATGTGGCACCTTATCAATTTTTTTTTAAAAAGGGGCATACTGACAGTTTGCAAATAACAGGAAAATTTGTCATTTGGCTATTAGGAGGAAGAAAGCTGTACAGTGCAAAAAGATACCAAAGACCTGGTCAGGTGAGTTAAAAAAAAGTAACAAACTGAAATCAATCCAGAAAGTTGAGGCAATGGATGAATTCTAAAGTGTAAAAGGATATTTGATTGCATGTCTGCAGGTCCCTTCAGGTATCAGGACAAATAGTTAAGGTGATCAAGGTTGCATATGGAAAGTGCTATTAATTATTAGGGATGGGTGGCATAATGACACAGTAGTTAACACTGCTGCTTCACAACTACAGGCACCCAGGTTCAATTCCAGCCTTGAGTTACTGTGTGACATCATAAAAAATATATTCAGCATCATTTGGACTGGCGAGCATCTTTCAAAACATTAAGTATTTATAGCAGCAATCTTGAAAGTATCATCAGCATTTTAAAAATCAAAATCAGTTTAAATCAGGGGCTAACTGAACACTATGCAGCAGTTACTGGTTTCATACTGGAAACAAATTTATAAATGCATCATTATATTTATTTTCTAGAAGGATTGTTCAAAAGACTTTTATAGAAACATTTTGCAACAGTGATAAACTCTATATATAGTTTACATCTGGGATATCGTGCATGCTGAGCACTAACTACAGTAGTGTCATTAATTAATGCAGTACATTGTACCAAATCCTTTCACTGAGCATTTGATAATGTTTGAGAAATTAGGGATGGTATGGGGGTTGCAGTCCTCAGATTATTTGCAGAGGATCCTCCAAAAGATTAACCATTGATGTAAAGTTTTCTTACTGCTTCCTTTGCTCCACATTGCACAAGTTTCTCAAAATTGAAGTTGAAGTGTTAACTACTTTCCACATATCACACTGCCACTGCTCCTACATTTCATGGCCTTCTGAACCATGCATTGCTAATGTCACGTTATAAAATTTGCTTTACGTGAATGCATTCTGTTGCATATTGATACCGCTTCAAAACTGAGGCCAGAGTAATTCGAGGTAGAATAAATGCAAGTCAAGAGATAGTATGGATGCAATGAACAATGACTCCACTTAGCAAAGTGGTTTTCATACTGCAGTGCTGGGTCCATAATCAGATGACAAATTTCAGTCTTGCAATCTTAATTTGAGAAATGAATAAGAGTAGAGACTGTAGCCCCAATGTTATTTGAGAGAAAGAGTAAATCAGTATTGGTTCCTTATTAAAAATTATATTCTCAGGAAATCATTTGATCATGATTTTTAGTGCCTTTTCTTTAGACTATGATTAACCAGAAATTATTTTCTTTACTGTTTTTACTCTGGCCTACATCCAAGCTTGTCTGAGCTTTAGAAATAAAGAACACAATTCTGAATTTATTTAACATGATCTGCTACTTAATACAGCATGTCTTGTTTAGATTTTCCACTAGACAGGGGAGAAGCACTTTTTTCATTGACATTCCCATTTTTTAAATTTGTATTTCAACAATGTTCCAGCCATGAAATAAAGTTCCCAACTGCACATCATATATAGTTCTGATGTAAAACAAGGTCCAATCCCTGGACAATTTCAAAGTACAAACAAAATGAGCCTAAAACCAGAAAAAAATAAAGGGATCACTTGGAATTTCTTCAAGAATCTATTAAGCCACCTCCCATTTACTGTTTCTCCAATTGAACTTTCCCTCCATTACTGGAGTTGATAGCACAGCTCAGAGACATTTGTCCCAAAGTTATAAACACTACGTTCTAGGTAAGTACAAAAGAACAATGTGTATTGAAGTAATGTCAATTTTTTCCTTCTCACCTGAAGATGAGGAATATTCTGATCTCGTGAAGGTAAAATATAAATGATATTCTAAGTCCATTTTCAATATGAACAATTATATCGTAAGACCTGGACAGACTATTTACCCAATTCAAATAGCTTGATAGATTCAAATCTATTCAGTTTTTTCAGGACTACACACTTACCTCTACATTTAACGATAAGCTGCCAAATAAATCTTTAGACTGCAGAATTTGACTCCTGTTCATCTGCTTTTAATTGGATTCTTTAAGTCTACTCCACTGAATGCTAATCAAATAAGTTGTAACAAGACCTTCATAGTATTGAATGTGACACAGCTCTACAATTCTCAGTGCACCTGCGATATAGCAGCTGTGTTCTTCAATTTTAAAATTCTATTCAAATACACTGTTAAAACTATTGTAAAGAGCAGAATAGAGCTATAAATAGTCTCAACACATACATTCAGCACATCCATTGAGACTTTTCTCGAAGTACCTTGCGGTAAAACAGATACAAGTACATAGGAACACTAACAAACCACACCACTTAGAAGATCCTTGTTTGAATCAGAACACCACCAACAAAAGCAGCAACAAGCAAGTGCTCTGTTATCCATCAGTATTAATGGCTACTTCATAAAAGCATAACGGCACAAAAAGTCATTAATCTCAATACTCTGCCATGGGCTAGTAGCTAGAGTTTCTATTTAATCTCTCATAACATCCCACAGTATTGACTGCAGTGTGAGTACTGATAAATGAGGCAGGAAGCTTTATGAAATACAGGGCAGCTTATATAATTTGGAGTATGGCAGATCAGGAATGCCAATGATTCTGCTTTTCAGCTTTATTTAGGCAGTACAGTCAACAGTTGGAAACACAAATGATTTGTACTCTCAGAAAGACTGTTCAAGAGCTTAAAAGCATTTTTCAGCTCTGGAACTCAAGTGAGCAGGCTACAAACACAGGAATGGGAACAAACCGAGAAAGGTGTTTGGGATCCAGCACAGCACGTAAAGTAGGTTGTGCCAAGAGTCATGTCTGGGTGTGCTTGACAGGGAACAACAGCAGTTCATAATTTTGTGTTTGAGAACAAAGTTGGTGGTAACCACATAACCACAACAGTGAGCAAAGGCTAATTAACAGCTCTCCATATTTGCTTTACTGGGCTTTTTTGTTGGTGATAAAGCCATAATGTGATACCAGATGGATAGCTCACAATTACATAGCCTATTGGACCAAAAAAAGAACGACAAAGGATTTTCAATTGATGTCTCAAATTAAATATCACAATTGAAGTGGTTTTACAGGCAATTTATCTCAACAGCTGCCAGAATTAATTCAATAATAAAGGGAATGCTACAGTTTAAACATCCAACATTTTAAGCAGTTTCAAATCACTTTAATGTGCACAAGAAGAATTCACGAAATTTGAAAAAATGTGTTTGGCACTGGAAAAGTGATAAATGTTCTCGATTTCTTCAATTGGAAAGGCTTCTAACAATCTTGCAGTTGTGGATAAATATTTTGCCAGCTGTGCAAAATTAACAAACTTGTGCATAGATAACTCAAACAGTAGCTGTTTCTGCACTATATCTGTTCAATAATACACATTGAAAAAAAGTGGAAATCAGTACAAATGAAACTACTGAATTGGTGTAAAGATCAGTCAGACAGCAAGGTAAGCTCGATTGGATAGTCTACTTCTTCACCTTGCAGCATTAAAAAATCAAAACAATTTCTAAAAGTTAAAACTTGCCCACTTGACTGCTTCTGCAGGCTGATGACAAAGCATGGCATTCTTACATCCTCTAGAGGAAAAAAAACCTAACACTGCCCGGTTGCTTGAGCATCATTCTTGCTGCAAGCCAAACAGGCTGGCAAGAAAGCAAATTCTTATCATGTGTTGTGAGCTCCTGTTGTTGCAAGTCTGGCTCTTTTACGTATGACTTGCAGCATCTTTTTTCAGTTTCTGACTGTACTAAAATGTCATGGCAAGAATGCCTGCCTGGCGTTTTCGACTGGTGAAAAAAAACTTTGGAAGCCAGTTACTGGGGCCACTGTTTTATGACCACTAAATAAATGCACTCAGCAGGGTTAGGAAGTCCTTGCACATCAGTAACTTAACCTCTGACTTCTTTGAAAATGTCATTAACATCTACATGCATACTCAGTAAATAAAAGCAAATAGTGCAAGACAGCACAGACATTCAGAGCCTTCTGGACTGGAAAATTTATTTTAAACTTTAGTCTGGTTCCCAAACGTAATGGTTCATTTGTTGCACTTAAAGCAATGATGAGGTTCTATAATAAAACTGACTCAAAATTATTCAAACTTTCAGTACCTCTGTCTTGAGATGTTTTCCACCAAGTATACAGTCACCAACTAATAAAAGCACTGAAGCAGAACAAATGTGATTTGGTTCTCCCTATTCATTTGATACTTGAATCTGTAAGCAAAATAGTTATGCATCACAAATCAAGAAGCAAATTTGATCAATGGTGTAAAGTGAGCTACTGGAATTTTATGATGCCAGTTGAAAGGTATCTAAAACTTTACGTGCAGATTTGGCCCTTGGCTGAGGATATAGAATCTACAGATGGCTAAACTATTTCATTTCTCAAATTGTTCTGTATGAATGGTACATTTTTATTAAATATAAAACTTAAAAGTCACAACACTGGTTAACCAAGTTAGCAAATCAAACTATTTTCTATTTTCTTATTCTTCTCAGTGTAGTACTTTCATAAGTGACATTATTAAAGGCCACTAGATTTGGTTTGCACTTTTTAATTTAAATCCAAATTTCAGCCAGATTAATTAGCTGAAAGTCATTAATTATATAAGTATAATCAAACTTCAATATTACAGGTTTGAGAAATATCTTGTCTCATCCAGTAACCATGACAATCTTTGACATCAAAAAAACTTGATATGGGACTTGCGCCACCTACTTTTCAGACATCTTTCTATTCATCTCGCTCATTATTCCCATTCAAAATGACGATATGCAGAAATATATATATACTGTTCTCACACAACATATGTTAAATATAGAAAGCAGTTAAGCGCCTCTCAGTTGCCTTGCTCCTCTAAAAGCTTTGTAATAGCAATATGCAAGTCCTAGCAGTGAAACACATTGAAAGAGCATGAAGTTTTTGCACTTACATGGCACTAACTAAATTTATCAGACGTTAGACCGATCTGTTCAAGTGTAAAAAAAATTAACAGGGTTGTCTCAATTACTACCAAATAATCTATTGCGCAGTTGATTTTCAGTGCCAAAACATGCTGACAGATTAATGTTGAAGGTTTACAAAATAAAATTTAAATATTTTAAAAATGTATTCTCCATCTCTATTTTTTAACCTCGTCAGTATCTCTTCTATTTTGCTTTGTATTACTTGACCAATGATTAGACTGAATAGTTCAGAGTTCAGATTGTGCACCTACACTTGAATTCAGACTATGTACCTTGGTGCGGGTTCGTCAATCTGATTGGTTTATGAAACACACATTGCTGACCGTTCTCACATTCTCCAAGATATCTTGTAGCAAGATATCTTGTAGCAAGAGATCTTGCACTGTCTTACCTCCCTAATCAGCTTCTGGTGCAAAATTCCAAAGAATGTCTGAGTAAATGTTAATATAATCAATTACTGACACTTGTTTGTTCTCTACTGATGTCAAAATTCAAGCACTGGTACAGTGACTTTAACAAATCTCAGCAACACAACAGGATAGTCACTTACTCTTTTCTGTCTGCCATCTAATTAGCTCACATAGTTTGTGCTTCAATTCCATAAACCCAAAAAATCTACCACTCAGCCTTGAAAGGTAACAGATCTAACATTCACAGAACTTTTAGGGACGTAAATTCCATATTTTCATTCCTGTGTGGAAAAAGTGCTTCCTAAATTCATTCCTAAACAGCTTAGTTCTAACTTTAAATTATCCCTCTTAATCATCTAAATACCATGAGAGGATTGCCCTTAATCTTCTAGAGTCAAGTAAACCAGCCATGCAAAGCAATCTGGCCCTTTAAACTAATGCATAATAATTCTAAACAATTTCTGCTGTATCCTGACCAATGCAAATACATCTTTGAACCACCACACCCAAAACTGATTAGTCCCAGATAGACTCTCACCAAGGTTCTATACCTCTGTTAATAATCTCTTGTCGAGATCCTTATTAAATACCTTTTGGAAGTCTACTAAGGACAACATCCTAAGATGTAGTTATCCAATGTGCTGGTGACTTTAAAAGTTTTAGTTTGACATGACCTACCACTCAAGAATCAAAGGGACTATACAAACTGGTCATTCAAGCTGGCTCTGAAGGTTTATTTGTTTTCCAGTCACTCAGTTTTAGTCACATACTTATGTTAAGGCACAGGAGAAAAAATTGAAATAAATAGCCTTTAATGCACTAACATGACTGACATTTTACTGAATTTAGACTCCAAATTGCTTGTATAAGTGATACCATTAAAACTACTAGTATTTAATCCAAATGCTTTCCCATCAACCAAAAGAATTTCCACACAGTATTTCATTAATCGAAAATCCAAAAGAGCCGAATATCCAAATTATTTTTCAAATTGCACTTGGACAAGAAAAGTGCAGTCACTGGTTTTATGCAACAAAATCCCATCAGAACACAGCTGTGAATAAACTTGCTTTCAGTATTGCCTGAGAAAAACCCAAGGTTTGTCAGGATGTTGGCAAAATGCCTCACTCTTCAAAAGTACCAAGGGGTCTTTTACAGAATTACCCAAGCAAGCAAATGGGACTTCATCTGAATGACAGAATGTCTGAAAATGCAGCACTCTCTCTGTACATATGACACTGAAGTATCAGCTTAGTGTTGGATTAAAGCTTAAATCTATAATACTCTGCCAAATGAGTCAAATTAACAAATAAAACCTATAAATTCACTGAAGATTTTTCCCCCACAGATTTGAATTTACCTGATATATGCATTTCAAATATAGCTTTCAAAAACTGCACATTGGCCATTAATAATTGTGGGAGATTTTATATCGCAGTGCCAATATTTTATTCCCTCTCAAGCAGCTTGAGCTTTTGTAAACTTTTAATCAACAATTGGCTTCTCCTACTTTGTTACCAGCTGTTCTTAATGGGGTGATGGACTACTTATTAGCACTAATGATCACTATTAGAAGTAAGTTTAAGCTAGTGAAGAGTACTCTCTTTTTTTAAACTCTGCAAGAAGGATGTGTGTACACATCCTTGGTACTTTTGAAGGAGGGTTTTATATTGCCACAGAAAACAAAGACAGTAAAAAGAAGGAAGCTTTACAATGTGCTTTTTTCTGCAGTGCCAATGCTCTGAATTCAAAGGTTACTATTCATGCAATTAGATTTGTTCTATTTCCTGACCAGCTGTCATTTTTTGAATGGTGTCCAGACAAGGGTTTTTCACCTTGACAGCAGATTCAAACTATTCTGTCATACTACTTATTTCTGTAAACATGAAGTAACAATTTTTCAACTACTTAACATTTGATATCACATACAAATATTTCCAATGAGATAAAAGAAAGAGATGGATTTAACTACATACAAGTTGCCAACTAAAAAGGTACAGGCACACCATTTTAGAACCATGCACTGTTCATGTCAAGAGAACTACAGCTCTAAAATCAGGATTTTATGACTACAACAATCAAATGAATTAGACAATAAAACATTCTATTTGCTTTGCACGAACCAAGTTTAGAGTGGTAGAGAGCATGAATGTGACTTAACAAGACCATGACATTGCAAGCTTTAGGCTTTATTATTGTTCTCACATCTTAAAGAACAATGATGGCGTTCAATTCAGTTCGTGCATCATTAAGTGCTCTTGCAGACATGCAATGTAAAACAAACCATTTTGTAGTCTGAAGCAAGGTTCTTGTAGAAACAACAAACATGGTCTAGTGGGCAGACAACTCAGCTCATAGCACTTGCCCATTAGAAAACACTAAAGGCTGCAATCCCTTTCTCTACATAATTAACTAACCAGAAACTATGGCTGAAACACAAATGGACCCATGCAGGCACCAATGTGTTAAAATGATCTGATCATTCTGCGTTGTCTGGAGAACAAAGAACAAAACAGCACGGAAAACAGGCCCTTCGGCCCAACGAGCCCGCGCCGCCACCCCGATGTTCCCACCTCTACCCGCGATCCCTGTCCATGTTTATAGATCGATGGATTAAAAACCAAATTTGAGACAATTTAGGGAGAATTTGTTTTGCCAATTAGCCTAAGAGCACATCTTTGGGATGCGGGAGGAAAACGGAGCACCCGGAGAAAACCCACGCAAGCATGGGGAGAATGCGCAAACTCCCACAGACACAGGCCCAAATCCATGTATCTGCACAGCACAGCGATAGTCACAGGGCTGTCGTGTTGCCCATCAAATGGTCCAGGTCAAACATATCTCAAAGAACATTTTGGCGTCAGTTTAAGGCACACGTACGGCCAAATGTTGATATTGTATTGCTGATCCAAAAGTCGGGATTGAATTACACCAATTATTTTCCAGAGACATTTCACACACTAATGTAAAACAGTATTTTGGTTGGTGGAACATTAGCCCTAAAAAAAAATTAGAGGAAACTCACCACTGCATTCTCCTGATCAGTAATTCTATGCAAAATAAAACAACTTATGTTTATACATAGTGGAACCAGCCAAGGTGCTTCACAGGAACATAATAAAATAAATTCCAAGCCAAAAAAGATAAAGTCAGATGTGCAAAATGTTAAAAATTTTAAGAAGCGCCTAAGAGGTGTAGAGGCGGTGAGGTGCAGGGAGGGAATTCCAGAATTTTGCTGCAGTAAGCAATGTAAAGGGATTAAAATTGGGAAAGTTTAAGAGACCAGAATTAGATTAGTTTAGATATTTGTGGGGCTCCAGATGCTTACCGAAATAGGGCAGGCCATGTAGATATTTCAAATAACTACTATAATTCTAAAACCAAGACGAAAGAGTAAGATGAAGCAAAAAAAATGTTGCATAGGCCAGTGTCAGGTTGATAATACAAGTTGGGGGGGGGGGGAAATAAATGAGGAAATTAGAGAAACAAAAAGTATGAAAAGAAATTGGCAGCCAATGTTAAGGGAATGCAAAAGTCTTCTACATGCACATAAATAGATGGATAATACAGGAATGAGGTTGATTAAGGACAAGAAACAGGATATACAGATTATTGCAGAGGTCAAGGCTCAGGTACTAAATGCGTACTTTGTATCTTTTCACTCAGGAGTCATAGAGAAAGAGGAAGTTTTTGAAACATCGGGTGAGTTAAAAATTAACAGAAGTGGTGCTATTGGAAAGGCTGACTGAAAATGAAATCAATAAGTCAACTGGTCCACAAGAGATGTACCAAGATGAGAAGGTGGAAACGGTGAAGGCACTGGCCATAACCTCACAACCCTCTTTAGATACAGGAATTCTGTCAGAAAACTGGAAAATTGAAAACGTTACACCTTGTTCAAATAGAGGATGCAAGGATAAGCCCAGGCAACATCAGGTCAGCCATTTTAACCTTGATGGCAGAAAAAGATTTAGAAACAATAACTTGTGCAAAACTTGCAATCACTTGAATAAATATAGAATAATTAAGGAAAGCCATCATGGAGTTAAGAAAAAATTCAGTTTCAATAACTTCAGAGAGGTAACAGAGGATTATTGAGGGCAATGCAGTTGATGTTTTTCCAAGGGTTTCCAAATGGCATTTGATAAAGAGCCAAATAACAGGCTTGTCAGCAAAGTTGACAACTGGAATAAAACGAACAATTTAAGCATGAGATTCAAATTTAGTTGAGTGACAGAAAACAGGCTAAGTAATAAATGGCTGTTTTTCATACTGGAGGAAGGTGGGGTTCTCTGGGGGTCAGTACAGTACCACTGCTTTTCTGGATTTACATTCATGATCTAGGCTTAGGTACGCAGGACACAATTTCAAAATCTGCTGATGAATCAAACTACATGGGGGGATGACATAGACTGGTAGAATCGGCAGACATATGGCAGATGAAATCTGATGCAGAGAAGTGTAAAAGATATATTTTGGTAGGAAGAACAAGGAAATAATTTAAACATATAAATGCAAAATAGAAGTAGACCCTGAGTCTCTTCAGCCTGCTTTGCCATTCAACGAAATCATGACTGATCAGTTTGAATTTCGAATTCCAAACTCCCATCTACGATTCCCTTATCTAACAAGAATTTATCTACCTCCATCTGAGATATATTCAATGACCATGCCTCCATCTTCTTCTCATCTTGCTCTTAAAAGGGTGACCCCTAATTTTAAAACACTACGATTTAGTTTTGGATTCACCACATCAAAAAAAAAATCAAGTCACCCCTCACTCTCCTAAACATTAGTGGAATGAAGCCCAGCCTCTCCAACCTTTTCTCATAAGGCAACCAACTCATTCCAGGTCTCACTCTCGCAACTCTAAACACTGCCAATACAGCCACATCTTTCCTTCACTGAGACAACCAAAACTGCACATAGTAATGAATAGTCTCACCAATGCCATGGAGAATGGCAGCATAACATCCTTACTTTATAATATCCTTTTTAAATTAAACAGGAGCAGAGAGAGCCGAAGCTGGCAGGGCATGCTGAAAAGTGATTAATAAAGCATACAGAATGTTGGACAAAGTAGAGAATGGAGAGTATGAAGGCAACAAAGGTGTGGTGAACCTTTAGTTTTCACTGGTTTTGGCTCAACTGGAGTAGTGTGTCCAATTACAGGCACCACACTTTTGGAATGAAAGAGAATGCAGAAATTATAAGAATGGTTCCACGAATGAGAAATTTCAGTTACTTGGATAGATTAGAGAAGGTATGATTGGTTTCCTTTGAGAATGCTGAGAGCAGGTTCACTAAGTGGTCAAAATCAGGTCTAAACAAAATAAATTGAGCAAGAAACTGCTCTCACTTGATGATCTGTGACCTCTACAAACTAGAAGTAGAAGGGCAGCTGAAACATAGGAACATCGGCACTTACAAATTCATCTCCAAGTCACTCACCATCCTGACCTGGAACTATATCGCTATTCCTTCACTGGTGCTGCATCAAAAGCCTGGAACTCCTACCCCAACAGCACTAGGGGTGGGTGTGATTGCCCTTTTTAGAACAAAACACCATATGAAATGGTTCAAAGCAACATTCACACCAACACTTTTTAAAGATTTGGCCAAGCTGGAGCCGCACACGTCAGATTAGAAGATTTTTAAAAACTGACAGAAGGGTCCAGGAATCAAAGGATGTCAATTTAAGGTGCATGGCAGAGCAACAAAAGTAAAAGTTGAGTGATTCAAATCTGGAATGTACATCCCAAATATAGTGGAAGCACTATCATGACTTTCATAATTATATGACGACAAAAATACAGGGATATATTAAAAAGGGAGCAGCACTAAACGAGTTGCCCTTGCTTGTGACTTGGCAAGGACATAACAGGCCAAATGGTCTACTTCTACGTCATACACGTTTTCTGATTCCAAGACATTGCTTGACTGGAAACCAATGTAGGTCAGTGAGCGCTTCTTTAGTATAAGCAAGAAAACAGACAGAGTTCTGAATGATCACAAGTTTACGGAGCACAGAATTTATTGTTTCCACAGGCTGTTCGGTCCACCTTGTTGACTAACAAGGTGCATGCATTCGGCAGGTCGTGTGAGGGCTGCTCCTGGATGTTACTTCAGGAGTGGCCTAGTGCTTCATGTCGTTAGTGTATGCTTAAACTGGACCATCAGATGGGCAACATGACAGCTCAGAGACTATCGCTGTTGCTGTGCAGACACATGGATTTGGGCCTGTGTCTGCGGGAGTTTGCGCGTTCTCCCCGTGGTTGCGTGGGTTTTCTCCGGGTGCTCCGGTTTCCTCCCACATCCCAAAAATGTGCTCTTAGGCTGATTGGGTAACAAATTGTCCCTATATTGGTCTCTATATGTCATTAAGACGTTAGGATGGCGGCGCGGGCTCGTTGGGCCGAAGGGCCTGTTTCCCGTGCTGTGTTGTTCTTTGTAGAACGTGGGAGACAGTGAAGACAGCATAAGAATTATCAAGTCCAAAAGTAACTACAGCACCAATGAAAAATTTTAGCAGGTGAGCAGAGGCAGGAGTTATGTCAGCTATGTTACAGAGTTGGAACAAGCAGTTTTATGTGCACAGAAGTTCATCTCTGGGTTAGATAAAACACCAAGACTACAAAATAGGTTTCTTTCATCTCAAGCTGTTGCCAAGGCAAGGAAAGGAATCAGTAGCGAGAAAACAGAATTTGGAGGAGGACCGAAAACAAGTGTGATCTTCCCAAAATTTCATTCAGGACAATTGCTGCTCATCCAGTGCTGGAAGAGTCAAACAAAGTGGTGATAAGAGCAGGTACCATCAGGCTACATGTGAAAATTAATACTGTTTGCGGATGACACCAAAGTCGAAGGAGTGGTAGATAGTGAAGAGGGGTGTTATAGTTTGCAGAGAGACTTGGACAAGTTGCAGAGCTGGGCCAAGAGGTGGTAAATGGAGTTTAATGTGGAAAAGTGTGAGGTAATTCACTTTGGCAGGAATAACAAATGTGTAGAGTATAGGGCTAATGGTAGGACTCTTAATAGTGTTGATGAACAGAGGGATCTTGGTGTATATGTGCATAGATCCCTGAAAGTTGGCAATCAAGTCGATAAGGTTGTTAAGAAGGCATATGGAGTCTTAGCTTTTATTGGTAGGGGGATTGAATTTCGGAGCCGCAACGTCATGTTGCAACTGTACAAAACTCTAGTGCGGCCGCACTTGGAGTATTGTGTGCAGTTCTGGTCCCCACATTATAAGAAAGATGTGGAGGCATTGGAGAGGGTACAGAGGAGGTTTACCAGGATGTTGCCTGGTATGGAAGGCAGGTCTTATGAAGAGAGGCTGAGGGATTTGAGGTTGTTTTCGTTAGAAAGAAGGCGGCTAAGAGGAGACCTTATTGAAACATATAAGATGATTAGAGGTTTCGATAGGGTGGACAGTGATAGCCTTTTTCCTAGGATGGAGAAAGCTAGCACGAGGGGACATGGCTTTAAATTAAGGGGTGATGGTTACAGGACGGATGTCAGAGGTAGGTTCTTTACCCAGAGGGTGGTAAGGGTATGGAATGCCCTGCCTGCGTCAGTTGTAGATGTGCCACGTTTGGTGGCGTTTAAGAAGTTAGTAGATAAGTTTATGGACGAAAAGGGAATGGTTTAGGTTAGAGAGTCATTGCTTTTTCCTAATTGGTCAGCGCAACATCGAAGGGCCGAAGGGTCTGCGCTGTAATGTTCTATGTTAATAAAGAATGAAGAAACAGAAATAAACTGGAAATGCTATTATTACTGCCACAACTATATTCGACTTCAGAATTATATATACAATGCTGTTAAATATCATTTAAAATCAACTTTAATCTGTATTAATGACATAATTGGCAGGCACAATCAAAACTGGAACCACCGTTTTTTCATTGAACAGCTAAAGGTAAAGTGGATTCAATCCTCTATCATATTCCACTTCAAGCCAAACAAAATAGAAAATTTACAATGGCAAACCAAAGAAGAATTATAAAAAGAGCAACTGAGAATAAAAGCAAAATAATTGATTAAAAGGATACAAAAGAAGTTAAATTGTGGATGGCAGAGATGATGACTTTGAATAATTATTGACGTGAAAGTAGCAAAATTTATTGTTCACAAAACAAAACTGATCTGATTGTAATAAAGGAAAGTTAAGACACGGATATTTATCACTTATGCTTTCGTGCTGTGGATGTCAGAGTTTATCCTGAGAGGCAGAGCTGGGTGGGAAAGGACCATTATAAAGTCCTTTCCCAGCCAGACCCAACTGGGTGGGTCAGACCTCAGTTGGAGTATTGTCAGACCCCAGTTGGAGTATTGTGCGCAGTTCTGGTCGCCTCATTATAGAAAGGATGTAGAGGCTATTGAGAGGGTTCAGAGGAGATTTACAAGGATGCTGCCTGGATTGGGAGGCAGGCCTTATGAAGATAGGTTGAGGGAGCTGGGACTCTTCTCACTGGAGAGACGTAGGTTGAGAGGCGACCTGATAGAGGTTTATAAAATGTTGAGAGGAATAGATAGGGTGGACTCTCAGAGACTATTTCCCCGAGCTGAAATGGTCACTACGAGAGGACACAGATTCAAGGTGCAGGGAAGCAAATACAAAGGAGATGTCAGGGGTAGGTTTTTCACTCAGAGGGTGGTGAGTGAATGGAACTGACTGCCGTCGGAGATTGTTGAGGCAAACTCACTGGGGTCTTTTAAGAGATTTCTGGATGAGTATATGGAAAAGAATAGGATAGAGGGTTACAGATAGGTCTGTGGATTGGTAGATGTGATCGGCGCAACTCGTGGGCCGAAGGGCCTGTTTGTGCTGTATTGTTCTATGTTCTCTGTCCAAAAATGGAAAATGTATTTTATGTTTTTTCACCTTTTACAGTTTCATTCTCGTCAACTTTCTTTTTATACTAGTTGGGTTTGCCATTGCTAATCCTGTACTCGGGTCGGTATGAAATAGAAGCACTAAACCACTGGAAGTTTATCCAAGCTGGACAAAGAACAAAACAGCTTGGGAAACAGGCCCTTCGGCCCAACGAGCCCGTGCCACCACCCCAATGTTCCCACCTCTACCCATGATCCCTGTCTATGTTTATAGATCTATGGATTAAAAACCAAATTTGAGACAATTTAGGAGAATTTGTTTTGCCAATTAGCCTAAGAGCACATCTTTGGGATGTGGGAGGAAACCCACGCAAGCACGGGGAGAATGTGCAAACTCCCACAGACACAGGCCCAAATCCATGTATCTGCACAGCACAGCGATAGCCACTGAACTGTCGTGTTGCCCATCAAATGGTCCAGATCAAGCGTACACTAACAACGTGAAGCACTAGGATACTCTCGAAAAAAAATCCAAGAGCAGCGCTCTCACAACCCATCTCGTGTATACTCCTTGTTAGACAATAAGGTGGATCAAAACGCCTGTTGGATAAAAACAAGTACATCAATATCATCATCTATTTACACACTTCCCAGGGACTCCCAAGGTTCATGATCCCTATTTTAAATCAGTTTTCTATACCCCTCCATTCCCATTCTGTTCATGTGCCCATCTAAGTACTTCTTAAATAACTCCAGAATACCTGCCTCCACCACTTTACTTGGCAACGCATTCCATACCCCCACCACCCTCTGTGTGAAAAAACTCCCTCTAGTATCCAAATTATACCTTACCCCCCTCACCCTAAGCCCGTGATCCCTCGTGCTATTCGAGTCCATCCTAGGAAAAAGCTTACCCTGTTTAGTCTATCTATACCCCTCATAATCTTGTACACCTCTATTAGATCTTTGAGGAAAACAGCCCCAATTTGCCTAACCTCTCCTTGTAACTCAGACCTTCCATACCAGGCAGCATCCTGGTAAACCTCCTCTGCACTCTCTCCAGAGTCTCCACGTCCTTCCGGTAGTAAGGCCACCAGAACTGGACGCAGTATTCCAAATGAGGTCTAACCAGCGTTTTATACAACTGCAACATTAAAGGCCAGCTCTTGTACTCTATACCCCTTCCTATAAAGGCTAGCATACTATACGCTTTCTTCACAACCTTCTCCACTTGCTCTGCCACCTTCAGAGACTTGTTCACCTGAACCCCCAGGTCCCTCTGCGTTTCTATACTCTTAATAGGTCTACCCTTTATCATATACCTCCCCCCTACATTCTTTCTCCCGAAATGCATCACCTTGCATTTATCAGGATTGAATTCCATCTGCCATCTATCTGCCCAAGCTACTAGCCTATCTATGTCCTGCTGCATCACCTGACAATGCTCCTCACTATCCGCAAGTCCAGCCATCTTTGTATCGTCTGCAAACTTGCTAATCACTCCACTTACTCCCTCTTCCAAGTCATTTATATATATTACAAATAGAAGAGATCCCAGTACCGAGCCCTGCGGCACACCACTAGTGACTGACCTCCAGCTAGAGAAACACCCTTCCACTATTACTCTGTCTCCTATTACCAAGCCAGTTACTTATCCATCCAGCTATCTGTCCTTGTATCCCATGAGCCTTGACCTTCTCAACTAACCTCCTATGAGGGACTTTGTCAAACACCTTACTAAAATCCATATAGACGACATCAACGGCTCGCCCTTCGTCCACCGTTTTCGTCACCTCCTCAAAAAATTCTACCAGATTTGTAAGGCACGACCTCCCCTTAACAAAGCCATGCTGCGTATCCCTAATCAGATCGCAACACTCTAAGTGCCTATACATCCTATCTCTAAGAATCCCCTCCAACAGCTTCCCTATCACTGGCCTCAAACTCACCGGTCTACAATTCCCAGGGTTATCCCGACTACCCTTTTTAATCAATGGTACAACATTAGCTATTCTCCAGTCCTCTGGGACCTCACCTGTGTCCAAAGAAGAGACAAAGATTTGTGTCAGAGGCCCAGCAATTTCACCTCACACCTCCCTAAGCAGCCTGGGAATAAATGCCATCAGGCCCTGGAGATTCATCAGTTTTAATGCTACCTAGAAGCTCTAACACTTCCTCCCTCGGTATGGATATTTCCCTCAACTGGTCCACAGCTCCCTCAGAGACAGGAGCTGCCAACAAGCCCCTCTCCTTCATGAACACCGACGCAAAGTTCATTCAGGATCTCCGCCATTCCCTCGGGGTCTAAGCACAGTTCCCCTCCTCTGTCCCTAAGAGGTCCAATTTTTCCTCTAACCACCCTTTTATTCCTAACATAGGAGTAAAAAGTCTTTGGATTTTCCTTAATCCCATTCGCCAGAATCATTTCATGCCCACTTTGTGCCCTTCTAACTCCCTGTTTGAGCTCCCTCCTACTCTCTCTATATTCCTCCAATACTGTCTCCGTTCCCAACTGCTTTGACCTATCATACGCCTCTCTTTTCTTCCTAACCAAATCCTCAATATCCCTAGTAACCCACGGCTCTCTAATCCTACCTTTCCCATCTTTCCTCTTAGCTGGCACATATCTATCTTGCAACATTTTCAGTATTCCCTTGAAAGAGTCCCACATGCCTAGCAATGGACCATTAAAACAGCTGAAAAAAATTCTTACAAGTACCAGTCCCTTATTGAAATTAAGATTTACAGCAATACTGTCCACATGCTAGGCCTGTCCAATACACTAAAACAAAATTAGACACTGCATCTCATTCAAGTGCGGAGAAACTTGTATTCAATGTCCCAGCAGCCTACGACCAAAATTTGGAACTTTTGCTTTAATTGTCCAATGATTTCTTCTAAAAGCACATGGATCACACAAATACTTCATCTATTTTTCCCTTGAAATTTTTTTGAATAAGGATGAATATATATTTTCTGATTGTTACCAATCTCAGTCAGTCACGATCTATAATACGACTGTTGTTACATTATTCCAAATTCAACTAAATACCTGAAGTTTCCATTGCCACCAATACTGATCCCACTCCTTGATTTAACACTGCCTGACAGCACATCTCCCAGACTCAGCAAGCCAATCACGAGTAACTTTCAACATGCAAAATATAAATGACAAATATTGGTAAATATCCAAGTTTGTGCTTTCCTCCTCCTGCAGACTTCTCAGATCCAAAATGAACTGAGCAACAAGTCACTTCATGAAAGAGCGCAGAGATGGAAACAAAAATCTGCAATGATTTAACAACATGCCCCGTTAAGGTGCTTTCTTCTAGCTGGGCTGAACGAATGGCACCCGAACTCCATCTGGAGATTTGGCCGTAGAAAAAGGTGGTCTCTACCACGTCCAATCATATTTGTAAACTACTTGAATTTCAATCCCTTCTTGCCCTGTCAGTCATGTAATTCTCTGCTAACCAGGATAGGTGGAGGTTCAATAATGGAAGCATACAGCCCAGTGAGTGAAGTCATTCTATTAACAACGGTCATTAAAAGTGATTTCTACAGTGGAGGAAATCCTTTGTGTTAAAACTACTAAGATGAAAGAGGAAAGACAATTAAAATGAGAAATAAAGCCTGACAAGAAGAAATCTAAAAATGAATTCAAATAGACTGGGAAAACTAATTGATTGGGAAAGCAACTACTCAATTTCACGTCATAGTTACTGCAGTCTCTGGCAGTGCAAATTAACTCACGTTTCATTCAAACTAGCAGGTGTCAGCACAATGAATATCCATTCTGATAGTTTCAAACATGTTCAATTTTTTGCACGTAGGTTGCTAAACTGACTTCGGAATTCAGCATATTGAGCTCCAATGTACACCTGTAATAATCTTCAGTAAGCAATTTAAATAGGCTTTTTCAACTTCACAATTTTTAACGTAAATAGTAAATTCTAGTCTTAAAGGATTATACACACTCCATTACAATTACAAAAATTAAATATTCAAGTGCTGGTTGGCAAGTATCTTGGAATATTAAGCCAAATATCCAGGAATAGTAAGCAAGAAAAAGTATTAAAAATTTCCACAAAAAAAACATAGAGCACACAATATAACGTGCCACAGATCAATGACTGCCTTGGAAATACATGGGATAATTTGCAAAGTGAATGTATTTGCTTTGTTCCAATATTTCTGCTGGCAATGTCATATGCAATGTTAACTGTGACCTCCTGACCTGAGATAATCTATTCATCATGTCTGGCTTCAAATCAAAGCATCAGAAGACATAGAACATGACAGCGCAGTACAGGGCCTTCGGCCCTCGATGTTGTGCCGACCAATTAAGAAAAAGCAATGACCCTCTAACCTAAACTATTCCAATATTATCCACATGCCTATCCACTGATTGTTTGAACGCCCTTAAAGTTGGCAAGTCCACAACTGCTACAGGCAGGGCATTCCACGCCCTTACTACCCTCTGAGTAAAGAACCTACCTCTGACATGTGTCCTATAACTACCACCCCTTATTCTCTACCTGGGAGCTGTAAAGCAGCATTTTGGTGGTGGTGCTGGTAAAGTGTTGCTCTGATGGCACAGTGGTTAGCGCTGTTGCCTCACAGCACCAGTGACCCGAGTTCAATTCCCAACTTGGGTCAGTGTGTGCACCTTCTCCAGTGCCTGCGTGGGTTTCCTCTGGATGCTCTGGCTTCCTCCCACAGCCCAAAGGTTAAAGAACAACACGGCACAGGAAACAGGCCTACAAGCCCGTGCCCCCCATTTTAACACTCACTGAGCGCCTCATTCCAATCCTTCTTCCACCTAGACTTTTGTCTATGCCTCTTGGGGGTGCAAATTTAGAGAATTATACACACGCCAGATTAAGGGAGGTCTAACTTAGGGACAATTTGTTAACTCCAATCACTTAAAAGCACGTTTTTGGGGTATGGGAGGAAACTGGAGCACCCGGAGAAAACCCACACAGACACGGAGAGAATGTGCAAACTCCCGCAGACAGCGACCCAAGATCGGAAAGACTGGAGCTCCGGCACAGCACAGAAAAGCAAGAGGGGTGAGGCAATCTGACACTGATTATCACTCCCCAGAAGATAGAGACCCATCAGTTTTTTGGAAGAGAACTAATAGCATTGACAGGCTGTTACCAAAGGTAAAATGCAACTGCTTGAAACTAACTGACAGGTGATCATGGATTAAAACAAAGAAAGCAAACAAAACCATCAAGCAACTGCTTAAACCAAATTTAAATACTTAAACAGAACACAATAGGAGTGAGGTAAACCATCAGTTCCTATATTTGGATGCTAAAATATTAATGCTTCAAAATCACGAGTAAACCGTCTAAATGAAACAACATGGCATACAGAATCCTACAATGCAAAATCCAAAAACTACTTGAGAAACCTGCATAATGCCTCTCTCAGTATACATTTAAACTAAAGGCTTTCAAACTAGGTTCCTGCTGTACAAAGGTTTTCTATATTGTTGACCTAGGAACAAATTATGGGTGTTCTACACTAACAGGTATCCAGAGCACAACTATATATTCTGAAGTTAGGATCAGGGTTGTGGGAAGTCAGTCACTATTCGTAATCTCACCACTTCCCCGAAAAGCCAAAATTTAAGTATAATACTGATGATTCAATCTTCAGTTTCAAGATTTAGTCAAAGATTGGCTTATTCTTAAGAAAATCTTAGTCTTCTTACACTCAGAGCATGGTAAATTCTTCACAATCCTTTCATTCTGTAATCCTGCATAGTTTCAAACTAGCCAGAGATTCAAACATAACTATGCATACAGGATTCCTTATCATCCTCTCCCTTAATTATTTAAAATATTCTTCAAGGTATACAGGCTTCACTGGCTAGGTGACCATTGATTGCCTATTCCTAGTTGCCCTCAAAAAAGTGGAGGTGAGCTGTCTTCTTGAACCACTGCAGTCCACATGATGTAGGCACACCCACAGTATAATTAATAGTTTGTTTATTAGTCACAAGTAAGGCTTACGTTAACACTGCAATGTTACTGTGAAATTCCCCTAGGTGCCACATTCCGGCATCTGTTCAGGTATATTGAGAAAAATTTAGCATGGCCAATGCACCCAACCAGCACATCTTTCAGATTGTGGGAGGAAACCACAGCACCAAGTGGTAACCCAGAAATGGGGAGAATGTGCAAACTCCAAACAGTGGCTCAAGCCAGGAATCAAACCCAATTCTCTGGCACTGTGAGGCAGCAGTGTTAACCACTGTACCACCTTGCAGGGAGTTCCAGTATTTTGACTTAAAGACAGAGAAGGAACAGCAGTATATTTCCAAGTCAGGATGAGTGACGGAAACTGCCAGATGGTGCTGCCCTTGTTCTACAAGATGGTAATGGTTGTGGGTTTAAAAGGTAAGGAGCTTTATTTCTAAAACGTTTAATTTATAGCAATATATTGATCCTGTCCTTGTGCATCTAACAAATCAGAACCACCAGGCTACAGTTCGCATTCCTTCTTAAATCCAAAAGGTGAATTAATCATTTAACTTGGTTAAAGATCAATGAAATGCTGACAGTTACTTTCAACGAGGGGAAACTATATCAATCCTCTCTTTACAAGGTTTTAACAAACCTAACACCATGAAGCTTTGGAATTACATTTTCTAAAGTTTTATGTACGAGATACAGTGAAAACCCTCAGCCAGCAACTTGTCCAAAACTCAACTGTCTGCAGTAACCTGTGCAATTTACAATAGTACCTTCTGGGTTCAGACTGGCCTTCGCAGTCACCTCCATACCCGGCTCGATCCTAATAAACACCACAGATGATGAACATTTCAGCTTATCCTCAAAAGAACGAGCAAGGAACAGGAAAGACTGGGGACTCTACGCTTACCATGGTAATACAGTTCCAGAGACCAGAAATTTCATTTCACAAACGTTACTAGGAAATTTTCCATCAATTGTGCTCAGCAGAAATGTGATTGGTTACATCAACATGATTAATAGTGGCCATTATCTCATGTTCAGCTAATGAAAGCTTGGTGACAAGTTCCAGCCACAAAGCACTGACTGATAAAGGGAGGCACCATGTCAACAGTATAAACAAGGACATAACTAAATTGAATTCAATGATAAGGCTACATACAAAAAGTATTCTTCAATTCTGCAAACATCTGCAACAGGAAGTCTTGACATATAATCCCAATTTCAAGAATATATTGAACATGAAACAAACTTTTAAAAAATGCCCAACTTCAGCAAGGTTCCAATCATAATTTTTCAAAGTAAATATCACGTGTCTAGATTATGTCAAAATATTAAAACTTGTAACTAGTATGCCAATATACTGAGATAGAAACTGGCTTTGAAAATATAACATTTGCTAACAAGCTGCCATTATCACATGCAACATCCAGACACCATTTGAATGAGAATGCACAAGACTATACTTTTTACAATGAGATAAAATAGCACCAACACCTTTCGACATTGGTATTAAAAAACCGTTGCAAATGGCTAATTCAAACAGTTGTTGAAGCAGGAGATAACATACAAACACATTCAACATGAAGAACATGAAGTATAATTTAATTAAGTGCCTTTCGTTACAGTTTGCTTAGAATGAACAATGCTGCTAAACACATGCAATATCACAATATTTTCTCGTGCCCATTTTTGCTGCATTCTAATGCTTAAACATAAATACAAGTTTTAAAACATTAACTGTTTTTTCTAACATGAACTGTTAAAACAAATGGTAGCAATCAAAAATCAAGCTGCACTGTTGGAATAATCATCACACTATTGGAAATTTTCAATAGTTTAATTTTGTTCTCGAAATCAGCTTTTAAAATGCAAACCAAATAATTATTTTCACTATTTCTGACATCTGGAAATTATAGAAACAATACATTCATTATATGAAAATTAATAATTTGTTTAAATATACATTTCAAAATGCAAGCTACAAGTCAATCATTGCCAGCCTGAAACTATTTACCATTAATCGTTAGGCTTTCAAAATAGTCCATTATTAATCATGTGATGATTAAAACACACACCTAACTTCCTAATTTTACCCACAGCATTAATATGGCAATCTACAATTATGCATTATTTACATTGTGTTGACATAACCTAACTTTCCCCTAAAATTAGATTTTATCTAGCCACTCTGAACCTTCTGCTGGACAGTACGTACCGTGTCTGGTATCACCAGCCACTTCAAGTACAACACATTATATATCTGAATGTGTCAAAATTAGAGAAACAAACTTGGTTTACTGAACGAAGTTAATCTGTTTGTGTGGTTTCAGCTAAAGGAGGAATTTTAGCTTGTAGCTTGATGAAGCCCCTATTCCTCTTCAAACAGAACCAATATCTTTTATGTCTTGATTCAATATCTCATCTGAAAGACAGCAATTTTGACAATGCAGCATTGCCTCTACACTGCACTGATGTGTCATTTCAAGTTATATGCTTACGCACTGGCGTGGGGTTTCAGCCCACAACTTTGAATCAGATGCAAGTTCTACCAACTGAGCCAAGCTGACACATACCCAGCCTTTCACATTCAAAATGCAAAACAGAATCACACTCAGATCCAAATTCCGTACACTGTATTGAATATTATGTTAAGGTATAGATTTGCTCCTTTGAAAGGACAAACAAACCAACGACCATTGTTTTGCAATATTTGGATTGCAATAAGATATTACATTGAGTTCAAAAGCTGGCAAAAAAAACATCCACATGCTCATTCTAAACAAACCTAATGCGAGTATGATCTATACGTGGCCATGAGTAATCGTTTACTTACTGGATTTCTGACACCAAAAAGTCACTGCTATGACCAATACAACTGAGGGTATGATTAGACAAATTTGGGCTTTTCCAGGTGATTTTTCCATCAAATACCCTGAAACTGCCATCTCATAACAAATATAAGAACATCTCAAAACTTCGAGGTGCATGTAACTTTCACAGTACACTATCCAAAATCAGCACTCAGCAATCTGTACATTTGTTACAAAACCTAAAAGTACCAGTTCTATTGTAAAGATTTGTCATTTATCACAGAAGACTAGTGAACCAAGTGGGAAAGTTTTGTTTTTTTCCCCCCCCACAAAACAGGAAGATGACACAGAAACAATAAAGTATGGGAAGAATTAGCTCCTTCTCTCACCATGGGGATGGAGTTGGGGTTTAAAAATAAACAAGTGTACACAATTCAGTCTCATCTCAGCACAGAAACAACAGTTAAGCAAAGCAGAGAATTGAAGACTCAGAACTAGTACAAAAACCACCCTGTATCGAACAGAGAAAGTGCCCAAACCCCCATCCGTTCCCTAAAACACCAGCTCTCTGTCCCTTAGTTCCACCCACTTTTACCCCCATTCCTTGACCATACACACCATTTCTATCTTCACCCCCCCCCACATCCACCCCCACTGAATGCCCCGTCTGTTACACAAAACGCCTCATTACTTACCCCCTCAGCCCCATACATCACTCTGATGCCATCCCTTCCTCCCTCAGCCCCCCACGCCCCCCTCTCTCCCTCCCGCAGCCCCATACATCACTCTGCCACTCTTGTCGATTGCCATCCCTTCCTTCCTCAACCTGCACAACTGGCCCTCAGCCCCCACGCCCCCCTCTCCCTCCCTCCCCGCAGCCCCCACACGCCCCCCTCTCTCCCCCCGCAGCCCCCCCGCCCCCCTCTCTCCCTCCCGCAGCCCCCCACGCCCCCCTCTCTCCCCCCCCCCACCCCCCAGCCCCCCTCTCTCCCTCCCGCAGCCCCCCACGCCCCCCTCTCTCCCCCCCCCACGCCCCCCTCTCCCTCCCGCAGCCCCCCACGCCCCCCTCTCTCCCTCCCGCAGCCCCCCACGCCCCCCTCTCTCCCTCAACTCCTTTCACCCCAAACTCTCACTCCTTACCGCCACATCACTCGGCCCCTCACTTCCCCCCTCCCCCTCACCTGTCTTCTGAGTCCATGCGGCTCAGCGGTTCCCCGTCTGACGAGTTCTCCAAACTCTGCCTCCTGTTGCCAGCGGCCGGAGCCGCCACCTCCTCCCGGTCGCGCTGCTGCTGGCTGCCCCTCAAGCCGCTCCTGGCCGCCTGTTGCTGCTGGAGGCCGCGGGCCCCTCCGGAGCCCTGTGTGGCTGGGGCCCGGCCGCCGCCGCTCGGGGGGACGGCTGAGGCTTGCGGGCCGCTGCCGGCCACGGGCTCGCTCTCCTCCTCCTCCCGCCGCCGGAGCTGCTGCTGTTGCTGCCTGCCGGCCTGCGACCGACCCCCGCCGCACTTGGCTTCCGAGCGGCAACTCTTGGCGGCCGGCGGGCTCGGGCTGTCGTTGGCCACGGCGCTGAGCGAGGGAGCGGCGGCTGCGGCCATTTCCACCGCGCGGCTTCACCCGGCCCGTCACGTGCCCGACTCCAGAGCGCGCCTGCGCCAACACGCCCACCGGCCGGCCGCGCGAGACCGCCCAACCGTCACACTGAGAGAGAGAGGGACTGTGAGAGAGTGAGAGAGAGAGACACTGAGAAAGAGAGAGAGAGGGACTGTGAGAGAGAGAGAGAGAGAGAGATAGATACTGAGAGTGAGAGAGAGAGACACTGAGGGAAAGAGAGAGAGAGGGACTGTGAAGAGAGAGAGAGAGATAGATCTGAATTGAGAGAGAGAGACACTGAGGGAAAGAGAGGAGAGGGACTGTGAAGAGAGAGAGAGAGATAGTACTAGAGTGAGAGAGAGACACTGAGGGAAAGAGAGAGAGGGACTGTGGAGGAGAGAGAGAGAGATAGATACGAGAGTGAGAGAGAGAGACACTGAGGGAAAAGAGAGAGAGGGACTGTGAGGAGAGAGAGAGAGAGATAGATAAGAGAGAGAGAGAGAGAGAGACACTGAGGGAAAGAGAGAGAGAGGGACTGTGAGAGAGAGAGAGAGATAGATAGATACTGAGAGTGAGAGAGAGAGACACTGAGGGAAAGAGAGAGAGAGGGACTGTGAGAGAGAGAGAGAGAGATAGATACTGAGAGTGAGAGAGAGAGACACTGAGGGAAAGAGAGAGAGAGGGACTGTGAGAGAGAGAGAGAGAGAGAGAGAGAGAGAGAGAGAGAGAGAGAGAGAGAGAGAGAGAGAGAGAGAGAGAGAGAGAGAGAGAGAGAGAGAGAGAGAGAGAGAGAGAGAGAGAGAGAGAGAGAGAGAGAGAGAGAGAGAGAGAGAAGAGAGAGAGAGATAAAAACGAGAGTGAGAGAGAGAGACCTGAGAGAAGGAAGAGGGGACTGTGAAGAAAAGAGAGAGAGAGATAGATACTGAGAGTGAGAGAGAGAGACCTGAGGGAAAGAGAGAGAACGAGAGAGAGAGAAGATACTGAGGTGAGAGAGAGAGACACTGAGGGAAAGAAGGAGAGGGACTGTGAGAGAGAGAGAGAGAGAGATAGATAGAGAGAGAGAGAGAGAGAGAGACACTGAGGGAAAGAGAGAGAGAGGGACTGTAGAGAGAGAGAGAGATAGATAGATACTGAGAGTGAGAGAGAGAGACACTGAGGAAGAGAGAGAGAGGGACTGTGAGAGAGAGAGAGAGAGATAGATACTGAGAGTGAGAGAGAGAGACACAGAGAGAAAGAGAGAGAGATAGATAGTAGATAGAGAGAGAGAGAGAGGGAAAGAGAGAGAGAGGGACTGTGAGAGAGAGAGAGAGAAAGATAGATACTGAGAGTGGAGAGAGAGAGACACTGAGGAAAGAGAGAGAAGAGGGACTGGAGAGAGAGAGAGAGACAGATACTGAGAGTGAAGAGAGAGAGACACTGAGTAAAGAAGAGAGAGAGGGACTGTGAGAGGAGAGAGAGAGATAGATACTGAGAGTGAGAGAGACACTCTGAGGGAAAGAGAGAGAGAGGGACTGTGAGAGAGAGAGAGAGAGAGAGATAGATAGATACTGAGAGTGAGAGAGAGAGACACTGAGGGAAAGAGAGAGAGAGGGACTGTGAGAGAGAGAGAGAGATAGATAGATACTGAGAGTGAGAGAGAGAGAGAGAGACACTGAGGGAAAGAGAGAGAGAGAGGATGTGAAAGAGAGAGAGACACACAGAGAGAGGGATAGACAAACAGAGGGAGAAAGAGAGACAGACAGAGTGAGAGGGAGGGAGTGAGAGAGACAGAGTGAGAGAGATTCTGAGAGAGACAGATAAACAGAGTGAGGGAGGGAAGAGATTGACACAGAGAGAGACACTGAGGGAAAGAGAGAGATAGATACTGAGAACGATAGATAAACACTGAGAGAGAGACACGCAGAGAGACAGAGATAAACAGAGTGAGAGGGAGGGAGAGAGAGACAGACAGTGAGAGGGAGGGAAAGAGAGAGACAGACAGACAGAGTGAGGGGGAGAGAGAGAGACAGAGGGAAAGAGAGAGACAGAGACAGAGAGAGAGACAGAGAGGAAGAGGGAGAGAGAGAGAGAGAGTGAGA
>JAGIQG010000019.1:9649429-9863176 GCA_024679065.1 Sphyrna mokarran
GAGAGGGAGGGAGAGACGGAGAGGGAGGGAGAGACGGAGAGGGAGGGAGAGACGGAGAGGGAGGGAGAGACAGGGAGGGAGAGACAGGGAGGGAGAGACAGGGAGGGAGGGAGGGAGACAGACAGAGGGAGAGAGAGAGACAGACAGACAGTGAGAGGGAGAGAGAGAGACAAACAGATAGTGAGAGAGGGAGAGAGAGACAGACAGACAGTGTGATAGGGAGAGGGAGAGACAGACAGAGTGAGAGGAAGGGGGAGAGAGAGAGAGACAGACAGTGTGAGAGGGAGAGAGAGAGACAGACAGAGTGAGAGGGAGAGAGAGAGAGACAGACAGACAGACAGACAGTGAGAGGGAGAGAGAGAGAGAGACAGACGGACAGAGTGAGAGGAAGAGAGAGAGACAGACAGACAGTGAGAGGGAGGGAGAGAGAGAGACAAACAGACAGTGTGAGAGGGAGAGAGAGACAGACAGACAGAGTGAGAGGGAGAGAGAGAGAGACAGACAGACAGTGAGAGGGAGAGAGAGAGAGAGACAGACGGACAGAGTGAGAGGGAGAGAGACAGACAGACAGACAGTGAGAGGGAGAGAGAGAGACAAACAGACAGTGTGAGAGGGAGAGAGAGACAGACAGACAGAGTGAGAGGGAGAGAGAGAGACAGACAGAGGGAGGGGGAGAGAGAGAGAGACAGACAGAGTGAGAGGGGAGAGAAGAGAGAGAGACAGACAGACAGAGTGAGAGGGAGAGAGAGAGAGACAGACAGACAGTGAGAGGGAGAGAGAGAGAGAGACAGACGGACAGAGTGAGAGGGAGAGAGAGAGACAGACGGACAGTGTGGAGAGAGAGAGAGAGACAGACAGACAGTGTGATAGGGAGAGAGAGAGACAGACAGACAGAGTGAGAGGGAGGGGGAGAAGAGGAGAGAGAGAGAGAGACAGACAGAGTGAGAGGGAGGGGGAGAGAGGAGAGACAGACAGAGTGAGAGGGAGGGAGTGAGAGAGAGAGACAGACAGAGTGAGGAGGGAGAGAGAGAGAGAGAGACAGAAGAGTGAGAGGAGAGAGAGACAGACAGACAGACAGAGTGAGAGGGAGAGAGAGAACAACAGACAGAGTGAGAGGGAGTGAGAGAGAGACAGACAGAGGAGAGGGAGAGAGAGAGAGACAGACAGAGTGAGAGGAGAGAGAGAGAGAGAGACAGAACAGAGTGAGAGGGAGAGAGAGAGGAAGACAGACAGGTGAGAGGGAGAGAGAGAGAGACAGGACAGACAGGTGAGAGGGAGAGAGAGAGAGACAGACGACAGAGTGAGAGGGAGAGAGAGAGAGACAGACAGACAGAGTGAGAGGGAGAGAGAGAAAGACAGACAGACAGAGTGAGAGGGAGAGAGAGAGAGACAGACAGACAGTGAGAGAGAGAGGGAGGGAGAGATGGAGATGGATAGACTGAGAAAGAGGGAGGGATAGAGAGATGGAGAGGGAGGGAGGTATAGAGAGATGGAGAGACGGAGAGAGAGGGAGGGAGAGAGAGATGGAGAGACAGAGCGGGAGGGAGGGAGAGACAGAGCGGGAGGGAGGGAGAGACGGAGAGGGAGGGAGTGAGAGAGACAGACAGACAGAGTGAGAGGGAGAGAGACAGACAGACAGACAGAGTGAGAGGGAGAGAGACAGACGACAGTGAGAGGGAGAGGAGACAGACAGACAGAGTGAGAGGGAGAGAGAGACAGACAGACAGACAGAGTGAGAGGAGAGGAGAGAGAGACAGACAGACAGAGTGAGAGGGAGAGAGACAGACAGACAGACAGAGGAGAGGAGAGAGAGAGACAGACAGAGTGAGAGGGAGAGAGACAGGACAGACAGAGTGAGAGGGAGAGAGAGAGAGACAGGACAGACAGAGTGAGAGGGAGAGAGAGAGAGAGACAGACAGAGTGAGAGGGAGGGAGAGAGAGAGACAGACAGAGTGAGAGGGAGGGAGTGAGAGAGACAGACAGAGTGAGAGGGAGGGAGTGAGAGAGACAGACAGAGTGAGAGGGAGGGAGAGAGAGAGAGACAGACAGAGTGAGAGGGAGGGAGTGAGAGAGAGAGACAGACAGAGTGAGAGGGAGGGAGGGAGAGAGACAGACAGACAGAGTGAGAGAGAGAGACAGAGTGAGAGAGACAGAGTGAGAGGAAGAGAGAGAGAAGACAGAGTGAGAGGGAGAGAGAGAGACAGAGTGAGAGGAGAGAGGAGAGAGGACAGACAGACAGAGTGAGAGGGGGAGAGAGACAGACAGACAGAGTGAGAGGAGAGAGACAGACAGCAGAGTGAGAGGGAGAGAGAGAGAGACAGACAGACAGAGGGAGAGGGGAGAGAGACAGACAGACAGACAGAGTGAGAGGGAGGAGACAGACAGACAGAGTGAGAGGGAGAGAGAGAGACAGACAGACAGACAGAGTGAGAGGGAGGGGGAGAGAGAGAGGAGGGGGAGGAGAGAGAGAGGGAGGGGGAGAGAGAGAGGGAGGGATAGAGAGATGGAGAGACGGAGAGTGAGGGAGGGATAGAGAGATGGAGAGACAGAGCGGGAGGGAGTGAGAGATGGAGAGACGGAGAGGGAGGGAGAGATGGAGAGAGAGGGAGGGAGAGAGGGAGGGAGAGGAGAGGGGAGAGACAGAGAGAGAGGGAGGGAGAGAGAGGCGGGGGGGGGAGGGAGGGGAGGGAGTGGGGGAAGGGGGAGACAGAGAGAGAGGGAGGGAGACGGAGAGAGAGGGAGGGAGACGGAGACGAGAGGGAGGAGACGGGAGAGAGGGAGGGAGGGAGAAGAGAGGGCGGGAGACGGAGAGAGAGGGGAGACGGAGAGGAGGAGGGCAGGACGCCGAGAGAGGGAGGGAGACGGAGGGAGGAGAAGGAGTGAGGGAGGGAGAGGGAGGGAGACGGGGGAGAGAGGGAGAGGCAGATCGAGGGAGGGAGAGAGAGCGAGGGAGGGAGAGCGAGGGAGGGGAGAGAGAGACGGACAGGGAGAGAGGGAGAGAGAGAGAGAGACGGAGGAGGGGCAGTGCAGAGAGCGAGGCGGCGAAAGTGAGGGGGGAGGCGGGGCAGGAGTGAGGGGGGATGGAGAGGGCGGAAGTGAGGGGGGTGAGGGGAGAGGAGGGAGAGAGAGTGAGGGAGGGAGAGACGGAGAGAGTGGGAGGGAGGAGAGACGGAGGGGGGAGGGAGGGACGAGGGACAGAGAGAGGGGAGGGAGAGAGAGACGGAGACGGGGAGGGAGACGAGAGACGTGGAGGGAAGAGAAGACTTGGGAGGGAGAGAGATGACGGAGAGGGAGAGAGAGAGAAGGGGAGGGGAGAGAGAGACGAGAGGGAGAGAGAGCGGGGAGGGAGAGGAGACGGGAGTGAGAGAGAGGACGGTGAGAGGGGGGAGAGAGATGAGAGAGAAAGGAGAGGGGGAGGGAGAGAGAGAGAGACGTGAGAGGGGGGGGAGGGAGAAGAGACTGAACGGGAAAGATGGGGGAGGGAAGAGACAGAGAGAGGGGGAGGGAGAGAGAGACAGAAAGGGAGGGAGGAGAGAGAGAACGGGTGGGAGAGAGAGAGAGGGAGAGTGACGGAGAGAGAGGGAGGGAGAGAGAGGGAGGGAGGGCGACGGAGAGAGAGGGAGGGAGAGGAGAAGAAGAGGGAGGGAGACGGAGGAGAGAGGGAGGGAGACGGAAGAGAGAGGGAGGGAGACGGAGAGAGAGGAGGGGAGACGGAGAGACAGGGAGGGAGGGATAGAGAGACGGAGAGAGAGAGAGGGAGGGATACGAGAGACAGAGAGTGAGGGAGGGAGAGAGACGGAGAGGGAGAGGAGGGAGAGAGAGAGAGAGACGGAGAGAGGGGGAGTGAGAGGAGAGGGCGGAAAGATGAGGGGGGATGGCGGGGCGGAAGTGATGGGGGGATGCGGGGCGAAGTGAGGGGGGATGGCGGGGAGGGGCAGGGAGGGGGATGCGGGGAGGAGGAGGGAGGGGGATGGAGGGAGAGACGGAGAGAGGGGGAGGGAGAGAGAGACGGAGAGGGGAGGAGAGAGAGAAGGGGAGGGAGAGAGAGAGCGACGGGGAGGGAGAGAGAGACGGGGAGGAGAGAGGACGGGAGGGAGGGAGAGAGCGGGGCAGGGCGAGGAGAGAGACGGGTGAGAGGAAGAGAGAGACGGGGAGAGGAGAGAGAGAAGGGCGAGGGAGAGAGAGACGGGGAGGGAGAGAGAGACGGGGAGGGAGAGAGAGACGGGGAGGGAGAGAGAGACGGGGAGGGAGAGAGAGACGGGGAGGGAGAGAGAGACGGGGAGGGAGAGAGAGACGGGGAGGGAGAGAGAGAGGGGGAGGGAGAGAGAGAGGGGGAGGGAGAGAGAGAGGGGGAGGGAGAGAGAGAGATACGAGAGGGGGAGGGGGCGACGCGAGAGACGGAGAGAGGGGAGGGAAGAGAGAGACGGGGGAGGGAGAGAGAGAGAACGGAGAGGGAGGGAGAGAGAGAGAGAGAGGAGGAGGGGAGAGGGAGAGAGAGACGGGGAGGGAGACGAGAGGAGACGGAGAGGAGGGAGAGAGAGAGGAGAGGACAGAGAGGAAGGGAGAGAGGGAGAGAGACGCAGAGGGAGGGAGAGAGAGAAGAGACGGAGGGGAGGGAGAGAGAGAGAGAGACGGAGAGGGAGTGAGAGAGAGACGGAGAGAGAGGTAGGGAGAGAGCGAAGGAGAGAGAGGTAGGGAGAGAGAGAGATAGGCGAGGGAGAGACCGAGAGAGAGAGAGAGAAAGAGGGGGGACGGGAGAGAGAGACGGAAAAGGGAGGGAGAGAGAGAGAGAGACGGAAGGGAGGGGAGAGATGAGAGAGAGCCGAGAGGGAGGGAGAGAGAGAGAGAGACGGAAGGGAGGGAGGGAGGAGAGAGAGGACGGAGAAGGGAGGGAAGAGAGAGACGGAGAGGGAGGGAGAGAGAGACGGCGAGAGAGGTAGGGAGAGAGAGAGGACGAGAGAGGTAGGGAGAGAGAGAGAGAAGCAGAGAGAGAGAGAGAGGTGGAAGAAAGAGACGAGAGGGAGGGAGAAAGAGACGGGGAGAGGGAGGAGGAGAGAGAGAGAGAGGGAGTGAGAGGGACGGAGAGAGAGAGAGGGAGGGACAGACGGAGAGAGAGTGTGACAGAGAGTGAGAGGCAGAGAGAGTGGGAGGGAGAGAGAGTGACTGAGAAAGAGATAGATAAACAGTGAGAGAGAGACAGAGTGACACACAAACAGTGAGTGAGGGGGCGAGAGATAGAGACAGAGAGAGAGAGAGAGAGACACACATAGATAAACAGAGTGAGAAAGGGGGAGAAAGATAGACACAGAGATAGAGACACCGAGAGAGATAGATAAACAGAAACAGAGAGAGGGGGAGAGATAGAGACAGAGAGAGAGAGAGAGACACACAGAGACAGACAGATAGACAGACAGACAGAGATAGACACTGACAGAGGCAGGACAGAGAGAGACGCTAAGAGAGGGGGACAGAGATGGACGCTGAGACGTAGAGCAAGAGAGAGATGGACAGCGAGACAGAAAGAGAGAGTGTGGTGGACACTGAAAACAAAGAGGGAGAGAGAGAGATGGACATAGAAAGAGAAATAGATACATAAACAGAAAGAGACAGGGGGAGAGAGATAGACATTGAGAGAGAGAGAGAAAAAAACACTGAGATAGATAGACAAAGAGAGGGAGAGAGATAGACACTGACAGAGGGAGAGAGAGATGGACGCTGAGACAGAGAGGGAGAGAGAGAGATGGACGCTGAGACAGAGAGGGAGAGAGAGAGATGGACGCTGAGACAGAGAGGGAGAGAGAGATGGACGCTGAGACAGAGAGGGAGAGAGAGAGATGGACGCTGAGACAGAGAGGGAGAGAGAGAGATGGACGCTGAGACAGAGAGGGAGAGAGAGATGGACGCTGAGACAGAGAGGGAGAGAGAGATGGACGCTGAGACAGAGAGGGAGAGAGAGATAGACACTGAGAGACAGACAGGTGGTTAGATAGACAGAGAGAGGGAGAGAGATAGACACTGACAGAGGCAGGAGAGAGAGAGACGCTGAGAGAGGCAGAAAGAGATGGACACTGAGACAGAGAGGAAGAAAGAGGGATGGACACTGAAACAGAGGGAGAAAGAGAGATGGACACCGAGAGAAAGGGGGAGAGAGAGAGATGGACACTGAGAGAAAGGGGGAGAGAGGGATACAGAGAGAGGGACTCTGAGAAGAGGGAGAGATGGACACTGAGAAAGAGCCATACATACGCATGGATGCAGAGAGCCATGAAAAGAGAGGGGATGCATGAGAGAGGCAAAGACAGAGGAGTAATAGATAGTGAGACAGAGAATGGTAGTCTGAGAGACAGATAGATAGACAGACAAAGAGAAATTGATGAAGGGACAAACAGAGAGAAAGGAATAGTGACGGACTGATAGAATGTCAGAGAGAGATATACATAAACAGAAATTGAGAGGGGCGGTATGATAGTGAGATAGAGGGATAGAGAGAAAGGGGGGAGAGAGATACAGATACTGACAGAGTGAGGGATAGGAGATAGGTAGTGAGGGACAGAGTCAGAGAAATCAGGAGGTGGTGTGAGAGATCAAGAGGGAGACCAGGGAGATCATGAGTAAGGGCAGATAAAACTGATGAGATAGAATGATGGGGAGATAGAAGAAAAAAAAGATACACAGATTTAGAAAGAGAAAGTAAAGGACAGAGTCACACAGAGACGGAGAGAGGGAAAGAGGAAGACTGATACAGAGAGATAATGAGGGAAATGGGAGATGAGTGAGAGAGACAAGGGAAGATGGGTGGATAGACAGGGAGGCGCACACACAAAATGAGATTGTGAAGGGAGAGAGAGATAGTGAGAGTGAGACACGGATAGAGAAAGTAATAGTGACAGAAGGAGAGAGTGTGAGAAGGACAGAAAGTGAAGTGAAGGGACATAAAAGGAGTGGGACAGAGTGAGATATGCACAAACGGAGGGAGAGAGAGAGAGAGACAGGAGGGAGAGTTCAGACAGGGAGCGAGAGTGTTCAGTCAGGGAGGGAGAGAGAGTCCAGTCAAGGATAAAGAAAGAGTTCAGTCAGGGAGAGGGATGTGATTTTGATTTGATTTATTATTGTCACATGATTTGGGATACAGTGGAATATATTGGCTATATATATATAGCATGCAAGAAACAAAGCATACCAGTGATAGAATAAGTAGTGGAGAAGGAAAGGAGATTTTGCAGAATATAGTTACAGATAGGGTGAAGAGAAAGATCAACTGAATGTAAGGTATTCAAAAGTTTGATGGCAGCAGAGAAGAAGCTGTTCTTGAGTCAGCTGATATGTGTTCTCAGACTCTTGTATCTTTTTCCCAACGTAAGAAGGTGGAAGAGAGTATGTCCAGTGTGTGTGGGTTCCTTGATTATCCTAGCTGCTTTTCTGAACGGGGAGAAGTACAGATAGTCAATGGATGGGAGGCTAGTTTGCATGTTGGGCTGGGCTCATTTACAACTCTTAGTAGTTTCTTGCGGTCTTAGTCAGAGCAGAAGCTACCAAGCTGTAATACATCTGGCTTTCTGTGGTGCATCTGTAAAAGTTGGTGAGAGTCGTAGCAGGCATGCCAAATTTCCTTTGTCTTCTGAGGCATTGATGGACTTTTTTAACAATACACTGGCATGGGGGGATGGAACCAGGACAGATTGTTGGTGATTTGTACACCTAAAAACTTGAAGCTCTTGAGCATTTCTACTTTGCCCTCATTGATGTACATAGAGGCATGTTCTCCACCATGTTTCCTGAAGTCGATGCACATTTCCTTTGTTTCATTGACATTGAGGGAGAGATTATTGTTGATGCACCAAATAACCAGATTATCTATCTCATTACTGTATTCTGTCTCATCATAGTTTGAGATCCAGCCCACTATGGTGGTGTTACCAGCAAACTTGAAAATTGAGTTAGAGAGGAATTTGGCCACACAGTCAATGATGGATGGGAATATAAGGGGCTGAGGTCACAACCTTGTGGGACTCTGGTGTTGAAGATGATCATGGAGGAGGTATAATTGTCTATACTTACTGATTGTGGTCTATGGATGCAGTTGCAGAGGAGCCAAGCTCAAGCCCAAGTTACTGAGTTTGGAGATTTGTAGGAATAATGGTGTTGAAGGCTGAGCAATAGTCAATAAATAGGAGTCTGACATCGGTGTTGATATCCAGGTGTTCCAGGGTTGCTTGCAGGGTCAGGGAGATGGTGTAGAACTGTTGGAGCAGGAGGCTGGAATTGATTCATGCCAAACCTAACTTTTCGAAGCACTTGATAATAATGGATGTCAGATCCACCAGACAATAGTTATTAAGGCATGCTGCTTAGTTTTCTTTGGTACCAGGATGAAGGTTGTCTTCTTGAAGCAGATGGGGACCTCAGATTGTTGTAAAGAAAGATTGAAGATGTCCATGAGTACCCTCATCAGCTCATTCATACAGGAACTTGAGTGCTCATCTAGTATCTCATCCAGGCCAATTGGTTTCCATGGGTTGGCCTTCGAAAAGGCTGCTCTGACATCTGCAACGATGACTTCAGATACAGGTTCATCCAAGGCTTCCGTGGTAGAGGACATGCTCCCGCTGACCTCTTGCTCAAAACGTGCATAGAATGCATGGAGCTCATTGGGGAAGGGTGCATTGGTTTTGGCAATTTTACATACCTTCATCTTGTAGCCTGTTACGTTTTGCAGACCTTGCCATAGTCAACGGGGGTCTGTGTGGCTAGCCTGGGGACTCTAGCTTGGTCTGCTACTGTCTTTTGGCATCTTTGATGGATCTCCTTAGATCACATCTGGCTTTCACGTATCTTGCATGCCTCAGACCTAGATTTGTGCAAGTAATGGATGTCCCTATTCATCTATGTTTCCGGTTGTGAAACAAGTGGATTTGCTTTTTTTGGCACCCAGTCTTCTACACACTTACTGATGAAGCCAGTTCTGTAGTGGCGTACTTGTTCAGGCTGGTTGCAGATTTTTAAATTACTGACCAGTCCACTGAGTCTAAGCAGTTGTGGAGGAGATCAACCAGTTCCTTAGAACAACATTGCTTTGATAGATTCTCCCAGTTCAGTTTTTGCTTGTGGCCTTGTTGCAATTGATATTCCTACAGTGTTGAGCTATCCCCTATGGTGCAACAACTAGTTCTTCCCCCAGGCCAGCATTTCCAGCAACAAAGTCCTAAATCACTGAAAGCCACTTCCACTGAAATATTTAAGGGATATCCTCAAAACATTGCTGAAGAGGTAAAATACCTCCCCAATCCATAGAGCCAAGTGGAAGCAAGTAATCCCTTAACTAGAAGAACTGTCTAAGAGAGATGCTGGCGAGTGTTCTCCAATTTAGTTTTTTTTTTACGGGATTTCCTTTATATTTAGCAATTTATTTTATTTTGCATGTTATTTCAGCTAAGAGTGCAAAGTGTTGCACACATATGAGACAGTATTTCAATTTGTGCATACAAAACTTGATCAGATAAATTCTGTACTTACTGTGGACAGCACAATGTAATAGTTTACCTAGTTAAAAATAGAAGCACTATATTACACTCAAAGATTTAGCTGAGATTGCAAAATCAAAATCTAACTCTCACGAGAAGGCCACAGTGGGATTTATAGCAATGAGATCTCAGTATGAGATCTTTTCTCCCACCAGCAATGTGATCAGGTTTATGCCCAGAAGTGACATGAACCTGATTTCCATGGAATTGACTGCCTTTAAATGTCATTAAATGGCCTCACACCACTCCTTCTGACAGCATTGATGAATGACTATCCCACCTCCCCATCGGTGTAATAGCGCTCTGATGGGAATCACATAATTCAGTCTTGATGACCACACCAGAGGTGCAGAGGTAAGTATAGCCCCCAGGGTGGTGAGTGACTTGCAGTTGCAACCCAGGTTGGTACTGTAGGGACAGGCTCCACTGGAGGGAGGGGGAGAGGAGATTTCCTCATGTGTGCGGAGGATGTCTGATTTTTAAGTGTTGGGGTGGGGCTACCTAAGCATGAAGGTTGGGTGTATACTCCATGTGCAACAGGAGACATTCTTGTCACGGGACTTTTAACTTTGCATTCTGAGCTCCCTTTAAAAATGGTCCCTGCTGTCCAAAACCCTGCTCCACTGGTGAGTTTAGGGGCCCCCATATCTTCACCCCAGCTAGCTGTGTAATTCTTGATTTGGAGATGCTGGCGTTGGAATGGGGTAAACACAGTAAAAAGTCTGACATCAGGTTTAAGTCCAACCAATTTATTTGGTAAATAAATTGGTTGGACTTAAACCTGGTGTTGTCAGACTTATTACTGTGTGTAATCCTTGCCAATGCCTTGAAATTGCACTGGCTAGCAAAGGAAGCTGTGAAACCAACAAGTCGACTGTTCCAGTATTCTGTAATATTTAGAAATCTCTACCCAATATTTCAGCTCTGTAATGTTCTCAGCAGATTAAGCAGCATCTGTGCAGGAAAAAAACAAAAATTAAAATTTCAGTTCTGTGACATTTCACCAGATATCCTATGTATCTGGTCTGAAGAAAGGTTAAGTAAGTTGAATCTATTCTATTTGAGATAGACTAAATAATATTTTATTGAAACGAGAGACATGGTAATAAAGCTTTTCATCTTACACTCGTTCGGACAGATGCAGGAATGCCAAATTTCAAAGCACAACCATTTATAGTGCCCGAGAAAGGGGTTGCTGATGTTCGGCATATTGGTTGATCAGTCAAGATGTTGCCATGGTAAATACATCAGCAAGATAAATTTCACAGTAACTTCATTGCAGTGAGCCTTACTTGTGACTAATAAATAAACTTTACTTTTAAGCTTTGTCCAGAAATCACATCTTTTTGAATAAATAAAAACATATATGCTATTTGATTGCTAAAAGCTACACAATCAAATACAGGGACATTTCCTCTGCAATCAAGTAGTATATATATTCATAACAGGCCACTCCATAATTATCATTCTAATTGCCTGACTCACCAGAACACTGGTCCTAATAACGTTCAGCTGAAGACTGTCCCAACTGTGTAGCTCCCACTTTTCCCAGTATTGGTGCCAGTATTCTAACGAGTTGTGTAACGAGAGTGGTAGAGAGGGCTTTAAATTAAATAGTGGGGACTAGGGACCACATGAGAGAAGATGTGATAATTAAAAAGGAAAGGACAAGTCAAGATAGCAAGGTTGCAATGGTAATGATAATCAGAGCATGGCAGGAGAGGACAGAACATACACTGAAGAGTAATAATTTGATTGGTTTGATTTATTTTATCACGTGTATTAGCATACAGTGAAAAGTATTGTTTCTTGTGTATTATACAGACAAAGCACACCATATGTAGAAAAGGAAAGGTGAGGGTGCAGAATGTAGTGTTAGTGATAGCTAGGCTGCAGAGAAAGATCAACTTAATACAAGATAGGTCTATTCAAAAGTCAAGGAAGCAAGGAAGAAGCTGTTCTTCAGTTAGTTGGTATGTGTCCTCAGACTTTTTATATCTTTTTCCCAATGGAAAAAGATGTCAGGGGTGTGTGTGTGTGTGGTTGTTGATTATGCTGGCTGCTTTTCTGAGGCAGCAGCAAGTGGAGACGGAGTTAATAGCTGGGTGGCTTGTTTGCTGGTGGACTTGGCTTCATTCACGATGCTTTTGGAATGTCAATATATAACAAAATAATAAAACAACAGAACTAAAGGTTCTGCATCTCAATGTACACAGCATTCCTAACAAAATGGATGAATTGCCAGCTCAAATAGAAATAAATATGTGACCTGAAAGTATTACAGAGACATGGCTGCAAAATGACAAAGGCTGGGACCTGAATATTCAAGGGCACAAGACATTTCAGAAGGCTAGAATGTTGGAAAAGGCAGTGGACTAACTCTGTTAATTAACAATGACATTAGTACATAATGAGGGATAATCTTCTATCAAAAAATTAATTTTTTGATAGAATCGGTTTTGGTACTGCTCTGACTGCATGATGGGAGTAAAAACCACTCCAGGTCTGCTGCAGTAGGTTTTTGTTGTAAACCTGGAAGGATGAAGGTTTTAACTCCAAGTCTGTGCTTAACCATTTATATACAGAATGCAATGAAACCAGTCTAACTGGCAATCATTAGTTTAAAACACAAAGGTATTTGTTTTATTGAGCTAAAAACACATCAAGGTAAACCCATGTCATGACCTTCACAACACATATATACACACAAGCATGAAAGACTACAAGTTATATTGTTGGAAGTTACTATATGGCCACATTAAAATTTATTGATAGAAGGTATTTTAAAAATTCACGAGTTCTTTGCTGACATCCATGGCTCAAATGAATGTTTCCATGATGGTCTTAAAATTTCATTGGTGTTGAAGCCTATACATTGCAATTTCTGGCAGTAGTCTTTTTAATCTGTCTTTTTCAAAACTCACTGACCTTTGCACTTTCTTTCCTGTTTGTTTGAAAAGTCTCTATCTTGCTGGATTTCACACTATAATAGAGATAGGGTTTTGAAGTTGGGAGAGATAAGGATGAGAGAAATGGTTACTGCTCCATTGGCAGATTTCTTCTAGATTTCCACTTTTGAATATTTTAAAGAAAGACATCTCAAACATTGTTATTCCAGTCACATGGCCTCTTGCCATACTGAGATTTAGGGCCCGATTCTCCCATTCTGATGAGTACGTTTTTTGGCACGTCATATGTTGGCCATTTTATGGAATTCAGACATGTGTTCCTTATCCATATGTGTCTCCCACAGCTGGAAAACAGACACAGTCGGAACCGTGCTGTAAACTGGTAGGAAGACAGCTAAGTGATGTAAATTTATTTTTAATCTTATTTAAATGTCCTTATCTAGCCCGGGACTGAATGCTCCAGGCCAGATAGCATCTCCCATCCCACCAGAAGTATTTCAGTCCAGCAGGGATTAGAGTAACTCCCCACTTGTGGGGAACTAGCAGGAGACCATGCTGAAGAGAAGGAGGGGAAATTGGTGCACCTCAGGGGTTGGGTGGCAGGGGGTGGTGTGTCACCTGTGTGTGGGCATCCTGGCATTGCTAATCTGTACTCCTTAGCACTGCCTAAGGAACAGAAGGCATCAAGCAGTGCCAAGGAGGTGAGGCTGGGTAGACTCTGGGGTGATCGAAAGGGGTGGGAGGGGTCCTGCTGCCACTCTGCAGATAAGATCGGTTGGGATTGGAGGAGACCGACGATTGAGGTGGTCTGCTGGCGGGGTGAGGGAGGTCAACCTCCCAGGGGCAGGGATTTGTTGGGGGGGGGGGGGGGGGGGCAGGTGTGTGGGGGTGAAGGCTGGAGAGTGCAATGCTCCATGCCAGGGATGGATGGGAAAGGATTCGGGGCTGGCTTGGGAATGTTGTGAGGGCTGCGATCAGGCAGTGGGGGCGGTGTAGATGCAGCAGTACAAAGGTCCCACCACTGGCCAGCCAACTGCACAGAGTTCCAGAACTGTCAGGCTTTAGCATGAATAGACCCCACCACTATGCTTATGACTTCTGCATTGCACATAGTGGGGAGATTTGAGTCTGAAAAAAAAATCATGAATTGTGTAATTTTTCTCCCCAATTCAGCATTTCAAGTATTTTTGGGAGAATCAGGCCCTTAGCGTTGAGCTAATTCTGGACAGATTGCAGCCATTGTTTTATCTCCCGAGTGGTGAGATTCTGCAATGCCCCAGCCATCGGTCAAGATTCTTTAACCTCATCCATAGCTGAGATTCTTTGGTCTTGCTGTTGGGAATGGAGATTTGACTGAGTACCAAATTCTCCATTTATATAGATATTGATCACAGGGTGCCTGACGGCTAATCTTTTGACTACCACTAATATTCACAGAATTGTGTGCTTTCTATTTCAAGTTAATATTATCTTTAACTTGCTTAGTTTGCCATGAATGAAGCATCTTTCCTTCTGGAACATATCTTTGCTGAGCATTAAGAAACAATTCCTTAAAAATCTGCCACTGCATCCTTACTCACATACCTCTTAACTTAAATTCCCATTCGCTTTAGTGTACCCTCAAACCTTTTCAATTGTGTTTTTATTAATTTAGAAACACTCAGCTTGGACCAACATTTCTTTCCTTCAAACTAAATGCAAAATTCAATGATGTGATATAATTGCTTCTGCCTAGGGTAAGTAAAAAATATAATTCCAGCCTTTTACCTCTGAATGATGCATCCTCCATCTTGGTGCAGTAAGAACACCTACCATATAGCTATAATACTGGTAGATGTTCTGCTTGAACGATAGCTTTATAGATATGAAAATTCCAAGAAACCTATAGTTTTAGTTCGTCCTTTGAAACAAGTCTTGAAATCAGCAAGTATGAAATTCCACAGGAGGTTGTTTTAATTGTAATTCACATTGGAATGTTTCAGAAACTGCTCAACTTTTAATATCAGACATTAGTTGACTGGTGGCAACCATCTTATGTCAGTGCCTGCATTTTACAAATCCTTTTAAAGCAGTTCAATATATATTTGATCCCCACATGAAATCAAAGATTAATATCACATCCTTGTGACATTAGAGATGAAAAATAGCAAAGTAACAAGTCAACTTGAGAGAGTAGCTAATAAATACACACAGTAACTACACTAGGATAGAGTATCCAGGAAGAAATAATAGGGATTTGTGAGCAAAGGATAGCAATAATCACGGGTTATTTTAATCTGTTTTGATTTGGTGAATCAAAGGTAGCCTAAAAGATTAATTCATAAACTATTTTGGGGACAATTTGTTCTAGCAGCACATGCCAGAGCCAAACAGAGAGCAGGCTATTTTAGAATGGGTAATATGCAATGAGCTAGTTAATTAATGACCTCATAGTAAATGAGATTCTAGGTAGAAGCAATTACATCATGACTGAATTTTGCATTCAGTTTGAAGGAGAGAAATGTTGGTCTAAGCTGAGTGTTTCTAAATTAATAAAAACACAATTGCAAAGGTTTGAGGGTAGGCTAAAGCGAAATGGGAATTTAAGTTAAGGGGTATGTGAGTAAAGATGCAGTGGCAGATTTTTAAGGAAGTGTTTCTTAATGCTCAGCAAAGATACATTCCAGAAGGAAAGATGCTTTATTCATGGCTAACTAAGCAAGTTAAAGATAATATTAACTTGAAATAGAAAACACACAATTCTGTGAATATTAGTGGTAGTAAGAGGATTAGACAAGAATATAAAAAAACCAACAGAGTGACAAAAAATGAGAAGGGAGAAACTAGATAATGAGAGAAAGCTAGCTAAAAATATAAAATCAGATTGTAACAATTTCTGTAGGTACTTAAAAAGGAAAAGAGTAACTAAAGTGGGCATTGGTCCTCTAGAAATTTTATCTATACGTTTTTTATGAGATGTGGGAGTCACTGGAAACACTGGCATTTATTGCCTATCTTTAATTGCTCTGAAACTAAATAGCTTGCGAGACCATTTCAGGGGATAGTTAAGAGACAACCAGACTACTCTGTCTGGATTCGCATGGAGGCCAGACCAGGTAAATATGAAAGAATTCCTTCCCTAAAATACACTGTTGTATACAGTCGAGTCCTCTTGCAATAAATCTAGGGAAGTTTTACTACAATGCATAGGATGTTGGTGAGACCAAATCTGGAGAACTTTTGTACAGTTTTGATCTCTTTAATAAGTAAAAAATATAATTTCATCGACATTGTTCAGAGAAGGTGCACTCAACTCATTCCTAGGATGAATGAGTTGTCTTCGGATGATGTGGAGATGCCGGTGTTGGACTGGAGTAAACACAGCAAGAAGTATAAACCTGTTGGACTTTAACCTGGTGTTGTGAGACTTCTTATTGTCTTAGGATGAACAGTTAGACAGGTTGGGTCTGTATCCATTGAAGTTTAGAAGAACGAGAGGTGATCCTGTTGAAATATGACATACTGAGGGGGCTTGACAGGGTGGATGCTGACAATATGTTTCCCCTTGTTTCAGTATTTCCCTCTCTATCTCCTCCAACCAAAAGAAAAGTCATGAGGTGACCACAAACAAGAGAAATGTGAGTTGAGATTCTTTTATCCTTTTACCTCTAATGGCAGTATAGCAGTTAGGGCAGTGGCATGCTCTTCCTGCCAGATGTGGGAAATTAGAGAGCAATCTAGTTTTCTTGACAATTTTGTCTGCATGAAATGTGCCCAACTGCAGCTCCTCACAGATCTCTGTTTGGTTGGAGCAGCAGATGGACACACTGCGGAGCATATAGGGGACAGAGTGTGAAAGACACTAGTTACAGGGAGGTTGTCATATTACAGGTTCAGTCAGGTAAATGGGTGACTACCAGGAGAGGCAGGCAGGCAGGGTAGTGCAAAGTACACTGGCTATTCCTCTTTCAAACAGGCATATCATTTTGGATACTGTTGAGGGGGTAGACTGTCAGGGGAAGATACCAGCAGGAGCCAGGCCTGTGACACCATACTTCGTTCTGCTGTAGAGTAGGGTCGGGCAAAGAGCAAGTAAGCATTAGTAATGGGGACTCACTAGTTAAAGACACAGACAGGCGTTTCTGTGGCTGTGATCAATGGTGTGTTGTCTCCCTGGTACCAGAGTTACCAGGGAGCTGTTGCAGGATATTCTTAAGAGGGAGGGTAAGCAACCAGAGGTCATTGTATATATTGGTACCAATGACATAAGTAGGAAAAGGAATGAGGTCCTGAAGTTTGACTACAGAGCATTAGACAGAAAGCTAAGTGCAAGACCTCAAAGGTAATAATTTCTGGACTACAGCTGGTGCCACATGCTAATGAGTAGAAATAGGAAGATTAAGCAGATGAATGCGTGGTTTGAGAGTTCGTGCAAGGGGCAGGTATTTAGATTTGTGGTTCATTGGGATCTCTTCTGGGGAAGGGCTTATCTGTCCAAGAGGGACGGGTTACATCAGAACTGGACTAATATGCTGACAAGGAGATTTGTTAGAGCCACTCAGGAGGGATTAAATTAGGTTGGCAGGGTGGTAGGACCCAAAGCAGTACAGAGATAGAAAAGAAGGTTGAGGACAACACTGAAGTTAAAGAGAGCACATTAAATAGTGAAGGCAGTGTCAGTAATCCTAGTACCAGACAGATCAGACAAAACCAAGACAGAGAGCAAGAGAAGTGCAGATTAAATTGCATTTATTTCAATGCAAGAGTCTGATGAGCAAGAGAGATGAACTCAGGACATGGATGGGTACGTGGGATATTACAGCAATTATTGAAACATGGCTAAGGGAGGGACAGGATTGACAGCTCAATGTTCCAGCAACAGATGCTATATGAAAGATAAAACAAGAAGTAACAGAGAAAGGGAAGTTGCACTTTTGATTAGGGAAAACCTCACGGCAGTATGGAGGGAGAATATATCCGAAAGTTCGACCACTGAGTCTGTATGTGTAGAACTGAAAATAAGGAAGACAAAATCACTTTGATAGGATTTTTCCAAAGGCCCCCAAATGGTCAGCGAGAATTCCATAGTTCCATTCGTTTTAAGACAGCTATGGAGAATGATAGGTCTGATTCAAAAGTTAAAATTCTAAATTGATGCAAGGCCAATTTTGGTGATCAGCAGGAACTTTCAAAAGTTAATTGGGGAAATTGTTGGCAAAAGGGACATCTGGTAAGTGGCAGACTTTCAAAAGTGTGTTAACCAGGGTTCAGGGTAAGCACATTCCTCTTAGACTGAAGGGCAAAGTTGATAGAAGTAGGGAAACTCTGGATGACTCAGGATATTGAGGCCCTGGTCAAGAAGAAAAAGGCAGCACATGACATGCATAGGCAGCTGGGATCAAGTGGATCTCTTAGAGTATAGAGGGTGTAGGAGTTGAGTTAAGGGAGAAATTAGGAAGGCAAAAAGGGGACATGAGGTTGTTTTGGCAGATAAGACAAAGGAGAATCCAAAGATCTTTTACAAAGACATAACGGATGAAAAAGAACAATTAGGGAGAGGGTAGGGCCTCAAAGACCAACAAATTCATTTATTTGCAGTATGAAAGGTGAGTGAAATCCTAAATGAATATTTCTCATCAGTATTTATTGTTGAGAAAAGCATGTATGTTAGGGAACTTGGGTAAGTAAATAGTGAAATATTGAGGAGTGTGCATTTAACAGAGGAGGTGGTGCTGGAAGACTTAAAGTGCATCAAGTTAGATAAATCCTTAGGACCTGATGAAGTGTATCCCAGGACATTGTAGGATGCTAGGAAGGAAATTGCAGGTCCCTAGCAGAGATGTTTGAATCATTGAAAGTCACAGGAAAGGTGCCTGAGATTGGAGGATGGCAAATTTGATGCCTCTTTTTGAAAAGGGTTGCAGGGAACAGCCTGAGAACTATAGGCAGCTGAGCCTCACATCTGTAGTGGGTAATTTGTTTGAAGGTATTCTGAGAGATAGGATCTACAGGCATTTAGAGACACAAGTACTGATTAAGGACAGTCAGCATGGCTTTGTGAGTGAAAATTGTGTCTCACAAACTTGATTTTTTTTGAAGGTGTAACGAAGATAGATGAGGGCAGTGCAAGTGATTTGTCTACATAGACTTTAGCAATGCATTTGACAATGTGCCATGTGGTCGGTTGTTGCATAAGGTTAAATCTCATGGGGTCCAGAGTAAGGTAGCCAAAAGGATACAAAATTGGTTTGATACAGAGAGTGATTGCTGATGCTTGTTTTTCAAACTGGAGGCCTGTGACTACCGGTGTGCCTTAGGGATTGGTGCCGGGCACACTGTTAATAATGATTTGGATGAGAATTTAGGAAGCATGGTTAGTAGGTTTGCAGACGATACCAGGATTGGTGACATCTCCAAACCAGCATTGGTGGCATAGTGGACAGTGGAAGAAGGTTATCTAGGATTGCAACGGGATTTGATCAATTGGGCCAGTGGACTGACCAATGGCAGATGGAGTTAATTTAGATAAATGTGAGGTGCTGCATTTTGGTGGATCGAACCAGGGCAGAACTTACGTAGTTAATGATAGAGTATTGGGGAGAGTTATAAAACAAAGAGATGCAGGGGTACAAGTTCATAACTCCTTGAAAGTGGAGTCACAGGTGGACACAGTCATGAAGAAGGCTTTTGGCATGCTTGGTTTCATTGGTCAGAACATTGAATACAGGATTTGGGATGTCTTGTGGAAGTTCTACAAGACATTGATAAGGCCACACTTAGAATGCTACATAAAGTTCCGGTCACCCTTTTATAGAAAGGATATTAATAAACTAGAACGGGTGCAGAAAAGATTTACTAAGGGATGCTGGACAGACTTTTTTCACTGGAGCATCGGAGGCTTCAGGGTGATCTTGTTGAGGTCTATAAAATAATTAGAGGCATAAATTATCTACATAATCAATATCTTTTCCCAAAGGTGGGTGAGTTTAAAACTAGAGGGCATAGGTTTAAGGGGAGAGATACAAAAAGGTCCAGAGGGGCAATATTTCACACAGAGTGGTGAGGCCTGGAACAAGCAGCCCAAAGGTAGTAGTAGAGGCATGGTACAACTTTGTCTTTTGAAAAGTATTCACATAGTTACTTGGGAGATGCATATATAGAGAGATATGGGCCAAACATGGGCAACTGAGACTAACATAGTGGTTAAAAAAGGGGCAACATGGACAAGTTGGGCCAAAGAGCTTGTTTCCATGCTGTAAACCTCTGACTATTTTGGAGAGACATATAAAAATAAGGGGCTCTCCCATTTAAAATGAGAATTTTTTCTCTTAGAGGGCCAGTAGAATGCAGAATTCTCTTCCGCACAGACCATTTGAAGCAGGACCATCAAGTATTTTAATACTCAAGTAGATAAATTCTTAATTGGCAAGGCATCAAAGGATAGATAAGAAAAGAGATCACAATCAGATCACTACCACTGGGCAGCTTGTTCAAGACCTCACCAACCTCTACGTGAAATATTGCCCCTCTGGACTTTTTTGTATTTCTCCCCTCTCACCTTAACAAATGGCAATGCAGGCCCAAGGAGCCGAATGGCCTACTCCTGCTCTTAATTCTTATGTTTGTAATTCTGAATGCCTGAAGGGCCTGGTGGGGATAGCAAAGATAGAGTTTGAGGATAAAGGTCACAATGTTCAATCGATTGCTCTAGATTATGGATGAAGAGTGTAGGGAAACAAATAAGGAGAAAATTGTACCAGTGCAGCTCCAGTTGAACACAAATATGAAGCAAAGATTCCAGTTGTTTGGAGATATGAGCTAGCATCTCAAGACCATTTCCCCTTCAACCTTTCTCTTTTTAAATAGGGAAGGACTAGGCTTTCACATTGTACTTTTCCACAGTAGCAACTCTAGTTGGTCTTTCTGGGGGCTTGATCATGAATATTCTGAGCAACATGACATATGCTGGCAAGAGCACATTTACATTATAAAGATTGGGTCTCCAGTAGTTGAGCATCTTTGCTCAGAGTTTCACGCCAGCTGTTATAGAGCAAGTTCTAAGAACCACAAGGTCAGATGTGAGCAAACCAGGTTAGGAAATTAAGGTCAAAAAAGAGGAGGAACTAACCTTGGGAAGCAATTTGCTGTACAAAGGTTCAAGGGAGGGACCTTGATTCCACTAAAGACTAATGGTAGCTGAATTTTCACAAATGACTACTGGTAAACATGGTAACATTCAAATTCCATTCAGGAATAATGCAATAATGTTAAAGGTGCATGGTGACACAATGGTTAACACTGTTGCCTCACAGCACTAGGCACCCGGATTCAATCCTTGGTTTAGATCACTGTCTGTCCTGAGTTTGCACATTCTGTCTGCTCTGGTTTCCTCCCATAGTCCAAAGATGTGCAGGTTAAGTAGATTGTCCATGCTAAATTGCCCCTTAGTATCAAAGGGACTAGCTAGGGTAAATGTATGTGGTGATGGGGAGAGGACCTGGGTGGGATTGTGTTCAATGTAGACTCAATGGGATGAACGGCCTCCTGCTGGACTGTAGGATTTTATGACTCTACTATTGTTCGTCCATTGTCATCGATGAGGACCTTGATACTATTAGTCATTTTGAGGCTAGTTGAGGTATGTCAGAAGATCACTGATCAGACCAATTCAGGCATGGAATGACTTGGCACATATTGCACAAACTTGTGTAGGCACTGCAATTGTTGCGCTGGCGGCTCTGGACTTGTGCAGCTCGTGCTTAAGTTGTGCCTTAGCAATAACCTTGCTTTGTAAGCTTGACAGCCTTTGTGGATGAGGCAGCGCCAGATAGGGCGATTTTGTGTCAGTGTTTCCCAGGTGGTCGTGTCTATGTCAAGCGATTTCAGGAAGGCCTTGTGTGTCTTTGAAATGTTTCTTCTGCCCTCCACGTGAGCATCTTCCAGTAGAGTTCCCCAAAAAGAAGCTGCTTGAATATGCACACGTCTGGCATGTGGATGACATGACCTGCCCACCGGTCTGCGCTCTCATCAGCAATGTGTGGACTAATGGTAGACTTGCTCTACAGAGAACTTCAGTGTCTGATTCTTTGTCTTGCCATCTAATATTCTGCAAAGATAAGTCATATGGAAATGATTGAGCTGTCTTGCATGCCTTCGATACACAGTCCACATTTCACAGGCATACAGAAGGGTAGTGACTACTGCGGTGCTGTAGATCTTCAGTTTTGTTGCTGGGCTGATTCCTTGACATTCCCATACAGTGAAGTACAGTCTACCAAAAGCAGAACTTGCCTTTGCTATTCTGCAGTTAACTTCAGCATCAATAGGCACTGGTTGGGAGAGGGTGCTGCCAAGATAAGTGAACTGGTCTACTGCCTGTAGTTTCTGCACTTTGATTATGATTATGGGTTCTGTGGATGATGCACGAGGAGCAGGTTGTGCATGACTTCAGTCTTTTTAATGTTGATGGTGAGTCCAAAGTTGTCACAAGCCATGGAAAATTTGTCAATACAGACTTGCATCTCTGGGTCTAAGCCAGTATACAGGGCACAGTCATCGGCAAAGAGAAAGTCTCTCAGAACAGTCTCTTTCATATTGGTAATAGCTTGAAGTCTTCTTGGGTTAAAGAGCTTCCCATCCACTCTGTACTTGAGGCTGACTCCAGCAACACTGTCCTGGAAGACATCATTCAGTACGGCATTAAACATCATGCTGAACTGTGACTCTAATAATAACTTACTGAAGTAATTAGTATCTTGATATCCTACCCATCAGAGCCCTGCATTCCACCATGTGTAGTCAGCTTCCAAAGGTTTTTAATTGGCTCAATATTTCTCCCCACTTTCTTGGAATCTGGTTACACTTAGGTTGTGTGTGAAGGTAATGTTTCTGTATAGCAGTTTGGGGGGGTGCTTGGTTAGAGCCAATCCGTGGTTGAATTTCACACCATTGAACCCAAATGAAACTGAATAAAACCACGAGATTGCATAAGGACAACTGGCTTACTATGTGGGACACCACTCATCAGGAACACCATCCTAAACTTTGCTCAGTAATGTTTCCCAACCATTAATGGAGCTCCAACTTGATAAATTGTAGTTATTATAAAATAATTGGAATTACAACACAGGAAGATAATCAGACCTGCGTGTTTCTTTTCTCCTGTAAGCCTTTTTCTCACCAGATCGTTTTATATTCCTCCACTTCAAATATTTCTTTCAGCAGATACTTTACTTACTCCTTATTCAGCTCACCCTTAACTCAAGAACCCCCATCACATCCCCTATTCTCCATCTCTCCAACACACACAAGTCCCAATCTCCTGACTTCCAATCTCCCTCTCTCCCTGATCCATCATTCTTTAGTTTTCCTATTTCCGATACATTCAGGTCCCAAATTCCTTGCCCTCCTAGTCATCCTCTCTTCCAGTCCTCACACTGCACTACCCTGGGTAAGGATTTAGATCCCAAATCTGGATTTTAATTTGCATGTGGTATGTGTGTTAAACTCTTGGCAAAAGACATAAAGGCAGAGGTAGGCTACAGCAACTTATTTTCATTCTCAAGGCAGAAAAATTGGAGCCATTGAATCAGAATGGTTATCATCTACTCTAACAAGTCATTCAACTCATATTCTTCTCATGTTAACCTGGTCAGTAATTGTTATGCCAGCTATCCTGACTAGGGTCCGGTTGGGGGTTTGTTAACTTGAGGTAGGGAGATAGCAGAGGAGATGTGGTGCTGAAGAGACGGAGGCAACAAACTGGGAGCTGACCAATAATAGAGAAAAGCAACCTCATTTGGAGAGGGGAAAAAAACTGCAGAGTGGCTGATCAGGGTGTGGTGGGAAGTTTTTGGGATACCAGCGGCCGGGATGTTGGGTTGGGGACAGTGCGTATGCTCCAATCTCCCTATTGGGGATCGGCACATGCCCAGTAATCTGCACAGTTGCTGATGCCAGCTTCTCTCTCTCCCCCCTTGCCAGCGTGAATCCCTGGCCAATCCTGTGAAACATCCTGTGCATGCCAGAAATTCAACTAAGTGCATGCAAAAAACAGTTTTTCTGCTTATTGGACACTTAGTTCTTTTCGGAGGAAATTGTCCCCCATGCGTACTTGCATTTATTGTCTTACACACAATGTAAATATTGTCAGAGTTCATAAGAGCAGCTCCCCATTCAGTTTCTAATTTGATTTGTTCTCTAGCAAGTGCCACAATCAACACTTGTGTAACCTGAACTGTGGTGATTTGGATTTTCCCCACTGTTGGTCGCAGGAGCTCTCTGCACATTGCAGTGTAGTTTCTGTTTGTGTTATTTTCTTAATATCTTCATTGAATTACTTTATCTTCCAACTCAATCTGTCACCAATTATAGCATATCCACTGTCAATTGACTTTGCACAACATATGAAGTTAGATTTTGCATTTTCTTTGCAATGAAATGTAAAGTATCCTATTTGATAATAACACAACATAATCCTGTGATGTAACATGCTCTGTTTTATCTCCAGGGTTACTTCTCTCAGGGCAGATGTTTCAAGATCTGTTATTAATCTTCCACTCGTGGGTAAGTTATTTCTCTAGCTCAAACCAATTCAACTTTACAACTCAGTGTCAATTTGTAAATTGGCACATTGTTCACAAGTTCAGTGCTCCATCTATTGGAATTGGTAGGCAATGTCTATTGAGTCTGGAATCTAAACCAATACCACTTTACTGTTGATCAAGTCTGTGCTGCTGTAAACAAAAAAAAAATTCTTTTTGCTTAACTTGATCTTGCAAATAAACAAGGAAAAAAACCTATACAAATGATGTAAAGGACATACCCATTGTAAACATCGTTCGATACTTCATGCTGAAGGAGAGTTAGTATAGAGGAGAAAGAAGCAGGTCAAAGCCAGTACATTCAGAGACCACATTTTTAAAAATACATTTATGGGATGTATCTTTGGCTAGGCCAGCATTTATCCCCCATCCCAAATTGCCCTTCAGAATGTGATAGTGAGCTGCCTTCTTCAACTACTGCAATCCATGTGGTGTCAGTACACCCACAGAGCTGTTAGGGAGGAAGTTCAAGGATTTTGATGGAGCAACACTGAAGGAATTGCAATATGTTTCCAGTGCAGGATGGTGAGTGGCTTGGAGGGGAACTTACAAGTGGTGGTGTTCCTGCGTTTCTTTTGTCTTTCTAGATGGTAATGGTTGAGAGTTTGGAAGGTTCTGCCTGAAGAGCCTTGATGAGGTCTTGCAGTGTATCTTGTGGATGATACACGCTGCTGTTATTGTTTGTCAGTGGCGGAGGGATTGAATGCTTATGGAAGTGGTACCAAGCATGCAAGCTGCTTTGTCATGTATGGTGTTGAGCTTCTTTGGTGCTGTTGGAGCTGCATCCATGTGAATAATGGAGTATTCCATCATACTCCACGTTAGTGCCTTGCATGTGGTGGACACGGTTTTGGAGAATCCAGAAATGAATTGCTCACACCAGGATTCTTAAGCCTCTGACCTGCTGTAGTAACCACTGACTAGGCCAGTTCAGTTTCTGGTAGATAGTTACACCCCCTCCCCCCCTCCAGAATGTTAACAGTGAGGGATTTAGCTATGGCAATGTCTTTGAATGTCAAGGGTGATTGTTGGATTCTTTGTTGTTTGAGACGGTCACTACTGGCACTTGGGCAGCACAAATATTACTTGTACACCTAAGCCTTGCTGCATTTGGACATGGACTGCCTTAGTACCTGAGGAGTCATGAATGGTGAACATTGTGCAGTTATCAGCGAACATCCCCATTATGATGCAAGAGACGTCATTGATGAAGCAGTTGAAGATGGTTGGACTTAGGACACTAACCTGAAGAGTTCCAGCAGTGACCTAAACCGCAAACAGTATCCTTTCTGAAATGTTATATCTTTCTTGTGACATGAAGAGAAAAAAATTCTTAATCTCAGTCTCCTTTGAGCCTTGCTTTGTTTCCAGAAAAATGCAGGAGAAATTCATGTTAAAAAAATGCAGCAACACTGTCAGAAAGATCCAATGATCAGGATGCCACTGCATAGCAGTGCATCTTAAAAGCAAATATTGTTTTTCTGAAACAATCACTTGGGTATCTGTACATCTATGTGTAAATTCTGATTCAGATCACTCAGAACTTCTCTGATGAATTCTAAATGTATGTATGCATATGTGCAATGGATGTTACATTAATAAATAAAATTGATATAATCAGTAAATGTATGATTAGCTTTCAACTGAAGCAAATGCAGTATAATAGAGTAATGAATAAATCCCAATTAGTTAGCATGTTTAGTGATTGTCCTCCACTTGATGCATCCATTTCAGATCCACTTTGAAGAACCCCTCGGAATCCCTTTGAGGAGAATACCTTAAGAGCTGCTCGTGAGCAGACTTACTTGTCGCATATCTGTGTTTGCCCTCACTGTCACACAAGATATGTTACAATAATCCATTGCTTACTTCAGAAAGTGATTGGTTAATTTCGATGATGTTTTGTCAGATTTTCAGTGAATTCAGTTTTTTGACAGTGTTTCTCATTTTGATAGAAATAAACAATTTCTAAAGAATCATCTTGAAATACTTCATTAAAAACTTTAACAGAATTAATTGACAAATCTCATGGAAAGTAATGCTGCAGGTACGCGATAAAGAAATGACTCAAACTGTAAAAGATACATTTGAAATATTCTGGGTAATCATATTAAGATTAGTCACCATGAAATAAAAATAGAAAATGCTGCAATTACTCAACAGGTAGGCAGCATCTGTAGAGCCAGAAACAGAGTTAACATTGCAGGTCAGTGACCTTTCACTGCAATCATAGTGGAAATATCAAATTGCTGTGTAACTATATTTTTATTAAGGCACCAAAGCATAAAATCATGGAACATCTGTTGGTGCCTGCAGTTAAGGTCTTGAATTGCTCATGACATTCTGAAGGTGAAATGTTTCTGATTTCTATGGGAAGTTTCAAAAAGCATTAAGCTTCCTCCTACAGATTAGTTAAAAACGTGGCACAATAGAAAGAAACAAAATGGACATGATCTGTTTACACTACAACCTTAGCATCAGTGAAAATCAATTCTGGCTTTACAACTTATTCTAAACAGTATGAGTCAGATGTCTAAAACAAAGCAAATAAAAATTTCTCCCCATGTCGGAGTCTATACTTTGACTTGAAGTTTAATTTACATTATAACCACAGCTTGTTTGTACAGCAAACTGCTTCACACACACACAATGCGAAGGCAATGGCATCGTAGTATTATCGTTAGAGTATTAATCTAGAAATTCAGCTAATATTCTGGGGACCTGTATTCAAATCCCACCACGGCAGAAAGTGGAATTTGATTCAACAACAAAAAGATGGAATTAAAAATCAACCAATGACCATGAAACCATTGTTGATTGTTGGAAAAATCTCTCTGTTTCACTCGTATCCTTTTGGGAAGGAAATAGGCTAGGTCAGGATGGCCTATATGTGGCCTAAATTTGACTCTAGAGCCACAGTAATGTGATTGACTCTCAACTGCCCTCCAAGAGATGGGCAATAAAATGTTTGCTAGCCAGCAACAGCCCCATGTCCCATGAATTAATTTTTAAAAATGTATTTGGAGCTTTAAAGTACTTCCTAATGCAATTCCTCTTGAATCAGTGATATGACATTAAAAATGGAAAGATGTTGAACTGACTTGGACAGTACAGGAAAGAAATTCAATGTGTGTGTGTTTCTGGCACAAAATGCATGGTGGGATCTCAAAATGCGTTCACATATACCTCAAGCTTCACTTGTACTGAATTGAAGAGTTGTGGATACCATCCATATTCTCTATTAAGGCCAGTCTTGCTAGTGTTGGCCAGATTTGACTTTTGGCCAACTGCAGGAACTTGCATGCCAGTGGGCTTTTAATTCATAAATGATCCACATCTTACTGAGAAGTGATCTTGTGCTACACAGATTGTATTACTATAGCACTCTTACTAAGGAACAGACTGGTGTGGTACAATTATGGGCAATATTGGCTTGATACGTTATGTAACTTATGTCTCATATGGAAGCGCCACTGCATATATGCTATTGATACATGACTCAATACATTGGATGATTCCCAGTTCTTGAGAAACATGATCTTTTGATGGCATTAACGTGCTATTGGGACACAACTGCATCCCTTCAAAGAGAAGCAATAAAAGAGCAAAAAAACTCATTCATTATTACTCATCCTTCCACTACAAGATGTGATCTTTTACAAATATGATCATAGTTCTATTCTCTTTAGCTACAAGAAACCAGATTTTCAGCATCTACCCTATCAAACTTTCTAAGAATTTTATACCTATAGTTGTGTGGTTGTACAAAACTTGAGTATTTTTGAAAAGAGACAATGCGTCAAAGTTTTCAAGTTGCACTCAGCAGGACAGAGCAAGAATGCCAAATTTATGCAGCAATAGATAAAGGATGCTGACTGATAAGTCCAAATACAGGAACCTGTCTTCTGCAAGCAAAAAGTAGATGTCCAGACATTGCACCCTTTTTGAATAAAGTATGGTGGACAATAGTTCCTTGTTGCATTTGCCTGAGTTAACTGACCAACCCAATTCTCATTCTATCCCCCCGACATTTTTAGGATGCCTTCTGAGAAATACAAATATCCTCAATCCCCTTATTCAGTTCTTACTTACTCTGCCAGTTACATCCTCAAAAACAATTTAATATATTTGCCAAATCAAATTTCCCTTTTCTAAACCACTGGTGGCTTTGCCTGATCACATTGTAATGGGGAAATCATTCTAAAATCTAGGGATACTCCAATAGATCAAACCCAATGCAGCTGACATCTCAACAGCCACTTCTTTTAAACCCTTTAAAATGTAGGCCATCTTTGTTAGATTTTGATGCCATTAACTTCTCCACTAGTTTTTTTCTTTCCCAATATTAATTATTTTGAATTTATCACTCTAAGTAAATCATCGTTTCTCCACTATTTCCTGTATGTTCTTAATATTTTTTCATGTGAAGACAGATAGAAATATTTCTTTAACATTTCTGGCCCAAGATCTCCCATCAGAATTTCTGCAGTGCCACTCAAATTTCTAAAACATTGTCTCAGTCGTCAAGGCATCATATAGGAGAACAAAATCAGAAAATCAACAGTTAAATACAAACGTCAGCCATGCTACTGCATTTGCTTCACTTTTGTTAATTGAACTCTGTTTCAAATTAAAACCAGATGATTGGAGTGCTTTGGTAGAGTTTAACGGAGAGCAGCACTGGTAGAACAACTCAACTATGGACCAAAATGTAAACGGCCTGAATCAGTCTGATAGCAGCAAGATAAACCATACATTAGAGTCTTTGGCCATACCTTTGACAATTACTTCACCATTGTTACTCATACCTTAATATTGTGCCAAACGTAAATCTACAGTAGTGAGCACTAGCCTCAAAGCAACGAAGTTTCCAAATGCCACTTGTCATTCCAATCTCAAACATAAGGAAATTGATTCTTGATTCTTCTGTTCCATCAACATAATAAGTAAACGTATTGTGACGGCTTCAACCAAGGAGACATAATCTATATCTTCAGACGTGAGGTTCACTGTATAACTCACAAATAAGGCAGACAAGTGCATGAAAATAGATTTGGATGAATTGGAGCAAAGGATAGGGTTTAAATTTCAGAAAGTTGTATTATCTGAACATAATTGATTTACTTCTCCATTCCAAATGTAATATTACATTGGTCATGTTATAATAGCACACTTCCCCACATTGGTATTGCCAAGGACATTAAAGAAAGACAGGGCTTTTGATGAGAGCAGCAGGTGATAGTGTTTCTGGCTAAAGATAACTTAAAACTAAAAGCTGGCACATCAAAAGAGGCATCCAAAACCAGTGATTCCCATGGCAGTACAGATATTGGGTGAATGAGTTGCACAATACAACAGCAAGGAAATAAGATGTACAATGTTGATGTATTTCACTGATTTCTCTGAAGTTAAATTATCAAAAGCACTAACAAATGACCCAACATCCTTTCATCTTGGTGACCCAGTTAGAAAGCAGCCCAGAGCAATGAAATGAAAATTTGTGCCATCTGCTGACATCCTACATGAAAGAGTTTGAAAAGCCTCAACCCTTTGGCAGTGGCAGTGGAAATATAAAAACAACTTTGGTAAGTATCATTAAGCTCTCAAATTTATTTACAAAAATCACAAAGTGATTGATCTCTTAATACAGCTCATATTCCAGCTTCATCTACCGTTGAGAAGTCAAGTTATTTTTGGAATGATTTGCCTACCATCAATTTATAGTACTTCAATTTTTACATTGTATAAATGCATCATTTTACCTAGTTCTATACCCCACTCATTTGAAATGCTCATTGTCTGCCACCATTCAGACCTCATGCCAATTCCTCACTGTGATCTCTGTTGCCAGCCTCATGTACCATGTTGTTGGTGAGTGGGGAAAAAGTGAGGAAGCATGTAGAGGGGCAGAGGAGAATGGGCAGTACAATAATTATCACTACTGCCTCAGCAACCGGGACTCGGTTTTAATTCCCGGCTTGAGTCACTGTCTGTGTGGAATTTTCATGTTCTCTCTGTACTTGTGTGGGTTCCTCTGGGTGCTCCAGTTTCCTCCCACAGAAAGATGTGCTGGTTAGGTGTATTGGCCTGAACAAGTGTTATAGTGTGGTGACTAAGGGAATTTCACAGTAACTTCATTGCAGTGTTAATGTAAGTGTTACTTGTGACTAATAAATAAAACTTTAAAGATTTGTGGTGGTTGTATAGATTTCCTACAGTACCGAAGGCCATTTGGTCCATCAATTCTACATTGACTCTGTGTTAGAGCATCCCACCCAGACTGTACCTCTGTAACTCCACATATTTACCCCAACAATCCTATACATCTTGGGATATTAAAGGACAATTTAGCATGGCCAAAACAACCTAACCTGTACATCTTTGGACTGAGAGAGGAATCCAGAGCAACCAGAGAAAACCCACACAGACATGGGGAGAACATTGCAAACTTCACACAGTCATCTAAGCCTAGAATTGAACCATATTCATGGCATTGTAAGACAGCAGTGCTAACCACTGTGCCTCTGTGCTGCTGTACAGTTGGAGAAAATTGCACTGATTGGAAACACTGATCTCATGATAGAACTTAAAGAAAGATAATGAAGATATAAAATTTCAGATACTGGAGGAATCAGTTGGTTGAAGAATAACTGAGGTTGTTTTTCAAGTATTCATAATGAAATAAAAATATAACCCTTAAAACATTTAAATCCAGGGCTTATTTTAATAGGTAGTTTAGCTGGTTAAAAATTACGTTGCAAGTAATACATGGTGACTTAACTCTGAGCACTGTGAAACAGCTTCAGTCCAGCACAGGCAAAAACATTCAATGGCAACTGTTCTGCTGGCCTCAATGGATCAAGACTAAACTTCCAACTGATTAGAAGCAGAAACTGGTCACTTCAGTGGACTGGCAAAATCAACAATGAAGTAACATTCCTGCTCTATAATCATTCAGACTTAAAATATTAATGCATTCTCTTGACATATATCAAGACAGTGATGATGGCCCTCATGCCACAAATGTTGCCAATTCCTAGAGTTACCATTTGTGATTTTTAACATTCACTTACAGGATGTGGGCATCACTGGCAAAGCCTGTATTTATTGTCCATCCTTAATTGCCCTTTACAAGTTGGTGGGAATCACCTTCTTGAATCTCTGTAGTCCATAGGATGGAGGGACACCCTTGATGCTGTTAGAATTCCAGATTTTTTAACTCAACGACAGTGAAGGCATGTCAATATAGTTCCAGGTTAGTATACTGCGTGTCTTCAAAAAGAACTCAGAGGTGATGGTGTTCCCAGGCATCTGCTGCCCTTGTTCTTCTGGCTGGTAGAGATCATGCAAAAGAAAGGTACGAGTTGCTGTAGTGAATCTTAGAGATGGTATGCATTGCTGCTCTGTGGGGAAGGAGAGAACATTTAAGATGATGGGAGGTTGAGGGACGATCTGATAGAAGTCTACAAGATTATGAGAGGCATGGTTGGGTGGATAGTCAGAAGCTTTTTCTCAGGGTGGAGGAGTCAATTACTAGGGGATGTAGGTTTAAAGTGCAAAGGGTAAGATTTAAAGGAGATGTATGAGGCAAGTTTTTTTATACAGAGGCTGGTGGATGCCTGGAACTCCCTGCCGGAGGAGGTAATGGAAGCAGATACAATGTGACATTTTAAGAAGTGTCTGGACAAATACATGAATAGGATGGGAATATAGGGATATGGTCCCCAGAAGGTAGAAGTTTTACTTCAGTCAGGCAACATGGTCAGTGCAGGCTTGGAGGACCAAAATCCCTGTTCCTATGCTGTAATTTTCTTTGTTCTTTGATGGATAGGAGGGGCAGGGCAGATAAAGAGAGCTACTTTGTTCTGCATGGTTTTGAGTTTGAGTGTTGTAGGAGCTGCACTCATCCAGGCATGTGCAGAATACATGACAGTCTAGATGATAGGCAGAGGTGATGGAGTAATAGTCCAGAAACTCAGGCTAATGTACCTTTCTTTTGCAAGCCTAATGTTATGGTGGGTTTGAATCCCACCATAGTAAACAGCAGAATTTGAATTCAATAAAACAGAATTTTAAAAAAGTCTAATGGTGACCATAGTTCTAATGGAACTATTATTGACCATTATAAAAATCCATCTTGTTCATTAATGTCCTTTAGGGAACGAAATCTGCTGTCCTTACCTGGTCCGGCCTACAAGTGACTGTAGATCCACAGCAATGTGGTTGACTCTTAAAATGCTCTCTGAAATGGCCCAGCAAGGTCAATCATTGCAATTCTCACATTCTATGAATGAATAAACAAAAAGTTCTTCCTTTTCTAGTAGCCACGGTATTTTTATGGTTGGCTCAATCAGGTTTCTGCTCAATGAGATTCAGTGATGGCAATGCTGTTGAACGTCAAGGGAAAAAGGCACTTGTGTTACTTCCTACCTATCAGCTCAAGCCTAAATGCTATCCAGTATCTCAGGAGTTGTAAATGATATGAAATAGTGTGCAACTGGATTAGAAACATCAATTACTTTCTTGCACATTTTAATACTCAGTCTTTCTCCCACCTCGCAACAGTTTCCTCATTTCAACAAAATTGAAGTCATTTTTTCAAATACAAATCTGGATAATCAAAATAGCCACCTGTATTGCTTGCCACTTTTGTTCTCTGTCCCACCATTCTGATCTTGGCTTCTGAGATTGTCTAATGAAGCTCAATGTAAGCTTGGGAAACAGTACCTCAATTTTTTAATTATATTGAGTCCAGAAGGTAGCCACTTCCTCTATCTATTTAGACAGTAGCTGTGATGAATCTTTTGCTGTATATACACTACTTTAACCCATCTTTTGTTTCTTTATCTTGTCCCATTACTGGGGCTGGGATTTTCCAGCTGTTTATACCAGTGGAACTCTTTGCAGTGACCAGATTTGGCTAAGTGGGAGATGAACATCAGGAATACTTCATCCCATGTTTCTTTTCCTTGCACCAACATTCCTTTTTTGCATTTATTCATTCCTGCTGTTCACCCTATCACAGATTTATCCCTCCCACTTTGATCTTCCCCTGGCTATTGTGAGTGTCACTATCAATGTCCAAATGCACAATTCAAATTCAGTGTTAAAACCTACATTCACGGGTAAAAACCATTCCACCAAAGGCACAATGGTAATGTTATGTGGCTAAGTACTGCTTATTCCACGCCATATGAAAAATTCCTGGTTTCTGCTTTCCAATGAGTGACAGCCCACCTTGAGAGGGGGACAAACTGAGCTAAACATGGTTATTTGATGTTGGATTGTCTTCAAGGTGACTTGTGGGGTAACGGGACTATAGATCAACCTCAGCAGACTCAGAAATCTGTTGTCAGGAATAGATAGATAGATTTGTAACCTCCATGCTATGACTGATCAACCAGCTAGACTAGATCATTAATCATGGGTGAAGGCAGAGTGCCATGGCAGCATTTGCTGCAAAGTTGCCAGAAATTGGAGATCACCTGGTAATGGCAATATATAGAGAACAAGCACTCTGCAATATAATGCAAGGCCTGTTCTACCTGGTATTCCCAGGATATAGATCCTATCAAAGTACTGACCAGGCTGCTCTCTCAGTTCTCAAGATCAAATAAGATAGGGTCCTTCAGTGCAGCATATTCGTGCCTAACAGGTAGCTACAGTTGTTTTTACTTAAAGGTTTCCTGCTTTGTGGCTTTTATGTTTGTTCTTTTTCTGCTTTCTTTTTTCTATTTTGTCTTGACGTCCCTTCCATTTACGGAGCAGAAAAAGTTGCAGTGAAGAAATGGTCAAGGGAAAGCGAAAGAGAAAATGTCTAAGCAGAGGAGTGAGGAAGAAAAAGGCTGAGTGTTGGTTAAACAGCAGTATGCTTGTACAGAACTGAGAGCAGTTTCTATCAACCACAAAAACCAACTGCACCTGGTATTCTCAGACAATTTCCCACCCAAGTAATGAGCAGACTCAACTGTGCTCAGTGAGCAATGTCAGATATTTTAAATACAAATGATTGCATCTATTCCTAATTAAAAAGCATTAATAATATCACAAGCTTTTCTTTTGTACCAATAAATCATTCTATTATCACTTTTTTACTAAAGTAGTTCAGGTTCAAATTGTTGCCATTAATTATTGGAACTTAAAAAAACCTGGTCAAATAGTGCCATTCTTAAATTTTTTTCTGAATAATAAATCCACAGTCCATATTTGAAATATTCATAAATTCATTTTTCTCTCCTTTAAACTGGAGCATTCCCTTTTTGAATAATCATAAAGCTGGTCACATGGAACATTTAATCACTGTGTCACTACTTTCATAGAACATAGAACATTACAGCACAGAACAGGCCCTTCGGCCTTCGATGTTGCGCCGACCAATATAAAAAGCAATGCCCCTCCAAACTAAACCATTCCCTTCTCTTCCATATACTTATCAACTAACCTCTTAAACGCCACCAAACTTGGCGCATCTACAACTGCTGCAGGCAGGGCATTCCACTCCCGAACCACCCTTTGGGTAAAGAACCTACCTCTGATATCCGTCCTATAACTATCACCCCTTAATTTAAAGCTGTGTCCCCTCGTGCTAGCTTTCTCCATCCTAGGAAAAAGGCTATCACTGTCCACCCTATCTAAACCTCTAATCATCTTATATGTTTCGATAAGGTCCTCTCTTAGCCGCCTCCTTTCTAACGAAAACAACCTCAAATCCCTCAGCCTCTCTTCATAAGACCTGCCCTCCATACCAGGCAACATCCTGGTAAACCTCCTCTGTACCCTCTCCAATGCCTCCACATCTTTCTTATAATGCGGGGACCAGAACTGCACACAATACTCCAAGTGCGGCCGCACTAGAGTTTTGTACAGTTGCAACATGACGTTGCGGCTCCGAAATTCAATCCCCCTACCAATAAAAACTAAGACTCCATATGCCTTCTTAACAACCTTATCGACTTGACTGCCTACTTTCAGGGATCTATGCACAAATACACCAAGATCCCTCTGTTCATCAACACTATTAAGAATCCTACCATTAGCCCTATACTCTACACATTTCACTTTCAGATAGACTAAGGCAAACTTTCCTCTTGTCAAACCAGATTTCCATTCACACTCTTTGGATCCCATCCAGTAGGAAGACCTCATACACAGTGGACAAGATTTTGCTTTTCTTAATCATCCTGTATTCCGCACACCGAACATAAAAATAGGAAGAAGCCATTGGTGCTTCTCACCTGCTCCACCATTCAACAAGATTGTGGCTGATGTTTTACCTTCACTCCAACTTCTCCCATTATTCCCAAACCACTCACTTCCCTTCATATTCAAAAATTTATCAACTTTTGTCTTGAACATACTCGATGATCGAGTATTTCAGTTCATTGGGATAGAGAATTTCAAAGATTCAGAACTCATCCAGCTTCTGAGTTGTAAATGGCCAACCCTTTGTTGTAAGATTGAGACCATTGAGGCTTCCACTTGTCCACTTACCTAACATAATTGTGGTAAATATTTGGTTTTGGGCCAATTTAGAAACCAATTTAATCTACTTCAAATTCACTCAACCTCCTTCCCAAGTCCTAAAAGTTTCAGCCAAAATTCCTGTCAAGTTGGTATGGTATCTTGATTCTTCATTCTCTGCATACTGCACAAATATCCTGAGTACTGCAGTTCTTTTATTAATTGGATAAACCCATCATTTTTCATTTGCAGAGTAGTGAGGGCGCTGGCTTCTCCCTACTGAAATATTGTCATTCATTTTTTTACATTTGCTTGTAGAATCATAAAACATAGAATCACTCAATGCAGAAATAATTCTCATTTTCCTCGAGTGAAGGCATTCTTCTTGCCTTACTCTTGCCACTGACAAAAAGGACAAAATCATGTCCTTACTTTCTTGCCTTAAACTTCAAAAACATCTTAATCACAACATTCAATCATCTGACATTTCACCGACCAAAATTGCTCACTCTCACCCACTGTTTACAAAGAAGAATGGCTTCTTCGATGCCTCAAAAGGCTGAATATCACAGAGCAGCCTTCTCTCCCATATAGGGTTGCGAACTCTGCTTTTGAACAGTCCCAGATGTGACCTTAAGCACAGTCTGATTAGGTGATTTCTTCAAACAATGCTGCCTTTTCTTTGTTTAATGCAAGTTGTGCAAAAGGCTCCAACAACTAGGAAGCCACCGGTGAGCAGGCTCAGAGAGGAAATGTTCCTTCGTACTCCATGAATGCAGACCCTCTCAGATTGCCAGGTCTTCTCAATTGGCGACTCTCCCAGATTTCCCAATAGCAGCTGTCCACAATGGATAGTTCTTCAGCCCCTCTCCTGACTGAAATCCACTCTGTTAGTGTCCCAGACGGCAGCGTTCTGGTGGCTTCACTGAGTTGATGGACTCCCTGTCAATAGTTGCTGATGTTGCCAGGGTGGCAGTGTGCACTGAAGCACAACATTTAAACTAATGATCTCCCAGGCTAATGGAGGTAGCACAGGGGAAAAATCCAATTCTGGGAAACTCCCCATCATTCCTGAAGGATTGGGAATCTGACTGGTTTGGGAGCATAGCATTCACTCGAGATTGGCTAAAGCCCTTTTGTGAATTTCACATTAATTCTATTTGGTAACTCTGAGGTAAATTATGAAATTTGCCATCAGAAAGGCAGCCAGCAGGCTGAAAGGCAGCTTCTGAAGTTACAGATACTCACTAAAACTTACAGGCACAGAATATGGCCATTCAGCTCCACATCTCTGCTCTCAGAGTTACTTACCCACATATCTCTGCTTTCTGAAGCTACTCCTGAAAGTTCCTTATCCTCAAGTACCAGCACAACTCCCTTATAAAATTATTTATGGAATCAGCTTTCACCACCTTTCCAGGTAAAGCGTTCCAGATCTTGACAACTTTGAGTAAAAGGAAGTCTCATCTCCCCTCTAAATCTTTTCTGGCATCTACATCTGACAGGCTGTCAAATAATTAACCGATGCGTATTTCACAACCGTTACCACCATCTCAGGTCTGATCAGAAATAAAACTGGGAGTCAACATTTATATAGGTATAATCAGCAATGGCTCTGATGTTACAAAGCACTGCTTGTTGTGTAAAACACCTGAGAGCAAATGTGGGTTAATCAATATGAATGCAATAACATTAGACTAATCTGCTCCATCATGCAGCAAGGAGAACTAATAGCTGGAGGCTTCTGCTAGTCTCATTTGAATTGGCAAATAAATTGGCCCCTTGTACTTTTTGTACTTTGTCCCCCTCAAACAGTAGGATAATATAAAACAGGTAATGAATTACTTGGTTAGATTCTATGTTTGTTTTTAAAATTAATTAATTTTAAAGAAGGTGGTGGAAGAATGTATGTCCCAAGTGCATGGGATCCTTAATTCCGTGGGCTGCTTTTCCAAGGAGGAAGGCTGGTTTGAGTGATGGACTTTGTTCATGATCTTTGTAGATTCTTGTGGTCTTGGGCAGATAAGGAGCCATATGAAGCTGTGATACAACCAGCAAGAAAGCTTTCTATGGTGTATTTGTGGAAGTTGGTGAGAGTGGCCTTCGTGAAAGTCATATGAAAATTGGAGTTGGAAGCTGGTTACCTTTCAGCTTCTGTTTTCCTCCTCTCCTAGCCTATTTTGGGGGAGGAAGACATGGAAGGGAAGGGTATGCATGTACTACCAGTCTCAGGGTTCTCTCGCCCACACAGATTCTCGTGTATCCACACAAACTCATTCGCTTCCCACTCGGTTTGGACATTGTGCCAAATTTGGAGAAATTGAAGATCTGACAGTACCAAAGAACAGCTTTCTGACTTGGCTCAGCCTGCCTGCTTCAGAGGGGCTAGGTGCTTTTGCTGCAGTGTCTCATGACCCCCCTAGCCAACCATCTTGACCACTGTGTTCCTTTAGGGGATGGGTGGGGGGATTGCACAACAGCTGTTCACCATCACATTGTTCCTCCAATCAGACCATGTCTCTCCGAAATTTGCAGCTGATAGCTCACTGAGAGAAACAGAGGAGAGAAACGGCCTGTGATTGGAGGTGCAGCTCCTTACAGATCTTGTATTGATCTTACCCGTATTTAAACAGCAAGTCCTCGGACTGGATAGAGATGCACGACTGGCCACACGTTGACAAGCCTGGTGTAGAAGAGGCCTTTGTAAAGGTGAGGTTACAGGTTTTCCTAAAATGTCACTGGGCGCGAGAGCATATAAACAGATGCTGTGGTTTCTCCATGCAGAGATGTGGGTGGATGCTCTGTGTCAGACTGGAAACACCAAATTCTAAGAGTTAAAATGAGGCTAGAAGATTTACCTAGCTTTAGCTAGACAGAGAGGTCTGCAGAAAACATTTACTAAGAAACAGTTCTGAAGTTAAAGGTTTCCAGGCAGGTAAATGAAAAGACTGGGAGCCAACCTTCGGAAGGTAAGAATTATTTTGGACTGATTCTGGGAGAACATAGAACATAGAACATAGAACAATACAGCACAGAACAGGCCCTTCGGCCTTCGATGTTGTGCCGACCAAAATAAAAAGCAATGCCCCTCCAAACTAAACCATTCCCTTCTCTTCCATATACTTATCAATTAACCTCTTAAACGCCACCAAACTTGGCGCATCTACAACAGCTGCAGGCAGGGCATTCCACTCCCTAATCACTCTTTGAGTAAAGAACCTACCTCTGATATCCGTCCTATAACTCATACCCCTTAATTTAAAGCTGTGTCCCCTCGTGCTAGCTTTCTCCATCCTAGGAAAAAGGCTATCACTGTCCACCCTATCTAAACCTCTAATCATCTTATATGCTTCAATAAGATCCCCTCTTAGCCGCCTCCTTTCTAACGAAAACAACCTCAAATCCTTCAACCTCTCTTCATAGGACCTGCCCTCCATACCAGGCAACATCCTGGTAAACCTCCTCTGTACCCTCTCCAATGCCTCCACATCTTTCTTATAATGTGGGGACCAGAACTGCACACAATACTCCAAGTGCGGCCGCACTAGAGTTTTGTACAGTTGCAACATGATGCTGCGGCTCCTAAATTCAATCCCCCTACCAATAAAAGCTAAGACTCCATATGCCTTCTTAACAACTTTATCCACTTGACTGCCTACTTTCAGGGATCTATTGACACATACACCAAGATCTTTCTGTTCCTCAACACTATTAAGAGCCCTACCATTAGCCCTATACTCTACACATTTATTGTTCCTGCCAAAGTGCATTACCTCACACTTTTCCACATTAAACTCCATTTGCCACCTCTCGGCCCAGCTCTGCAACTTGTCCAAGTCACTCTGTAAACTATAACACCCCTCTTCACTAACTACCACTCCACCAACTTTAGTGTCATCTGCAAATTTACTGATCCATCCCTCAATACCCTCATCCAGATCATTTATAAAAATTACAAACAGCAGGGGCCCCAAAACAGACCCCTGAGGCACACCACTCGTCACCGAACTCCACGATGAATATCTCCCATCAACCACCACCCTCTGTCTTCTATCTGCCAGCCAATTTCTAATCCAATTAGCTAAATCACCCTCTATTCCACACATCTGCATTTTCTGTAGAAGTCTTCCATGGGCCACCTTATCAAAAGCCTTACTAAAGTCCATATATACTACATCAACCGCCTTACCCCCATCCACCTCTCTGGTCACTTTCTCAAAAAACTCAATGAGGTTAGTAAGGCATGACCTACCCTTCACGAAACCATGCTGACTATCCCCAATCAATTCATTTCTCTCTAAATAACTATAAATCCTATCCCTAATAATTCTCTCCAATACCTTGCCCACCACAGAAGTAAGACTCACTGGCCTATAATTCCCAGGAAGGTCTCTCTTCCCCTTCTTAAACAATGGGACCACATTCGCCATCCTCCAGTCCTCCGGAACCACACCCGTAACCAACGAGGACCTGAAGATCAGAGCCAGAGGCTCTGCAATCTCCTCTCTTGCCTCCCAGAGAATCCTAGGGTAAATCCCGTCCGGCCCAGGGGACTTATCCAACTTCAAACCCTCGAGAATTTCTAACACATCCTCCCTATCTACTACAATACTCCCCAATTTGCAACCCTGTACCTCAGTGCTCTCCACAGCTACATTTCCAGCACTCTGCGTGAATACCGAAGAGAAATATTTATTCAGTGCCTCACCAATCTCTTCAGGCTCCACGCACAACTTCCCACTGCTGTCTATGACTGGCCCTAATCTTGCCCTAACCAATCTTCTATTCTTAACATATCGAAAGAAAGCTTTAGGATTCTCCTTAATCCTATCAGCCAACATCTTCTCGTGTCCCCTCTTAGCTCTCCTCAATTCACTTTTTACCTCCTTCCTGGCTAATCTATAGCTATCCATTGCACTATCTGAGCCTTCAAGCCTCATCCTGACATAAGCCTCCTTTTTCTTCTTAACCAGCAAATCAACTTTTTTCGTACACCAAGGCTCTCTTACTCGTCCATTTCCTCCCTGCCTGACAGGGACATACTTATCAAGGACTCGCAGCAGCTGCTCCTTGAATAAGCACCACATTCCAGATGTTCCCAGTCCCTGTAGTTCCCTAGTCCAATCTATGCACCCTAATTCTCTCCTGATGGCCTCATAATTACCCTTCCCCCAGCTATAACTACTGCCCCCAGCTTCATGCCTATCCCTGTCCATCACTAAGGTGAACGTAACCGAATTGTGGTCACTATCACCAAAATGTTCACTAACTTCCAAGCCTAACACCTGGTCTGGCTCATTGCCCAGCACCAAATCCAATGTAGCCTCACCTCTAGTTGGCCTATCTACATACTGAGTCAAAAAACCTTCCTGCACACTCTGTACGAAAACTGACCCCTCTAACGAGCTAGAGCTATAGCTATTCCAATCAATATTAGCAAAGTTAAAGTCCCCCATCACAATTACCCTACTACTTTCACTCCTAATCAGAATTGACTTCGCAATCCTTTCCTCAACCTCTCTAGAACTATTAGGAGGTCTGTAAAAGACTCCCAACAGGGTGACCTCTCCTCTCCTGTTTCTAATCTCAGCCCATACTACCTCAACAGACAAGTCCTCATCAAACTTCTTTTCTATCACCGTGATACAGTCTTTGACCAATAACGCCACTCCTCCCCCCCTTCTACCTCCTTCTCTACTCCGACTAAAGCATTTGTACCCCGGAACCTGCAACATCCATTCCTGTCCCTGCTCTACCCAACTTGTAGAACTTGTCTACTGACAGGACAGTGAAAAATAAACCTGTGAAGTTTGTTTTTGTTTTGTAAAAAAGGAAATGTTCTGTAGTTTAAATTATAAGTTGCCTACAAAACAATGTTTCATTAACTAATGTTACAGCAAGAGTAGTAAAACATGAAGGTTCATTAGAGGGAACACAATTAACCAGTAGTGGAACAACAGAAATTGACAGATCTTTTGTAATTTTACTTCATTACTTTTGGGAAGCAGGGGGAAATTGAAGAGATTTCCATCAGGAGAATAATGAATCCATCACTGAATAGTCAATGAAGAGAGTCAGCTTTGCTAATTCTTTTATTATGATCGCAAGACTGTTATTCCTCTGATGGATCCTGCTTATGCTTTTCCTCTCTGCAAATTTTTCTTATTTTCTAGAAAAAAAAACACATTTCTGGATAATTTCTTTTGCTCACAAAGTGAAGGACAAATAGAACTAACTGTTCATTTTACTTTAGGCACAAAGTGTTCAAATTAGAAATCCCAAAGCAGATGCAGAGAAATAAAATCTCCCAGGAACAAACTGACCTATTTTCCACACTGGGCTGCCTATGCACTCTTTAGTGGAATTACTAATGTGTGTCAAATTATTGAAGCGTTTTGAGCTATCAATCCGTGCCTAAGGGAAAATGTTTTGAGGTTTGCTCAAGTGTTTCTCATGTTCATTAGTTTAAGATAGATTTAGTCTCTTTGGGATTGGCAGGCTCACTTGCTTTGCAAACTACCTCTCATTATTGCTAATTTTGTATTTGATATAGAACTGTTGAGAATTGTTGTTAACCAAGTTAAACTGGAGAAGATGCCAATTAAATGGTTTGCTTAAACCTAAGAGTCAGGTCACATGTGTACTGCTGATCAGGTGCCTGGTTTGATCCTTTTGTTGTATGCCAGTGTGGACCAAATTATGGGCTGGCAGAAGTAATAGGCATTTAGTGTCAATCCCCAGAGTCAATGTAACTATCTGCAAAGACTATCCTGGATGGCGTGACATTAACATCTCTGTCAATGACATATTTATTATATGAAATGGCAACCTATATATTTATCCCATCTACTACAGTAATTGCATTCATCAACTTTAAAAAGTAAAATGGCATCGAGTAACTTACACGGACACATGCAGAAAAACAGTCTCCAATATTTACTGAACATGTATCAATATTGGACCTTTGAGTTGAAATTAAAGTCAAAACTTTAAAAATGTGCTTCATTCCAATGAAAATAATAGATAATGAAACATAAAAGATAAGCAAATAAATTAGAAATCAACATTACTCAGGATTTAAGATTTAATGAAAAAACTTTCAATATTTGTGAATCGTCAAAAATCAAGTTTGGTACCATAACATTACAATGCAAGTAAATTTTTTTTCAGGTAATTTTTCTTGTTGGCATGTCAGCAATAAATGTATATTAAAATACCATCACCAAATTTAACATTACCATTTATTATAACATGATATAAAACAGAATATGATATGAACATTGCATATTAACACTTGTAAGTAGCTTTTTATAATTATAGGCTCTGCTCATTGTATGCTATATACACAATGAACATAATTACACATTTTTTTTTTACATACGATGGGGTATTGAACATTAAGCCCTCTACATATTGCTTTGCATTTGAGCTATACTGAATTTGCTCCATAAAGCTTGTATGAAAAGTTCACTAAAGGCAGAGAACATTAGGGCAATGATGAAAAGTGTGGCTTTTTTTTACATTTGCTGACAGCAGTTTAGCAGCAACTGCAGACATTACAACATTAAGTATATATAGTTACAGCAGATGGTATTACTAAGGAACAGCATTAACCTGCACCAGTACAATGGCACTGCAATCAATGAAAGTAGTTAGGAACTAAAAGTCAAACCATTTCCTATTGGATACATCAAACATCAGTGAACTTCTTTGTAGAAGGTTATGACCACAGTACTAGTAAACTGAAAGTCAGGCATTAAATTATACATACTACGCAATTAAAATGAAAACTAAGTTCTGACATATTAACTGAATTGAGATCCTAATCACCAAATGTGCTATTGTACCGTGGTCCCAATGTATTGGCAATTTAAAAAGAGTGAGTTAAAAAACTGCCATGGAACAATCAGTGCTCCTGAAGTAAGTAGTATATCGGCATTATATCCAACAAAAATATATTTCCTATAAGGAGTGTTTAATAGTGAATCAAGTGTCGCTGCCAGCACTTGCTTGAATTCTTGTGCTCAGTGCACTCCACTTCCATGTACAGAAGCCGACTTTTGACCACAGTCCCACAGTACTTCCGAATGCATTCCAAGTCCTTTGCACCTCAGCCTTGTGTAGATGTGCATGATTGAGCTGTGGCTACAGCCTGAGCTGTATGGTCAAAAAGAAAGTTTTTTTTAACCTCTTCAGTGAAAAGTTTAGTTCAGCACACACCAACAAACAAATCTTCACAAAAGTATGCAATTATCTCTTCAGGCCAACACAAAATGAGTATTAAATCATAGTCACTCTTTTCCATAATTAAAGTTCCTGCAAGTGTTGTCTTAAGCTGAAATCACTTTGATTTCACATTTCTCTAAGTTTTTTTAAAAAAAAATCAATGTTATGATTTGCTCCTTTCAACAGTGGCAGGGTTGTAAGCAGCTCCCATTGATTCCAGCAAGCACCTGGTGTAAGAACTGAAGTAAAATTTAAAACAGATTGTGGTTGGATCCTGGTACTGAAAGATGCTAAGTGATATTCTCTTCAGTTTAATTTGACCATCATCACCTTCATGGCATAGTGCTCTTTGAAATAATCATATAGAGAATGAAAAACGATAAATGAGGAGACAGAATGCTAAATGAGTGAGAACACTGCCCTTTTTTGACTTGGAAGAGGGAGTAAGTGGAGTGATCAGCAAGTTTGCAGATGATACAAAGATGGCTGGACTTGCGGATAGTGAGGAGCATTGTCAGGCGATGTAGCAGGACACAGATAGGCTGGTAGCTTGGGCAGAAAGATGGCAGATGAAATTCAATCCTGATAAATGCGAGGTGATGCATTTCAGGAGAAAGAATATAAGGGGAAGGTATATGAAAAGGGTAGACCTATTAAGAGTATAGAAACGCAGAGGGGCCTGGGGGTGCAGGTGCACAAGTCTCTGAAGGTGGCAGAGCAAGTGGAGAAGGTTGTGAAGAAAGCATATGGTATGCTAGCCTTTATAGGAAGGGGTATAGAGTACAAGAGCTGGCCTTTAATATTGCAGTTGTATAAAACGTTAGTTAGACCTCATTTGGAATACTGCATCCAGTTCTGGTCGCCTTACTACCGGAAGGACGTGGAGACTCTGGAGAGAGTGCAGAGGAGGTTTACCAGGATGCTGTCTGGTATGGAAGGTCTGAGTTACGAGGAGAGGTTAGGCAAATTGGGACTGTTTTCCTTAGAAAGACGTAGACTTAGAGGAGATCTAATAGAGGTGTACAAGATTATGAGGGGTATAGATAGAGTAAACAGGGTTAAGCTTTTTCCTAGGATGGACTCGAATAGCACGAGGGGTCACAGGCTTAGGGTGAGGGGGTAAGGTATAATTTGGATGCTAGAGGGAGTTTTTTCACACAGAGGATGGTGGGGGTATGGAATGCGCTGCCAAGTAAAGTGGTGGAGGCAGGTACTCTGGAGTTATTTAAGAAATACTTAGATGGGCACATGAACAGAATGGGAATGGAGGGGTATAGAAAACTGATTTAAAATAGGGATCATGAGCCTTGGGAGTCCCTGGGAAGTGTGTAAATAGATGATGATATTGATGTACTTGTTTTTATCCTACAGGTGCTTTGATCCACCTTGTTGTCTAACAAGGGGCATACACGCGATGGGTCGTGAGAGGGCTGCTCTTGGATTTTTTTCGAGAGTATCCCAGTGCTTCATGTCATTAGTGTACGCTTGACCTGGACCATTTGATGGGCAACACGACAGCTCAGTGACTATCGCTGTGCTGTACAGATACATGGATTTGGACCTGTGTCTGTGGGAGTTTGCGCATTCTCCCCGTGCTTGCGTGGGTTTTCTCCGGGTGCTCCGTTTTCCTCCCGCATCCCAAAGATGTGCTCTTAGGCTGATTGGCAGAACAAATTCTCCCTAAATTGTCTCAAATTTGGTTTATAATCCATAGATCTATAAACATAGGCAGGGATCACGGGTAGAGGTGGGAACATCGGGGTGGCGGCGCGGGCTCATTGGGCTGAAGGGCCTGTTTCCCGTGCTGTTTTGTTCTTTGTTCTGTATCCTGAACTTGATTCTAGCGGAAAATAATAGGAGAGCAATTTCCCTTTTGTGATGGCTGCAGGGGGTGTTACTTGAGATTAGTTTAGCAGCAAGGAGCCAACTCTTAGGAGACACAAATTCACGACAAAAGACTGCCCACATCGTAGCACAGTTGAATGTTAGACAAGCTATAAAAGGTGCCTGCAGTGCTGGTGGATACATAACTGGATGAGTTACATGTATAGTGTGGCTATAAGAACACATCAGAGGCTAGGAATTTTGTGGCAAATAACTCCCCATCTACTTGATTCCCCTGAAGCCTGTCTACTAAGCACAAGTCAGGAATGTGACAGAATACTGTCCACTTGCCTTGTGGAGTGCAGTTCCACCAATGCACAAGAAGCTTGTAACCATGTAGGATATAGCGTCCTTGACTGGCATGCTATCCATCTCCTTAAATATTCACTCTCTTCACAGTGGCGTTAATGTGTATTGTCAACAACATGCACTACAACACCTTGCCAAGGTTCCTTCAAATGCACCATAAAAACCTGTGACTTCTACCACCTAGGAGGAAGAAGGGAGGAGGACACATGGGAACACAACAAACTAACTGCAAGTTTTCCTTCAAGAGGCAAAATATCTAGACCTGAATCTATCACTGTTCCTTTCCTGTTGTTGGGTTAAAATCCTGCAGCATTCTTGCTTACAGCACTGCTGGTCAGATGAATTGTTCAAAAAGACAGCTCACTGCATCTTCTCAAGTGAATTTATGGGCAGGCAATAAACTTTGGCCTTGCCAGTGATGTCCACATCTCATGAACAAATTGAAAAAAACACTCACCAATCTACCTCCTCCTGAACTTGCAGTATTATATTCACTCAGGCTCACTAATAACACTGTCATGAAACCTGTTGTTTGCTGAACTGACCTTGACCTTGTGGAGACTGAAAACCAACTTAAACGTCTCTTATATCCTTCTGGACCAGAATCTCACCATCAAACACACAGCTATAGTTTTCCAGACTTAGTGATCTCATCTTCTCTCACTCTCATCCATGCCCCTTTCTAACCAGGCTTCAAACTCAGTCTCCCCTGGATTCACAAACCGGTCTGCCCTGGCACTGTACTATTTTCAGCCTGCGCCCCTTGGAACTCCCCTTGTTTAGAATTTCCAATCTATATCCATATTTTATCTATTATATATATATATATTTGTAGCATACTCCGTCACTTTAAATTTCATAATCATCAATTTTTTTTTTTACCACGGACATCTAATCTCTCTAAATCACCATTTCCACCAAGGCAGCTGGAAAGTTTTGTCTTCCTGATTGAGGATCCAGCCTGCCCCCATCCAAATGGGGTAACAGTGACACAGTGGTTAGCACTGTGATAGCTCCAAGAAAAATGGCGTGATAATAGTCTCAGATTTTAATTTTCCCAACATTGACTGGGACAGCCATAGTATTTGAGGGTTGGATGGAGAGAAATTTGTTGAGTGTACTCAGGACAAATTTTTGATTCAGTATGTGGATGGCCCGACTAGACAGGGGGCAAAACTTGACCTTCTCTTGGGAAATAAATAAGGGCAGGCGACAGGAGTGTTAGTGAGGGATCACTTTGGGACCAGTGACCATAACTGTGTTAGTTTTAAGATATCTGTGGAGAATGATAGGTCTGTCCCAAAATTCTAAATTCTAAATTGAGGCAAGGCCAATTTTGATGTTATCAGGCTGGAACTTTCAAAAATTAATTGGGAGAGTCTGTGGGAAGGCAAAGGGGCATCTGGTAAATGGCATGCTTTTAAAAGTGTGTTAACTAGGGCAAACACATTCCACTTAGAGTGAAGGGCAAGGCTGGCAGAAATCAGGAACCCTGAATGACTCAGGATATTGAGGCCCTGGTTAAGAAGAAGAAAGAGGCACATGATGTCCATAGGCAGCTGGGATCAAGCCAATCTCTTGAAGAGTATAAGGGCGTAGGAGTAGAGTTAAGAGAGAAATAGGAGGCAAAAAGGGGCACGAGATTGTTTTGGCAGATAAGGTAAAGGAGAATCCAAAGAGCTTCTACAAATACACAAAGGACAAAAGAGTAACAAGGGAGACAGCAGGGCCTCTAAAAGATCAACAAGGTCATCTATGCAGATCCACAAGAGATGGGTGAGATCCTAAATGAATATTTCTCATCAGCATTTACTGTTGAGAAAAGCGTGGATGTTAGGGGACTTGGGGAATTAAATATTGATGTCTTGAGGAGTGTATATATTACAGAGAAGGTGGTGATGGTAGTCTTAAAGCGCATCAAGGTAGATAAATTTGCGGGATCTGATGAGATATATTACAGGACATTGTGGAAGGCAAGGGAGCAAATTGTGGGTCCCCTAACCAAGATATTTAAAAGTGAGGTGCCTAAAGATTGGAGAGTGACAAATGTTGTGCCTTTGCTTAAGGAAGACTACAGGGAAAACCGTGGGAACTACAGGCCAGCGAGCCTCACATCTGTGGTGGGTAAATTGTTGGAAGGCATTTTGAGAAGATCTACAGGCATTTAGAAATGCAAGGAGTGATTAGGGACAGTCAGCGTGGCTTTGTGAGCAAAAAATCATATCTCACAAATTTAATAGAGTTTTTGAAGGGGTAACCAAAAGGTCAATGAAGGCAGTGCAGTTGATCTTGTCTCCACGGACTTTAGCAAGGCCTTTGACAAGGTACTGCATGATAGGTACCACACGGGATCCAGGGCGAGGTATCGAAATGCGTAAAAAATTGGCTTCTGAGGGTAATTGTAGCAAGTTGTTTTTCAAACTGGAGCCCTGTGACGAGCAGTATGCCTCAGGGGTCAGTGCTGGGCCCACTGTTATTTGTGGTTTATATGAATGATTTGGGTGAGAATATAGGGGGCATGGTTCCTAAGTTTGCAGATGACACCAAGATTGGTGACATAGAAGATAGCGAAGAAAGTTATTTCCAATTGCAACAGGATCTTGAAGATTTAGACCAGTGGGCTGACGAATGGCAGATAGAGTTTAATTTAGACAAATGCGAGGTGAAGCATTTTGGTAGAGTGAACCAGGGCAGGCTTTACTCAGTTAATGGGTAGGGCACTGGGGAGAGTTACAGAACAAAAAGATCTAGGGGTACATGTTCATAGCTCCTTGAAAGTGAAGTCATAGGTGGACAAAGTGGTGAAGAAGGCATTCGGCGTGCTTGGTTTCATCGGTTAGAGCACTGAATAGATGCGTCTTGTTGAAGTTGTACAAGACGTTGGTAAGACCACATTTGGAATACTGTGTGCAATTTTGGTCACCCTTTATAAAAAGTATATTACTAAACTAGAAAGAGTGCAGAAAAGATTTACTAGGATGCTACCAGGACTTGATGGATTGAGTTATAAGGAGATACTAAATAGACTGGGACTTTTTCCTCTGGAGCCCAGGAGGCTGAGGGGTGACCTCTATAAAATTAGAAGGAGCACAGACAAGGAGTACAGTCAATATCTTTTCTCAAAGGTAGGGGAGTCTAAAACCAGAGGGCATAGATTTAAGGTGAGAGGGGAGAGATACAAAAGTGTCAGAGGAGCAAATTTTTTCACACAGAGGATGGTGAGTGTCTGGAGCAAGCTGCCAGGTGTAGTAGTAGAGGTGAGTACAATTTTATCTTTGAAAAGCATTTAGATAGTTACATGGATACAATGGATAAAAAGGGATATTGGCCAAACGCGGGCAACTGGGATTAGTTTAGGGATTTAAAAAAAGATGGCATGGACAAGTTGGGGTGAAGGGTCTGTTTCCATGCTGTAAATTTCTATGACTCACTGCTGCCTCACAGCTCCAGGGACAATAATACCTTGGATTTGATTCTGGCTGCAGGTGACTGTGTGGAGTCTCTGTGTTTGCATGGTACTGCAGTTTCCACCCACAGTCCAAAAACATGCAGATTAGGTGGCTAATTAATGGTAAATTGCCCCATGGTGTTCAAAGATACTAGGTGGATTAGCCTTTATAAATTTCTTGTACAGTGATGATTGTGTTGGTGCAGTTTTCTGTTTTTGGCCTCCAACTTAAAAAAAAAATTCAACAACTCCTAATCTTGCTTCCTAACAGCTACCTTGATTACACTTCCTGTCACCCTGCTTGATGTGGGCTCTTCCATTCTCAAAGTTTTCCTGCTCATTTATAGAATCAGAGGTTTACAGCATAGAAACAGGACATTCGGCCCAAGTTGTCCATGCCGCCCTTTTGTTTTTAAACGACTAAGCTTGTCCCAATTCGGTCCATATCCTTCTGTACTCTCTTTCCCATATAACTGTCTAAAAACTTTTAAAAAGACAACATTGTACCCATTTCTGCAACCTGACAGCTTGTTCCAGATACTCATCACCCTCTGTATAAAAAAATTGCCCTGTTGGACCCTTTTGCATTTCTCCCCTCAATTTAAATGTATGCTATCTAGTTTTAGAGTACCCTCCCTCTGGGAAAATATATTGACTAACTACCTTGTCTATCTTCTCATTATTTTATAAACTTCTATAAGATCACCTCTAAGCCTCCTACACTCCAGAGAAAAAAGTCCCAGTCTATCCTGCCTCCTCTTATAACTTAAACCATCATCAAGTCCTGGTAGCAACCTAGTAAATCTTTTCTGCATTCTTTCTAGTTTAATAATATCCTTTATGTAATAGGGTGACCCAAATTATACACAGTATTCCAAGCGTGGCCTTGCACAACTTGTTCTGATGATGCTACCTTTCATACAAGTGCTTTCAAAATATCCTCCTTTTTCCTCATTAAGGGGTCTCCTTCAGTGCACTCAACATTATTAGCCACATTTCATACACTTTTGCTTTCCCCCTTCCCCTCCCTCCCTAGAATCTTGTCCTTGCACCTCACTAGCCTCCACGTTCAACAGATCATCCTCTGACAATTCACCACCTCCAGGGGGATGCCATTACACCTACTCTCAACAATCTAAAGCCCTATTCACATGGTTCACTCTAACATCCATCGCCCCAGCAAACATCCCCTTCCCAAGCAAACATAGAAAATGCAAAATCTCCCCTGTCATTTCCTCCCTTTCCACCATCCAGGGTCCCAAACACACTTCCCCAGCTATTTATTCACTCCTTTCATTTCAGTATTGGGGAGATGATGGTGAAGCGGTAACCTCAGTAGACCTGGCTAATTTTCTGGAAGCATGTGCTCAAATCCCACCATGCCACCTGGTTAACTTTTCGGGTCAATGACTTCCATCACATTTCTGAAAAACTCTTGTTTCTCTCCACAAATGCTGCATTATCTGCCGCATTTTATTTCAGAACTTTGGCACAACTCTTGTTTCGCAAAGGAAATGTTAACTTTTTTTCTCTAATAATAGAGGTTGCTTGACCCGAATAGTTTGAGCAGTTTATAGTGCACAGTTCCAGCATGCCTCATTGTAAGAAGACAATCTCACATGGTGAAGAACTTTTGAAAAACAAATCACAAAAAACAATTGCTTAATCAGCTTTTTCTAAGCCACTGTCAAAAACTCAACAGACAAGTAAATTACTATGGAGTGGAAAAAAGAAAGATTTTATCCATGACTGTAGTTAACATGTCATTTGGACAAATAATGGATGCTAGTGAGCTGTCAATTTTCTAGAAATGCATTAACTTCTACTTGGCAGGAGGGACAAAATACTCAATGAGAACTTGCACTAAGAATTGAGCAGAACTGAATTAATGCAGTACATTATCAGTTAAAACAAGGTAAGAAAATATTGTTCACACATTGTGGGCAGCAAATAAATAGTAAGTTGACAAAAAATGTTGAAATAAATTAAGCTTACTTTTTTTTTACATCAGACACACATAAAGTGAGATCCTTCTGTGAGCTGTGGGTGCGATGGGGATGTTGGGGATTGAGGTGGAGAAGACAGATTTTTTTCTGCAAAGAACAGTGAATGTAGGAAAAAGTAAGCACACAATTTAAAACAAAAATTGACAGCTACTTAGGACCACAATCAAAAGCACAAGAAAGACACTTTCTGGCTGTTACATTTTTCCGACAATGCAATCTAAATGTCAAATGGTTTGTGCATTATGTCTAAAAAATTACATTTAGCTACAAGACTTGAAAATACATATTTTGCCAGTTGCACTTTAAGATTACGCATGTAAGGCTATGACCAAATAAGATTTCCAAGTTGGGATTTCAATCTTGAATTTTACTCTTCTCGGGCAGAGAAACATAAGTAACAACAAATTCCCATGTGCAAATTACCTGCAGCTCAAGTGGTGAAAACTACTGAATGATCACAAATTTAAAGAAAGATGGACAGTTATGAGCGTGAAGAAAAGCTAGGAGACTGAGGTTCAAAAATATGGTACTAACACAAATGTGTTTGTGCTAGATAGATTTGAACAACTGAAGTGCAGTTGTTTTTGAATCACAGTTTTAGCTCTCTTTTTTGCCCCCCACGAGGATCATGTGGGAGAATTAACTTAGGACAAGTACGAGGCACAAATTTAAAATGGTTAATAATCAGGTTAACCGCATGAACATACTAAGGCCATAATCTTAATCAATGCCGGAGTAGGCTCAAGGGGTTGACCAGTTACTCTTGCTCCTTATTTATATGAGGATATAAATTGGTGTGGTTATTGACAATGAGAGACAGGAAAAGTATCAATCTTTTTTCAGTTCATAATTTTTTTGAATCAATATTTTGCCCACCATTGTTTGAAATATTCAGCATTTAGTGTCAAATACTTCAACAACAGATGCATCATAAATTAAATATAATCAAAGCTCTAAAGAAGTGGGGTTTTATAGTGTCGCTGTAGCAAGACCTGAAATTCCTGCCCAAGGCCAATGGATATTTCCATCATCTGCCCCGATTCCATGGCGGGCGAGGCAGCAGAATTCTGGTGCCAATCTCAGTACATTAATAGAAGAGAAATAACACATCAAATTAAAACATTGCAAATTGTGGCATAATGGAACAATACATTGTTGGCCAAACTATAATACAAAAATACCTTTCGAAAAGGAAAAAAGACAGGGAGGGTAACAATAAATTGGTGGAGAATTTCTTTTTGCTCCCCACTTACATCTGGTTCCCATAACGAGTCTTACTCATTGCCATGGCTCCCTCCCCTCTCCCATAAATCTTATCCATTTTCTAGCTGACTTTGTCATTTTACCAATGCTTTCCTCTTCAATAAAGAAATTCTAATGGCAGAAAAGGCTATTCTTACATTCATAGTACAAGTGAAAAGGTTGCATTACTGTAACTATTACCAAAAAACTTTTCATTCATGTCAAGGGGCTGAAATTGTTCTCTTAATAGCACTGCTTTACTTCTCTTGTCAGACAGCCAGAAACTAACACATTGAATTGGCAACAACAGATGGCTTAAGAAACAAATAAAGAACCAGCAAGTGAGTGAAGCAAGAGGGACATTTCAGAAAAGTAAAGCTTGATCTGAATTGGACGGTAGCTTGTAAAACTCACAAAGTAAAGCAGCATTCGTGAATTCATCACATAGTAATAAGGCATGGACTAATCCCTACAAGTGTCCAATTCTATAAAGGTGATAACATTTAAAAGACAATTCTACTGCAGCATTCAGGTAAAACTGAAATGAGTCAGTCAGGCTGATTCATTCATGGTAATTATACTGTTACAGAACAATGACTAATCCTGGTCAGCTAACTACACTTCATTTATGGTCTTTTGTAAGCTTTTCTTGGCTTCTCTGTTAGGAAATGACACATGGAGCTCAGAGATGATCATAAATGAGGGAAGAGCTTTGTAGTAACTATGATGATTTAGTAACCTAATTAGTAGATCTCTGAATTCAATCAGCGAGTTAAAGAAAGGGGTCAAATTTATATGACATCAGGATGTCTCAAAAACTTCAAAGCTAATCAGAGACTTTTGAAGTGTTGTCGATTTGTATAACAGGGAAATGCAGTAGCCAATTTGTGCACAGCAAGGTCCCACATAATTAAAATTCTCAAATTTTGCTGCCTGATGAACTTGATGAAGCTTGCGCTTTACTTGTTGAGAGCTAGATGCTCAAAGGTACGGTGCATTTGTCTAAGTAACAGACCAACAACCAGGATAGTCATTGCTATATTTCTATTTGATTATTAATGATCACTTTAAAAAAAATATTGTTGCTGTTCATTCAACATCCCTTCACCATCACCTCACTGCTGTGCGATTTTATGAGAATTGTCACTCAAAACACTAGCAGCTGCTTTTTGGTTCTGCTACAAACATAAGCACATAATTCTAAGACCTAGAGATGGGAATAACTCTTGAAAAGGACCACAACAATAGTGTTTAGATTGCCACTTGATAGAGTGGAGATTAGCATTCTTCTGAAAGAGTAAGGGCATTTTTCTTAAAAGAAAATAAGGAAATTACACACAATTCTTTCAAATGCTATTGAAATGGACTTAGAAGAAAATATTTTAAGTTGTATTTAAATTAAACATCTCTATCTATATGCACTGAGCCAAATTAAAGCTAAATGCATTGTTATCTACATATGCAAATAATCAGCTCCAATCAATAGTGGTGCAGTGGAAAAGTAGAGTAACCTATTGCAGCACACAGAATTTTTATTAAGCACCATAATAATAAGTGGATGATATCTATATCGCCAATTTGACTTAGTGAATGCCAGAGAATAGAAGCATTTCCACTACACTGTGGTCCAATTGGCTAATCAGAATTTTTGTAGTGTGCTTTATGTGGAAGTGTTGTTGATTGATGGCATTTTAACTTATGGATAAAGCAGACAAAATTCCAGAGAGACAACCTATCCCAGAGAACAGGAATAGAACATGAAGCTCTACTGGTGGCATTGAATGTGTACTCACAGGGTAACAGCTGAAATAACAGTGTAAACAGAGAACAAGAAATTTGAATATAACCCAATATGAAGTAGTTGGGAGTGTGGAAGACCGAAAATACAAATATACAACTCTTTAAAGGTGCTTGGGTATGTAGGAATGAATAGATTAGTAGCAGTTTGACTCTCATAAATACAGGTGGAATACAAGACCAAAAACCTAAAGACAAATTAATATAAGGCAATTGTTAGGTCATGGCGAGAATACAGTGGGCAGCTTTAGATGCCCAATAATCGCAGAAAGAAAAATAAATCAGCAGAATGCACATGCTACATAGATTCACCTGAATGCTACCTGGGATGAGAAACTGTAGTTCTGAAAAGAGACTTGAGCCCTTGGACTATTTCCACTAAAACAGGGAAGGCAAAGTGAATTTTAATAAAGAGTTGTTAAATTTTAAAAAAATGTGTTTGGTTAGATAGGGGAAATAATTTATTTTCATGAAGCGTTGCAAATCTCGAGAAAACCTGTGCTACACCTGAGTTTTATGTAGTTATTGAAAAGTTTTGCTGAACAACTTTGTGGAAATGGAAAACATCTCAACTCATATATGGTGGGTTGCTGGGACTAGTGTTATGAAATGGTGTAGTTTCCTAGAAACTTTGTTTGATTGCAAGCAAATTCCTTTGGAGTTTGAGGAGAAGTTCTTTAATTGGCCTCGTTTCTTTCGACTTGGATGATAGAGAAATGGGCTGATGTTGTATGTTGGCTGCATGGCGTCTGGATGGGGTGAGTTTGATGGTCTTTTCCTTTTTGAACCTTTGAACATAGATGGGAAAATATCATCGACATGTTCAATAAATTTGAAGGGATAATAAATTCCCGAGTTAACCAAAATAATATGTGGAAAAGCTAAAGGAAAAAAATATGCAATAAATATGAGATTAAAACAGAAGAAAAGGACAACTGCCAGGAAAAAAAGTGAATAGGTTAAGTAGCAGAGTGGAAAGGGTACTCGCAGAATCTGGGGTCAGTTCAATGCAAAAATCCAATGTTGCAGAAGCTTAGTGGTTATTTTCCATGGGTACTCAACCTGTGCAACATCCATCTGCAACATGCAGCTCTTCAAAAATAAAAATTCTTTACAGCTACAGTATGACAGACAAAAAGCTGTGTGATTTGGGTTAGCAACAAACATTTTGGAATTTGTCAGATCCTGACTGAGGAGTCAGAGGGAAACTTTTCATGCGGCACAAGGGGGAAGGATTAGGCCATTGATACGGTCCACTGACAAGAAAAGTGAGAGTTTATGGAAACAATGAGTTTCTCATCCTGATTACATCTCTTAATGTTGCCAGAATGGAAACATAACATACTTCAACCCACCATTGGGTTGCACAAACTGGAGAAATTAACTGGAGTATAATTTACTGGGCCTTTTTGTGGCAGTTCTCAGTATAGCACTGCACATCTACATATATTTAGGTCATTCAGATTTTCATCTGTGCTAAACCACAAATCGACCAGAAACAGCACTCTGGTATCCAAATGCAGTAAAAGTGTTCAGTATGAAAGTCTATTTGCAATTTGAAACTGCAAGAATTGAGTGCCATAAAATAACCGAATAAGAGAAGGATAAATTAAAACATAATTGTCGCTAAGCAAAAGACTTAATTTGGTATCTCCTGTTTATCATCCATCGTAAGTGTCCTCACGACAATTAAGTCACAAACTATAGAACAATACTATCAAGAATTAAGAAAATAATAAAACATTAGACTTTTTCTATCACAGTGAATTGATGCAACATTGTACCTATATTGACTCAAAACACAAGTTTAACCTGCCTGCTACAAGCTTGCTTCTTCTTGGTGCATCTGCAGCTAGTTCATTGGAGATACTAATCATCTTCACTCCTTCCTGAGCATTTTCCTCATCAGCCCTGATATTAGTTTTGTGGTTAACAATGGGGACCACAGTTTGCACACTACAGGGAAAAAAAATCTAGTTAGATGAAAACAACATTGCAGTTCAAAGAGATTGATATAGAAGATTTTTTGCCGACTTCAAAAATTACATTTAGATACTGAAACTGTGAATGACTGACAAAGCAATTCATCAGTCTGTAACACAGCTTGCAATATTTTAGTAAACTTACAATAAGCTCTTGAACTAAAGAGAAAATCATTTTCAGTTTATAACAAAAGCATTAAATTCAAAGTCAAGCATATTTTATAAAAGATATTGAAAAATGAACATGTCCATGATACTGGATGGTAAGAAAAGACAGTGTCAAGAAATAGTTAGAAAAGAGTAACACTGTGACATAAAGTTCAGCACGTATCTGCATAAAAGTGCTAATTAATCAATGAGACAACATCTTTTTCCACTGCCCACTGCTGCAAATTCCATTAATTTTAAATTAGGCAGCATTGTGCTTTTGAAACTCGGCAACACAGGTCCTTACAATAGAATAATTTTATACATGAATAACTCATCAGTCATAAGTGGCCATAAATTATATTTTTTGGTGTCTCATGAGCTTTCCCAATAGAACAATATTAATTTTATTAATATGAAAGGTTTGTCTTAGTACAGTACAACTGACCAAGACACAATCAAGCCCAAAGAATCACGTCTATCAGAAAAGGAGACCTTTTGAAAGGTCTATCAAATTGACCTCATTCCCTTGCTCTATCTCCTTGCAACAGTCTCATTTTCAAACATATATTCAACTTCATTTTGAAAATATCATGTTATGTAAAAGAATTCACATTTGGCCTACTGATTATTTTGACAGCTATCTTCAGTCTGTGCCTGCCCACCATCAATTCATATGCAAGATGATACAGTTTCTCCAGATGTGTTTTATCAAAAATTTGGAATTTTTGATATTTGGAGCTGAAATCTGCCCTTAATCTTCTTTTCTAAAAAGAGAAGAATCCTAAAGCCCCTTTCTCCTGATATAATTCTATTTAATCTTTTAGCACCTGTCTAAGGCCTCCACATTCCTCCTAATGTGTGGTATCTAGATTTGAGCATTGTGCAACAGCTGGGGCCAACAAGTATTTTGTAATATTTTAACGTAATATCCTTGTTCTTGTAGTTTATGCTTCCATTTATAAAGCCAAGAATATCCTTTTTTAATAACCTTATCAACCTGTCCTGCCAGCTTTAAAGGTTAGTATAATTTATTTGATTTAGAAAAGGAACTATATGACCACAAAGCACCTGTTTGCAAAGTCACTAGTCTAACTACATAAATACTGATCTTATTTTTAGAAGGACTTGTGTTTATTTAGCATCTTTCATAACCTCAAGATGTCCCAAAATACTCTATGTCCATACTTTGGAAGTGTAGTTAGAGTTTTCAATAGTTTCTTAACTATATTCCTCTTTTGCTTTGGGTGGAAATGCTCAATTTTATCCAAAGTCACTTAAACCAAGGTGTGGTGTAGATGGAACAAAATGAGTGGTAATATTAAAACAAATGTTGAAGTTACGTTCTCCATTGTATGTTATCACAACTTCAGAGAGAAGGAAATATAAATAAATAAATATTTTGCTTTCCTTATTTTCATTTTAAGTCTCCCACTATGGAGCACGATACTCCAGCCTAAAGGACATGCAGACAATCTGTTCTCAATGCTGTCAGTTGAAGGTGGATTGCCTTATGCTCCAGTACATTTGTACATTATGGAAAGTGGTAAGCTTCACTAAGCATCTTAGAACAGCTAGAGCTAAATCCACTGCATGGAGAACTGCAACAGTCTAATTGATGCAAACATTCATGCCATTCAGTAAAAAAATACAGAAATTAAATAGATGAAATGACCTTCTGTTTCATCTCATTCCCTACTTAATAAGCAAGAACCTACCTGCTTTTGGACTTTGTTCCATCGAGATCCTTCTGTTTATCCACAGTTTCGTCAGGACTCAGTGTTTTAGACTCTGCTTCGATGCACCTTTCAGACATGAACACTGTCTGAATTGGGGAACACTGTGGAATTGTAAAAATAAGGAGGTGACTTTAAAGATCAGACAAGTGTGCTAAATGTTTACTATTTATCAAAAGCCATGAATTAGAGGCCCATAGTGTGAAGTGGCAGAGAACGTGTGCACGCCTTTGAATGCTCACAGGCTGAGTTCCATTCCTTAGCTGCATCAGAATAAAGATTAGCCAATAGAGAAATGGAAGGAAATGAGTACTTCATTGAGTGAATGGCCAAGATCAAGAATGACCTCAAATAGAGCCAAGGGCCTCTTGAACGTTATTTGTGTAAACTGCATTTTAAGATGGCGATCATGATTAGCTTGCAATTGCATTTTATCAATTAGCCAACAGGCAAACAAATCTTTCACTACTTTGTAACCCTTAAAATTTATATAAGACTCGACAAGGTCGTCCCTCAAATATCTTCATTCCAGTGGAAATACCTCAAAACTTCTGAAATTTCTTTTTATAACCATAAACTCTCAATCCTGTTAACATCCTAATTAATCTAAACTGTTTTCATTCTCCTCTCATAATGGCATGCCCGAAAATACATACCTGATATATACTCGAACTTTGGCTACAGTTTGTGGAAGACGCAGAGTGATGGGAACAAATATGGACTGTAAAATGATCTGTACTCACATCTTTTTTGCTTTCCAACTTCTGCTGATTTGGTTCAACATTCCCTTCTTTTAAACGAGCAATTTCTTCTGCTGCAGTCTCTCGATATTGACCACAATTATCATTCTGAATAGCAGCTTCCAACTCTTTGATATTACTTTCAGCAGTTTTACTTCTATTAATCTGAAATAAGCAACATCTTTTAGAATGGTGTGATCATTAGAAAACAAAGAATCCAATGGCCTGGAAATTCCACCATAGCAGTTTGAGGATCAGAACTTAGCTTTAAAAATCTAGAAAAGCTGTAAAATTGACCATGAAGATGTCAAGTTTATATAAAAGCTCAACTGGCTCACTAAGTTCTTTGTGGAAGGAATGTCACTGTCCTTATCTGGTCAGGCTTATGCCGAATCATACGTCAATGTAACCAATTCTTAATCACCTTCTGAAATGGCCTAGCAAGATAAAACTGTGACGATTTCTATCACCACGTTCTCGCCACAGTGTGAGGGATGTAACTGCCAGGCTTTAACATATCTCAAGAATGATTTACAAACACTCACCCAAACTTACTATCCTTTCAAAATCATACCCCAAGTTCCATATTTTTAATAAACTAAGTTTTTCCATGAATTAGTGAAATTTAACTTTCAAAGTGAAGATAAAATAATAATTATTCATCATAAAACACCAAATGAATTTTCACTATGTTAATCAACTGTTAATTGAAATGTGCTTCTTCCTATGTTTGATCACAAACATAGGAAGAAGCGCATTTTTACTTTCACATATACATACAGTGAAAGCACTTCGCTCTGCACTGTTACTTGAGAAAGCAACTTCATATTTACTGAGCAAAATCTATGGAAAACCAGAATTTATGATTAACTGGCATTTTGTCATCCCTGCTTTATGCCCTTCATGTTCTGACCAAGTCCCACAACAGGACTGCTCTGGTAGACCCACGATTTCAGCCTGTTCCTGTCCAACTAAACTCACTTTTTCTTATCCTGTCTCTTCTTTCCATGTTCAGTCACTTTCCAACTTACACACACTCTTCAATGCCCTCTATAAACTTTATAAGTTTCCAAGCCCTACACTTGCTAGAATTTCAGATTCAGACTGAACAAGAGAAGACAGGGTGTCATACTAGAGTTTTAGTGTTGGTCAGAGTTAATCTACAGATCTGAGGAAAGAGTTGGCTCAGGTAAACTGGGCACAAATAATTAAGGACAGGACAGTTAAGGAACAACGGTGGATGGTCAAGGAGATATTGAATGCCTCTCAATTAAAGTATATTCCTGAGAGGACGAGGAATTATAAGAGGAAGAAAAATGTTCCATGGCTAGACAAGGCAGACAAAGAAGACATAAAGGCAAAAACCAGGGCATACCAAATCGTTAGAGGAGGATTGGGAGAACTTTAACGTTCAGCAAAATAGAACTAAAAATAGAATCAAAAGAGTTAAGATGAACTACAAAAGAAAAGTAGTAGAAAAGATAAACAAAGACACAAAAAGCTTTTACAAGTACGAAAAGGGGAACAAAATAGCTAAAGTAAATGTTAGCACTTTAGAAGACAATACTGGTGAGATATTAATGGGAACACAGAGATGGTAGAAACACTAAACCTATATTTTATCTCTGACTGAATAATAAGATTTTCCAAAAACTGTCATTAATGCAGAGAAATCTGCTGCAGTAACTATCACCAGGGAGAAGGTATTGAATAAACTAGTGGAATTAGTAAGTCACTGGTCTGCACCTTAGGGTATTAAAAGAGGTGGCAGCAAGTACAATGGATGCAATAGTTGCATTATTTTAAAATTCCTTTGATTCTGGTGGATTGGAAACATGCTAATGTGATGCCTTTATTCAAAAAAGGTGCAAAAAAAATAGGAAACTATAGGCCACTTATCTTGACCTTTGTGATGGGGAAGTTGCTGGAATCAATCATTAAAGAGAAGATGAATGAGTATTTGGAAAGGCAAAGCACCATCTATCACTGTCAGCATGGTTTTGTGAAGGGTTAAGTCATGCTTGACAAAGTTGCTCAAGTTCTTTGAGGATATAATTGGCAAGGTATCCACCTTGGGAACAGTGGGCAGCCTGTGGATGTGGTACATCTGGACTTCGAGAAGGCGTTTGACAAGGTGCCACATACAAGACTGGTCCAGAAGGAGAGACTGGGGGTACATACCGGACTGAATTGAGGACTAGTTGACTGACAGAGAGCAGCGGATCAGAATAAATTAGTTCTTCTATGGCTGGCAAAACGTAACCAGTAGGTACTGCAGCGGTCAGTTCTCAGATCTCAATTATTTACAAGTTCTTTAAATGATCTGCAAGCAGGGACAAAATGCAAATAGCAAAATTTGTGGATGATACTAAAATAATTAGAAAGGCAGGTAGTGAAAAGGATATAAAGATTTTACAAATGGACATCAATAGGCTCGGAGAATGAACCAAAATTTGACAGATGGAGTTTAATGTGAAAGTGTGAAATTGTCCATTTTGGCAGAAAAAATAGAAAGGCAAATTATTACCTAAATGGAAAGCAGATTCAAAATATACCTGGGCAACTTTATTCTAGTTCCACTTGAGGGCCCAACCTGATTTCTTTTTCTGATATGTTGATAACTATATGGATGCTGCCTCATACCCTCATCCTGATCTGGCACTCTTGCCTTCAAGTGGTCTATCTCAGGTTCCTTCACCTTTCTTGACTTCTCGGGCTCCATTTCTGAGATAGGCTATCAATAATACTCAATACAAGTCCAAGGAACCGTTCACGCTCTAATAACGTGGTTCACTCCTCAGGCATTGTCCCCTTTTCTGGGCACCTTTTCAATCAAGGAGATATAACACCTGCCCTTTTACCTCTTCCTTTCTCACCATCTGAAGTCCTAACCGCTACTTCTGGGTAAAATGGCGATTTTCTTGTACTTCTTGCAAATTAATATACTGTATTCATTACTCACAATGTGGTTTTCTCTATCCCGGAAAGACCACATGCAGACCAGTTGACAGCAACCACTTTCTGGAACACCTCCACTGAGACCACAAACATAGAACATAGAACATTACAGCACAGAACAGGCCCTTCGGCCTTCGATGTTGCGCCGACCAATATAAAAAGCAATGCCCCTCCAAACTAAACCATTCCCTTCTCTTCCATATACTTATCAACTAACCTCTTAAACGCCACCAAACTTGGCGCATCTACAACCGCTGCAGGCAGGGCATTCCACTCCCGAACCACCCTTTGGGTAAAGAACCTACCTCTGATATCCGTCCTATAACTATCACCCCTTAATTTAAAGCTGTGTCCCCTCGTGCTAGCTTTCTCCATCCTAGGAAAAAGGCTATCACTGTCCACCCTATCTAAACCTCTAATCATCTTATATGTTTCGATCAGGTCCCCTCTTAGCCTCCTCCTTTCTAACGAAAACAACCTCAATCCCTCAGCCTCTCCTCATAAGACTAGAACATAAACATTACAGCACAGAACAGGCCCTTCGGCCTTCAATGTTGTGCCGACCAAAATAAAAAGCAATGCCCCTCCAAACTAAACCATTCCCTTCTCTTCCATATACTTATCAACTAACCTCTTAAACGCCACCAAACTTGGCGCATCTACAACAGCCGCAGGCAGGGCATTCCACTCCCTAACCACTCTTTGAGTAAAGAACCTACCTCTGATATCCGTCCTATAACTATAACCCCTTAATTTAAAGCTGTGTCCCCTCGTGCTAGCTTTCTCCATCCTAGGAAAAAGGCTATCACTGTCCACCTATCTAAACCTCTAATCATCTTATATGCTTCAATAAGATCCCCTCTTAGCCGCCTCCTTTCTAACGAAAACAACCTCAATCCTTCAACCTCTCTTCATAGAACCTGCCCTCCATACCAGGCAACATCCTGGTAAACCTCCTCTGTACCCTCTCCAATGCCTCCACATCTTTCTTATAATGGGGGACCAGAACTGCACACAATACTCCAAGTGCGGCCGCACTAGAGTTTTGTACAGTTGCAACATGACGTTGCGGCTCCGAAATTCAATCCCTCTACCAATAAAAGCCAAGACTCCATATGCCTTCCTAACAACCTTCTCGACCTGACTGCCTACTTTCAGGGATCTATGCACATACACACCAAGATCCCTCTGTTCATCTAGACTACTAAGAATCCTACCATTTGCCCTATACTCTACACATTTATTATTTCTGCCATAGTGCATTACCTCACACTTTTCCACATTAAACTCCATTTGCCACCTCTCGGCCCAGCTCTGCAACTTGTCCAAGTCTCTCTGCAAACTATAACACCCCTCTTCACTATCTACCACTCCACCGACTTTAGTGTCATCCGCAAATTTACTAATCCATCCTTCAATACCCTCATCCAGATCATTTATAAAAATTACAAACAGCAGGGGCCCCAAAACAGACCCCTGAGGTACACCACTTGTCACCGAACTCCAAGATGAATATCTCCCATCAACCACCACCCTCTGTCTTCTATCTGCTAGCCAATTCCTAACCCATTAGCTAAATCACCCTCTATCCCATACATCTGCATTTTCTGCAGAAGTCTTCCATGGGCCACCTTATCAAACGCCTTACTAAAGTCCATATATACCACATCAACCGCCTTACCCCCATCCACCTCCTTAGTCACTTTTTCAAAAACTCAATGAGGTTAGTAAGGCACGACCTACCCTTCACAAAACCATGCTGACTATCCCCAATCAATTCATTTCTCTCTAAATAACTATAAATCCTATCCCTAATAATTCTCTCCAATACTTTGCCCACAACAGAAGTAAGACTCACTGGCCTATAATTCCCTGGAAGATCTCTCTTCCCCTTCTTGAACAACGGGACCACATTCGCTATCCTCCAGTCCTCCGGAACCACACCCGTAACCAACGAGGACCTGAAGATCAGAGCCAGAGGCTCTGCAATCTCCTCTCTTGCCTCCCAGAGAATCCTAGGGTAAATCCCGTCCGGCCCAGGGGACTTATCCAACTTCAAACCCTCGAGAATATCTAGCACATCCTCCCTATCTACTTCGATACCTTCCAGTTTGCTACCCTGTACCTCAGTGTTCTCCATAACTACATTTACATCACCCTGCGTGAATACCGAAGAGAAATATTTATTCAGTACCTCTCCAATCTCCTCAGGCTCCACGCACAACTTCCCACTGCTGTCTATGACTGGCCCTAATCTTGCCCTAACCAATCTTCTATTCTTAACATATCTAAAGAAAGCTTTAGGATTCTCCTTAATCCTATCAGCCAAAGTCTTCTCGTGTCCTCTCTTAGCTCTCCTCAATTCACTCTTTAGCTCCCTCCTGGCTAATCTATAGCTATCCATTGCACTAACCGAGCCTTCAAGCCTCATCCTGACATAAGCCTCCTTTTTCCTTTTAACCAGCAAATCAACTTTTTTCGTACACCAAGGTTCTCTTACTCGACCATTTCCTCCTTGCCTGACAGGGACATACTTATCAAGGACCCGCAGCAGCTGCTCCTTGAATAAGCTCCACATTCCAGATGTTCCCAGTCCCTGTAGCTTCCTAGTCCAATCTATGCACCCTAATTCTCTCCTGATGGCCTCATAATTACCCTTCCCCCAGCTATAACTACTGCCCCCAGCTTCATGCCTATCCCTATCCATCACTAAGGTGAACGTAACCGAATTGTGGTCACTATCACCAAAATGTTCACCAACCTCCAAGCCTAACACCTGGTCTGGCTCATTGCCCAGCACCAAATCCAATGTAGCCTCACCTCTAGTTGGCCTATCTACATACTGAATCAAAAAACCCTCCTGCACACTTTGTATGAAAAGTGTGAACTCAAGTGTGAACATGAACTCAACTTTCAGGTAATGTGAAATTTTAAAACCCCACTTTGCTTACTTCATCTTTAGCTGAGCACTTCACAGCCCTCTGCATTCAATATTCAGTCCAACAATTTTAGATTGTAATCTCTGCACCATTTTGTTTGCTTTTTCTTTGCAGGTTTGTTTCTTTCTTAGTTTCTTTTGCATGCTTTGGAATGGCAATTATCCAGGGTTGGAAAGCAGATGGCTTCTGACTGGCAGGGAACTCTTGGGAAGGAATGATTTCCAGCTCCTTGGATCATAAATCCAGTGGAGGGCCCAATGCTGGCCAATTTTTAAGTTGCACTGGGCCTACCTCAAAAAAGTGATGTGGGGCTTCCAACTTGTGAGATGAACCCCACAGGAGTAACATATTGGCCAAAATTTTTAGCGACTCTGTATTAATCTCAAAGTAAATGATTAAAAAAACTTCAGCACAAGTGCTATTCAACAATTTGGCTGTTGAAGCTTCATTTAACAATGCGAGAATTTCAGCTATATCAAATATTCAATTTTTCACACACGGAAAGCTGAGATTAAAACAGCCCAAGATAATATTCTAATTTATTTTTTATATTACTTTGGACAGACATGAACTCCAGTGAGGGTCACTGTCTGCATGGAGTTTGTATATTCTCCCGGTGTCTGGGTGGGTTTCCTCTGGGTGGTCCAGTTTCCTTCAACACTCCAAAGATATATGGGTTACATTAATTGACCATGCTAAATTGCCCCTTGTGTCAGGGGAACTAGCTAGGGTAAGTACATAGGGTTGAGGATAGGGTCTGGGTGGAATTGTGGTTGGTGCAGACTTGATGGGCCAAATGGCCTCCTTCTGCACTGTAGGGATTCTATAACTAACCCTTATTTGCCAAAACAAAACTACTTTTACTTCTTCCAATCACAAAATTCAGGTTGCAGCGACTTAAACATCATCTTGCAGTGTGACAAATTCTGAGAGATTGTCTTCCAAGTGTTTGGATGAATTAGCAAAATTCAGAGTTATTAAACCTTATAGCATGTATAACATGTATAACATGTATAACATGCTACAATTACGTGTGAAGTTCTTAATTGGAAGGAATCTTATATTTTGTTTCAAAATTGCTTCCAAAACCAATTTTTTTGTGTGTTTGTGTTTAAGGTGAAGGTAGACTCTCCTTTAAAAAAAATCTGATTGTTGCACAGGACAGGCTCTGCTTTCACATCATATTTCAGAAAAACCACATTATGAAGGGACCATTCTAGTTAAAATAATTCAGTTTCTTTGGAAATGAGTAAGCAACGAGATAGAATTGCTGTTCATCATGCACTTCAGTACTATACAGTATCAGAATTGTCCCCACAAGTTTATGCGGGTGTTTTTAATAATGACAGACCTGACCTCACTAATCATGCCTGAAGATCTGACGTTAATCATAGCAAAACGTCCATGGAAAAAAGTAGTGACTTATTGGTGAGAAATTGGATTTGAATTAATCCCCACAATTAAAAATGCCTGAGTCATAAAAGCTCATGGCAACATGGCAAATTCAGTTAGTATATTACACACCCACTCACACATTCCCATTGGCATTCAATACCAATTTAAAATATCGTTAAATGCCAAAATTTATAGAGGTCACTTTAATGTCATAAAATTCTGCAGAGTTCATTCAGGCTGAACAAAGACAAGTCACCTTTTTTGAGTGGCCAAATGTCGGCCAAAAGTCCCCAAAACAAGTTATTGCAAAACTCAGACATGGATATTATGCTCTTCAAATACGTCTGCCTTTTTAATGATTTACAGAGAGTTTAGGCACTGATTAGCACAGGCAACGTTTAGAAATTCCCAAACACGTATAGGGCTGTAAGCCTTAACAATTCATACTACGTGCTTTACAGAGCACAAGTGAAACTTGGCCAGCCACAATTAATTAACCCATCAGGACACTGGCATGAATCTGAAGATAAGTGGGAGGAATTCCAGCTGCCCGTGTCAAGTCTACTCTTCCAAGTACTACTATGAAGTCAAACTGACTCATCCATTAGTCACCAACACTAGACTACTGTGAACTCTCTGGTTCTTGGATCATGTAGGCAACTGACTACTACAGATGATTTACTCACTCTGTAACAGACATTATTAGGCTTGTCACTTCAGAACACTTGTTCCCAATGGTGCCGGACTGTGGCAACTAGGGGAATTTCACAGTAACTTAATTTCAATGTTAATGTAAGTCTTATTTATGACTAATAAATAAACTTTAACTTTATTTTCTCAATGGGATACATTTACCATCATTTGTCCTTTCATCCCCAAAGAAAATGGTCACTAGTTGCTCAAGTTAAATCATAAGCATGCATCGGCACAAAATCAAAGTCTACGAATTATACACAAGTTTTGCCAACTAATTTATTAAATGGAAATATACCTGTCAATTTTTAAAATACATGTATGTGAGAGAAACATGCTTGGTGAAATATCCTATCCTACTTTTCAAATTCCAACTAGAATTAATGTATTGAACAGAAGGCTGATTCAATTGCCTGGCCAGTAACTTGCAGATCAGCGTAAAGGCTTCTGGATCGCTATCTCGTGTACAACAGTTAAATTTAAAAACACATATTTTACATCAACAAATTAGAAAAAAAGTTATTAATTTATGCTTTCATAAAAAAATTGACAAGGTGACATCTCCAAGATGTTCTTTGCCTTCAACTCATACTGCCTCCCAAAATAAATACAATTATTCAACTTACTGAATACTTGTCTCCAGAATGATTTGACTTTGTCTGGTTCTTTTCTCTTGAAATGCTCTTTGCTGGTGACTGATCTTGTAGAGTTATTAAATTCAGTCCTTTTCTTTTATCTTTTAGAGAAGCTTGCTGATGACGTTTAATTCTTTCAAGTTGCTCTTCAACACTCATCCGAGGTCGTGGACCTTCTGCCAGGAAAAGCTGCTCCACTGCACTCCTGGGTCTTTCCTGCAATAAAAACATTGAATCACACTCAATAAATATGCTGTTTGATTGAGAGAAAAGAAACACTTATTTCCTTCCTTTCAATGGATCAATAATTGCAGCTTCTACTTTTCAGCCATGTCATTTTGTTCTCAAAATAAGCATGCCCCGCTCCTAACTGAGTTTCAGCAGTGTTGCAGGATACCAATGAGAAGCGTTTAGCTACCTTGCATGATTTTTATTTATAAATCACCAAATCTATCAAAGCCATAGGAATGGTCAATGATTAACAGTTTGCGCAACACTCCTCACAAAAGGGGGGTGTGTTGGTGGTGGGAAGCAATCCTTCCATTCCGCTGCACTGCTCTAGCAGCACAACAGGTCAGCAGACATCTGTGGAGGCCATTTTGTGGGCTTCCCGCTGGGTGCCATGGCCTCCACATGTCTCCTAACCCAAGATTTTGAGCATCGTCAGCTCCATGCCAATTCTATTTTTAAATTCTCATGTGAATGTCATAGTGGGTTTACTACTGCTTCTCAAACATGGGGAACAGGCGGCCAACCCCGCTACAGGGAACAGGGGCCATTGAGGCCCCGAGCATATCTAAGGGGGCGGGAACTATTGCGGGGACAGGGCCTACTGGGGGTGATTGGTCGGAGTGGGCATTCCTGCTGCCATTCTGCCAGAGAATCTGTGACAGAGGAGGGGTAGGATGGCGATCAGAGATGGCCATCCAGGTTGTGGGGGGAGCATCTCCTGAGGGGAATAGGCCCTGCTTCTTGATTTTCAGAAGGAATCCCACTAGGGCACTCTGCAGTGCCCAAGAGAGATGGAATGTTCAATGTGAAAACCCCACGAAGAAAACCAGGAACAGTTACTCCTATTTTCATGTGAATCAGAACCTTCGAATTTCTTTGGGAGAATCCTGGCCAAGAAGTTGCACAGCTTTAAATTAGGGAAGAAAGAGTAGTTGATACTCTGCAGATTGGAAGACTCATACTTAGGTGCTAAAGAGTTATTAAAGTAGAACGTATTTTCCTTTTTCATTGGAGTGTGCGTACAAACTTCTCAGAAGTCTGAATAACTGATAAAATGACAAGAACCACAGATCTTAGTACAAGTTGAAGAACCTTAAAAATGTAATTGTCCCTGGAGGGAGTTAGATTCCATGTGTAAATTAAGAAAAAGTATCCACACGTTACACTAAATATTTAGAGTGCTATATTTCAGTTTACACTCTCACACAGAAGTCCCCTGACACATACCACATGAGGTACAACTCCATCCGTCTTTCTATGCTTTCTTAGCGTAACATAGGATGCAATTGTGGAAGACTCAGGCATTGGTGATTTGCTTCTAGGAGGGACTATACCAACTGGAAAAGACAAACCTGCAAATATGTGAAAATTCTGTTAAATAAATAGTATCCAAGATAAAACTTTACAACCGATTTCATGCAACGTACTGAACATAAAATGTACATTATAATAAGCTTACATTCACCATGTTGAAAATTCTGGCCAGCAACCCAAAACACACAAATATAAAAGAGCACCAGCTTAAAACAAGGAATAAAATATTTTACGCATCTGCATGCATCTTACTGGAAATTTGCTCACTGGATCACAGATAGAAACACAACCATGTCATGTTGAGCTTGTTCATGCACTGTCATTCTGCATATATTTTAGTTGTGAATGCAATAAGGCAATTACAAGCGTCATTAACCCAAAATACTTTATTGGGTCAACTGAACAAATTTCCTAGAACCAAATTCTTAGAATTTCAACAAAAATCTGTGGTTTGTTTCATGAATCTGAACTTAAACTTTGGTTAAAGTGCTCAAGTATGGTGGATACTCAGGCATTTTTTTGTCTTGTGAAAGTAAAGATATGGCATCACAAAATGTCTACCTATTCTGCATATAAGTTCTAGTAGTCAAGGGAGCTAATAAGGCAATTGAGCAGGCAGGCACACATCAAGGTTAGCATCTCATATACAAAAAGGACATCCGACACAGCACTATATTGAAGCTAGGCTGTTTTGAGTCCAGAATTTGGATCTGAACCCATAACCAGCTGACTCTGAGAAGACAATACAACCTACTGAGCCAAGATGAAACTGAGAAAAAATATTCTTCAGCATCACTTGATAGTTTTGGAAGTGAGGCACATTTTGCACAACTTTGAGAAAATGGTACCATTATGGTAATGTTACTGGATTTGTCCTTTGAGGTCGGGGACTTCAATGTCCATCACCAAGAGTGTGCAATAATACTGCTACCAACCAGAGTCCTAAAGGAGTTAACTGCCAGACTCGGCCTGGGGCAGGTTTAAGGGGGCCAATAAAAGGGAAAATCCTACTTAACTCCACCAAGTTACTTATCACAGATGCATTTGTCCAAGAAACAGAAAATGCAGATGTGTGGAATAGAGGGTGATTTAGCTAATTGGATTAGGAATTGGCTGGCAGATAGAAGACAGAGGGTGGTGGTTGATGGGAGATATTCATCGTGGAGTTCGGTGACGAGTGGTGTGCCTCAGGGGTCTGTTTTGGGGCCCCTGCTGTTTGTAATTTTTATAAATGATCTGGATGAGGGTATTGAGGGATGGATCAGTAAATTTGCAGATGATACTAAAGTTGGTGGAGTGGTAGATAGTGAAGAGGGGTGTTTTAGTTTACAGAGTGACTTGGACAAGTTGCAGAGCTGGGCCGAGAGGTGGCAAATGGAGTTTAATGTGGAAAAGTGTGAGGTAATGCACTTTGGCAGGAACAATAAATGTGTAGAGTATAGGGCTAATGGTAGGGCTCTTAATAGTGTTGAGGAACAGAAGGATCTTGGTGTATGTGTCAATAGATCCCTGAAAGTAGGCAGTCAAGTGGATAAAGTTGTTAAGAAGGCATATGGAGTCTTAGCTTTTATTGGTAGGGGGATTGAATTTAGGAGCCGCAGCATCATGTTGCAACTGTACAAAACTCTAGTGCGGCCGCACTTGGAGTATTGTGTGCAGTTCTGGTCCCCACATTATAAGAAAGATGTGGAGGCATTGGAGAGGGTACAGAGGAGGTTTACCAGGATGTTGCCTGGTATGGAGGGCAGGTCCTATGAAGAGAGGTTGAAGGATTTGAGGTTGTTTTCGTTAGAAAGGAGGCGGCTAAGAGGGGATCTTATTGAAGCATATAAGATGATTAGAGGTTTAGATAGGGTGGACAGTGATAGCCTTTTTCCTAGGATGGAGAAAGCTAGCACGAGGGGACACAGCTTTAAATTAAGGGGTATGAGTTATAGGACGGATATCAGAGGTAGGTTCTTTACTCAAAGAGTGATTAGGGAGTGGAATGCCCTGCCTGCAGCTGTTGTAGATGCGCCAAGTTTGGTGGCGTTTAAGAGGTTAGTTGATAAGTATATGGAAGAGAAGGGAATGGTTTAGTTTGGAGGGGCATTGCTTTTTTATTTTGGTCGGCACAACATCGAAGGCCGAAGGGCCTGTTCTGTGCTGTATTGTTCTATGTTCTAAACTAATGGTTGGACAGAGGATTTCATCTCCACAAGCACTTTCTTCACACTCAGACATTCTTCTATTGATTCCAAGTGTCATATTACACTCTGAATATTGATTGGCAGTAGACAAGTTTTCTGTCTCTCACTTGGGATTAATTTCTACCTTGGAGAGCTGCCAGCCAATCTGAAAGTCCCTCAGGCACAGCGCTGCAGTGGCTGGAAGTGGCACTTCGAGGAGCTGCTAAGCCCTGTGAACCAAAGTACAAAGAAGTGGTAGGTACCCAGGGTGAGTGTGTAGGGAACACGTGGTTGGTCTGTGAAGGGCACAATCAAGCACGAGGGGATAGGCCAGGAGGAGGTGGCAAGGGAGCAATGGATCTAAAGAGAGGGCACCCTGAGTCAGAAGGGAGCCTCTGAGGGAAGGAAACCTGCCATCGGTACCTGATTTGGCCTACAGGTGACTCCAGGCCCAAAGCAATGTGATCCTCTGAAAAACCCTCAAGTATGCCATGCTGTTCAAGGGGAATTCAGAATGGGTAATAAATGCGGCAAGAGGCAGCGATGCCCACAGCCCATCAATTAAAAAAAAATCTACTGAACAATATGGTAAAAATATATCCTGTCCACAAAACGAACCACAAATCCAAACAGCCAACCGACCTTCCCATCAGCATACTCTCAATCATTAACAAAACAATCGAAAGTGACAAGGACAATGGTATCATGTGGCACTTGCTCAGCAATAACTTGGTCACCCATGCTCACTTTGGTTTCTACCAGAACCACCTGGCTTCAGTCCTCATTAAAGCCTTGCCGGGGGTGGCGGGGGGGAGCTGATTTAACCATCTTGTTGCACATATTTTCAGGCGCAATGTGGTGGTAAAGTGGGGTGTAAAACAATTAGTAAGGGTTTTCACAATCGGTGCCATTTTACAAGTTTCTGATGCAGCCTCTCGCCAGAGATGTGTTAACGTAATTAAATTTATTTAAATGTTATTTTACATCTGCTTAGCAAGCCTGGCACTCAATCGTCTGGGTTCACTTCCCTTTATGACCTTGCTGGGAAAGGTTCTCACAGGCGAGGAATAGACATGCTTCCCATGAATGGGGGGCAGTCAACTTGGTCACGCTGGTAGAACCACAGACCACTGAGGGCCCCTAGGGAGGCCAAGGGTGAGGGTGGTGCCACTTTGGCAGTTCCAGTGGGTGGCACTAATGGTGAAGGGGAGGCCTGCTGCCAATTTGCAATGATCAGCAGGGGTAGGTCAGCAGAGCTGCAATTGGTGGGAGGAGGGCAGTGGAGTTGCGATCAGTGTGGGTGTGGGGTGGAAGCCGGCAAGATTGTGATTGTGGTTGTGGTTGTGGTGGAGGTTGGGAGCAGCTTTAGCCTGCCTGCACTAGCAAAGGTTTGACAGTTTTCTCTTCTCTAATTAGCATTAGCATGTGCAAAGCTAATGCTAATGCACACGTGTAGCAGAGACCTGTGCATGTGCACTCTCTCTCTCTGCAGGCTTTCAGGTGAATTGGGCCCCGTCCACAGGTTTCTGTGGCGAGCAACAGGCTCGCTCAGAAGTTTGTAGATTGAGTGTGCATGGGGGAGGGAAGGCTTGAAAACATACCCAAAAAATGGTCTGAAATTCTCCCAGTTTCAAGTCTGCCCAGCACGTAGACAAAAAAAATGGTAAAATCGCCCCTATGGACAAAAGAGTAGAACTCCAGGCTGAAGCGAGAGTGACCCCCTCCCTCCCAGTCACTTCAAGACAGCATCTGACTCAGTGTGGCATAAATTGGACTTGGTAAAACTGAAGTGATTGAGAACTGGGGGGAAAATCTCCACTGGCTGGAATTATATCCAGCACAAGGCATTTGAATGTGGTGGCTGGAGATTGATCATTACCTCAAAACTTCGCTATAGGAGTTACATAGGGTAATGCTTTAGGTCTAAGCATCTTCAATTGCTTCATCAATGACTGTCATAAGGTCTACAGTGGAAATGTTTGCTAATGATTGTAGAATGCTCAGTACATTTTGCAATTCCTTGAGATCCTGAAGGAGCCCATGCCCAGAGAGCAAGATGTGGATAATATTCAGGCTTGGGCTGGTAAGTGGCCAGTAATTTTCATGCCAAATAAATGGCAGGCACTGACAGTGAATCCAACCATCTGCCCTAGACACTGAATGACATTATCAATCCTCAATCTCCCACTATCAACATCCTGGGGGTTACTAATGACAAGAATATAACTAGCCATAAATACTGTAGTTGCAAAAGCTGGCCATGAGTCTGAGGTAAGTAACTTATGGGGAGATAATGGCCTAATGGCATTATTCCTATACCATTAATCATAAAAGTCACAATGTCCTGGGGACCTGGGTTCGAATCCCACCATGACAGATGATGGAATCTGAATTCATAAAAAATATCTGGAACTACGAACCTAATAATGACCACAAAACTGTAGTCAATTGTTAGAAAAACCCATCTGGTTTAATACTATTTTTTAGGGAAGGAAATCTGCCATCCTTACCTGATCTGGCCTACGAATGACTCTAGAGCCACAATAATGTGGTTGACTCTCAACTGCCCTCCAAGGGCAACTAGGGATGGACAACAAATGCTGGCCGGCCAGTGACACCTATATCTTACAAATGAGTAAATTAAAACTCATCTCATGACTCACCATCTACAAGGCACAAATCAGGATTGTGATTGAATATTATCTACTTGCTTGAATGAGTGCAGCTCTAACACCATACACAAGAAAGCTGCCTGCATAATTGGACAACTCATCTGTCCACCTCCTAAACATTGACAGTCCCCATCATAAGCCCAACATATCTGCACTGTGACCTAATTTCCAGGTGCATAGCAGTAACTTGACAGGAATCCTTTGACAGCCCCTTACAAACTTGGGACCTCTACCATCCAGGACCCAAACATAGAGACTACTTCTTACAGGTCATCCTCCAGTTTGTAAAGCATCCGGATTTGGAAGTCTATTGCCATTCCTTTACCATCACTCCATCAAAAACCGTAATTTCCTTTCCACCAGCACTGTGGATGTACCTACAGAACATGGACTGCAGCACTTCAAGATGAGCAATAAATGCTGGCTTTACTAGCAATACTCACATCTGATGGATAAATACAAAATAAAATAAGGTGAAATCCAAAACATATGAATGAAGGCTAAGGGTTCAGGATACAAGTCTATCTTATTTATTATTACTGCAGAAACCCCAGGAAACCCTGTTATCAATTGAGAGGTGATATTTCACAGGACAGAAGGGACCTTGGTTTGAATCAGCAGAGAGCTTTCTCCTCGATGACTAAGAATTAAACTGCACAGTTTTGTCTCACTTGCATTATTCAATTACAGGATGAGAACAGTGGGGCAAAAAACCACACAAAATATGTTATTTTGGATCCATTATTACTTAAATAAATTACAAATTTGATTGCTTAAATTCAGATTGTTCCCTCTTCTCCATCAGACTATTCTCACGAAAAGTACAAAGGCTGCTTTCATATTGTTTTCTTGTCAAGAATTGTGTTTTTCTTTTTGACTTTACTGTTACTGAACTACTATCCCACATTTCTAAGAAATAATCCTCATTAATTAGGAGGTCAGAACAGTTGGTTTTAGGCATCAGTTCTGCTTCCTTACTTGATGCTGGGGCATTCTACATTGCACAAAACCTCCACATGCAGGTTTTATCTTCCATCCACAGGCGACATGATCATACCAGGAAAAAAAATCAACAAAAATATCACGCAAGACTAAGACTAGAATAAAGGAAAATGGAATAGTTGTTTATAAGGACTTCAGAAAGCATTTGATAAAGTTCTTCACAAGAGATTGTTGACTAAAATTGACATCCAAAAAATTGAAAGCAAGTTATTGATCCGGTTAGGTTAGAAAATTGGCAGGAGACAGAGTTGGAATAACAGGCAAGTACTCTCATTGTCAGAATGTGATTAGTTGTGGCCTCAAAAATGTGTGTTGGGACCTCAATTATTCACTGTATTTTTCATTACTTAGACAATGGGATAGAAGACACAAATCCAAATTTATGGATGACACAAAATATATTGTCAGTAAAAATAAAAACATTAAATTACAACTAAATGTTAACAAGTTAACGGAATGAGCGAAACTGTGGAAAATGGATTTCAATGTGAACAATTGAGGTCCTAAAAGATTGAAAAGGTTCTTTATGAAAGGTGAAAAGCTAGAAACTGTGGAGGCATTGAGAGTCCAAGTACATAGATTATTAAAATGTGATAAAATAGTGTAGGAAATAATCAAAAAAATGAACAAAATACTACTCTTTATATCTGGAGGAGTAAAATACAACAAGGTTTAGAAATCATACTTCAGTTTTACAAAGTCCCCACTAGAGCACACCTGGGGTATAATGAGCAGTTCCGGCCACTATGTCTCAGAAAGATAGAATAACCTTGGTGGGACCGCAACTTAGGTTTTCCTGAATTATACACGGCTTGCAGGGATTAAAGTATCGAAAAGGTTCCACAAATCAGAGTTTGTTCCACAAACTAGAACCCTGGCACTTAGAAGGTTAAGGAATAATTTGATCAATGTTTGCATGGTATTAAAGGGAACAGATAGGTTAGATTGAGGAAACAAAACTCTGTCTGGGGAGCCAAGAACTAAGCGGCATATTTTAAAAATTGAGAACCTGATATTTCAGGAATGAAGTTAGGAAACAATTCTACACAAGGTACGATAAATGTTTGGAGCCATTTTCTGCAACAGCAGTTGATGAAAGATCATCTGTAAATTTTAAATCTTTTTATATATATATATATTATAGATAGATTTTTGCTTTCCAAAAGTATTAAGGGATATGGGACAAAGGTGGATTATATGGAATTAGGTTGCAGATCAACCCTGATCCCATTGAAAGGCGGAACAGACTCAAAAAGTTAAAAGGCTTACTCTTATTCCTATGCCTCTATTTCAGCCTATTGCCTTGGCATCTGTTTGATTCAACAATAGAAGAAGGTTATAGTGAAATTGTCTTGCAAACCAGCTGTGTGAAAGCAGATCTATATTTAGCATTGGTCGTAACAATGTTAACATTTAACTGGTTCAAGTCTGAGTTATCTGTTTATAAAGAACATAGTAAGCCATCTTCAAACATGTTAGTTATAGGCTGGCTACACGCAATTTGAATATGATTAAAGACATGTAATCAGGCTAAGTACAATGTAGACACATGAATCCCGTTCTCTACAATTACCTTTCGACGTGACACCTTCTTTGTCAGGCACCACTTCTGATTTGTCATCCACATTTGATTCATCAACCTCTGTGACAGTTGTCAGTTCTGGTTCACTCTTGTACAGTCGATAATCAGGACTCTGTAGTTGTAAAGTATTTTCTGTTTAGTAGATTATTCGTGTAACAATTTTTTAAGCTCTCAATTAAACTTTAAATCAGGACAATTTTTTTAAAAAAACCCTGACTATTAGCCCAATAATAGAAAAATGGAAAATTGCACTTATTTCCTTTTACGGAGGTGGCAATGTTTGATACAATAATCAAACATTTAAATAACTTCCCTTACATACAAAACATATGTACAAACACAAATATACACAGAACCATCAATTCTTTCATGCTGCTTTTATCTGATCTTAAATGAAATAGCACTACTTGAAAGGTACTATAGATACTTATTCTGAATTTAGGACTGCTGCAAATATTTTAATTGGCTGTGAATACTGACAAAAGTATCTTCTTTTTAAATTAAGGAACATTTGAAAGATAGTAAAAGTCTTATATTAATAATAAACGAGTTTGAAAGCAAGCTAAGTGACTTGATCATACAATGGGCTGTTAGCAGCATGAATGCTTGGGTTGCTGTTATATTACCCTTTTGGTGTCACTGCAAATCAGTTTTCCTTGTGTATCAATGCTGAAAGGCAAATAACTCTGGCTGCGTCTTTAAAAGCTCTAGGGTCAAGTCTTGTACTGACTTTCAAAAGCACAACAGCCGAGAAGTCCATGAACCCCTCCTTTAGGAGGCTTATAGGAATGGACTTTGCATTTCCTTCTTTTGCAAAGCCACATTTTTACTAATCGGCTCACTGGGTCTCCCAAAACTTTACTCTTACATGCTGCTGCCTCCAATAATATGGAAACATTAACAGAGAAGCTGCATTCTGCACACTTAACCAGACATTTGTGCAACTTACGTGCTGTTGAATATAAAATTATGCATAGTCTATTTTAAACTGGGGGCTCAGCAGCTACACAGTACAGAAATATTGATGACCAAGAGATAGCTGGCATTGTTAATTGTAGTATAACAGCAGTTTTAATACTCATCCCACGAATGGATTTTATTTTTAAAGTAGCATGTTAAAGTTAGACTCATTAATGAGCTGTCCTGCATTGAAAGCCAATGGATATTGCATCTAAACTACTGCAAAAATGTATTACACCCTTGATTAAGCAAATTCATCACTTTAAAAAAACTGAAGTCCATAACTTTGGGTTAGTTTATTGCCAATTCAGAAATCTTCAGCCAACACTTAAATTTTTCTGTTTCTGTGACACTAAATGAAAAGAGATTCAATAAGATTTCTCTTAACGATTGCTGTTACTGGGACAGGCCACTTGGCGTGAGATTATCCAAACAGTTGCCTGAAGATGCTTCGAAAACAAAAACATTATAAACAAAGTTTATGGATAGAATTCCATTTTGAGCTTAATTTAAATACTGATCTATTAGGCCACAATTAGGCAAGGCAGCTCATTTGCATTATTCATGAATGATAATCAAAAAATGAATCAATGACAAAAAATAAAAATAAAACAACTAATTAAAAAGAGGAAGTGAAATAATCACGTGACATAAAACAATGAGAAGGGAAAGGTGGGTGGAGCAGGTTTAACAGGCAAACAGTGGCAATATGCAGCCACTTACAGGATCTGCTCCATTCTTTGGATCTTCTGGTTCAAAGTGGATCTTCATTTCGTCTGGTTGATGCACCAGGTTTCTGGCAGAACTAGGCCAAAGGATGCTTTCACTGGGATGAGGGGGAACTGTGGGAGCCCTCTCTGTCAAGTCATATGACTGGGGCAGAGGAGGGCGAGGAGGGGCTGTTTCATCTTCCTAAAGAGTCCATATAATAAATGCACTGCACAGTTTGAGATACACCAAGTATTCTTCCAAAATTTATGCACAAAAATTAACTCGTGATCACACACAATCATTTTAATTTCAAAAATATATGAAAGCAGATAATGCATTACAATCTATTCCTCAAATCAAAGTCATCTAATTCAAACGACTAGATAATTACTAGATAATGCTTTGGCATTGACATTTTAGTTAAGTTGGTTAATTTGAATTTCTAAATAATTCAATATTTTGTGTCAAAATGACTTTGAATAATCAGAAATAAAGTGTACTAACTACAAAAAGATGGATGAGCGATGACATTTAAAAAAATTACTTCTTCTCCATCGTCAAAACATAGCACTAAAAGTAAATTCTCCCTATCTAGTAAAGCAATTACTAAATTAAGGTAAATTTCTAATCTATACACTAAAATGTCAGAAATTAATGTGACATTGTTTAAACTTGTATTCAGCTTCAGATTATATCCAAAATATTAACCTAAGATTTTTCTTCCCACAAAAAGAAAATGTATACCAGTGGCTGAGAACCAATTCTTACCTCTTGCCGACACCTTAAAGTAGAAACAGATCCAGTCTGTGACCCAACGGTACCTAAGAACAGAAACAAAAATTAAAATTAGATATTTTGTAGCAAGAGAATTTTGAATCAAATCCTCATAAAATGTGCTAGCAGAAACTCAGCTTTATTTTTGGATTCCACGTAATGCATTGCTATTGTTTAAAATTTTGCTTTCCAAATGTTATTCAAATAATAATATCCAAAGAGTCCCCTCCCATCCCCATGCCGACTTCCATAATAATTAGATATAAAGGACAGAGAAAAGAAAGCATTATTGATTTTCCTCTATTTTCCATACAACGTAATGACAATAACGATCCTCAACATGAGCCAGGTTCAGAGAGGCTTAAGCTTTAGTCAGCCGAAATAACACAGATACAAATTGCACAGATAAAATGATCCTGCAAGATTGCTGCATGAAAAGTCAGGAGAGCCAGCAGTATTCAATGAGACCTAACATAGGTGAACAGACTGACATATGGGCAAAAAAGCTTCTTCACTGAAGGGAAGAGGTGAGTGGGGAAAAAAAGATTTCAAACGTCTGCCAAGCAAGGTAGTAGAATCAAAGCATTGGAGTTGTAGTTGAGTATAAAGATAAGTGAATTATGAATGGGCTTTGGTGGATTAAATAGCCAATATTACTTTAGGAGCTGCTTTTGTAATTATGAAGGTTCGTGAAGGTGCTGAGAAATCTATTTTGTTTCAATAGAGTAATTACAAGAAACATAAACTTGAGGACCAAACTGGAAAAACACTCCACTGTCCTAAAACAAAGCAGCTGGGGTTCTCCCTATTATGCAAATCATTTGCTGCTTTAGGATTCCTTTGTTGTAAGCAATTTTTCTAATGGCAGTGGACCCAGCAGTAGCAGCAGATTAATGCACTCCCATCAATTGCTGCTCTGCTCCACTCCTAGTAGCAAAAACTTCACCTGTTTTAGTCCAGCTCAAATCGTAGGCAATGGAGAACAGGATGTAACAGGAAAAAAACTTTAAAATCAGCCATAATTAAAGTCAGAAGTTGGAATAAGGGAAGAAAGCCACAATGTAAGTATAACAGATCTGCCACAGCACAGAGTTAGTAAAAAGGTACTGGGTGATGTTGGAGAACAAAATGTATATTCATGGACAGCAGCCAAAATGGACCAAATATTCAGTGGTTAAATTTCCAATTTATTTTCAAAATGTCTATGCTAAGGTACAACATTTAGTAAGGCTTGTGATTAAGGTCAGATCATAAGGAATCAGCAAATAAGTAGTGGAAATGGAAGACAAGTTGGCTACAAAGCAAGAGTGCAGGGCATTCAAGGTAGTTACTTTGATTGGTAAAGGATGGGAGGATTTAGTGCTGGATCACTTGTTAACAACTTACATAAACAATTTGGACTTGGGAATCAGATACACTACTTTAAGGTCTGGATAATGCCAAATTGGAGGATGTGCAACTAGCATGAGGAGGTCCGCAACAAGAATATAGTAAACTCGAAGGATAGGGGAGTAGGGAGAAACAGATAAGTCTGAAGTAGTATGTTTTGATAAATGTAAATTATTGGTCAGTAATTGTCTAAATGGGCAGAGGAACAGAATCTAGGGAATGGATACACAAATCATTAATTCCAATGACACAGATTAATAAGGGTATAAAAAAAGCCTAAGGGTTCCTGTCTAAAGGGAGATAATTAAAAAGCAGGTAAGTTATGTTAAACTCATTTCAAACATCTTGAATGTCTGTTAGTCCATCTTTCAAGTACTGGAATAGTTTGGATGTTCAATTTATGAAAAAACAAAATTTTCATTTATACAGCAATTATTTACATATATTTTAAAGAAGAATGGAGTTACTAAAGATTGAACAGTCTAATCCCCTGGAAGAGATAGTTGAAGATAACTTGATCAAGGTCTTCAAGATTATGGAAGGGTCTGATAGACACAGGGAAAAGCTTCTAATTGTGAGGACATCCAGAACTAGGGACCACCTATATAGTTACAATAAATCTAATAGGAATACGAGGAGGAACTTCATTACCCAGCGTGTGTGAGTGGAAAGTGAAACTTGCTACCACACAGTACTTGTGGCGAACAGTAAGGAAGCATTTAAGGGGAAACCAGATAACCACATGAGGAAGAAAGAAATAAAATAACACAGTGATGGGATTAGATTAAGAGTGAGAGGAGGATCTTTAGTATAAATAGTAGAATGGATCTGTTGGGCAAATGGCAGGTTGTTTTGCAGTGCTGTTCATTTCATTGTTTGGAATGGGTGGCAGGGAGAGAATTTTTTCAGAGTGTACATAGTAAACTGTTTCTTACTTACGAAAGCAGATTGATAATTATGTTGATCATTTGAACCCAAGTCATCAAGAAGTCAGGGGAGGTGATGGCCTAGTGGTATGACCATAGACTATTAATGCAGAAACTCAGCTCATGTTCTGGGGACCTGGCTGTGAATCCCATGATATGGAGATGCCGGCGTTGGACTAGAGCAAACACAGTAAGAAGTCCTTACCTGTTCTGGCTTACATGTGACTCCAGAGCCACAATAATACAGCTAACTCTCAACTACCTTCTCAAGGGCAACTGGGAATGGGCAATAAATGCTAGCTAACTAACACCACCATGTCCCACAAATGAATAAATAAACCAGAAAGGAATTATTAACTGAGAAAACATTGCTTTGAATTGATAAAAAAAATTAAACTCAAATTCTCTTTTAAGACTTCATAAATGTAACAATCTATTAGCAGTTGTCATAAATATTTTAAAACACAAAGATTTGCTGTGGGGTGGAGGGGGGTACGGTAGTGTGGAAGAAAATATAATGAACACCAGTAGTTAATTATACTGGAAACTATGATTACTCCTGTTCTGTTATTGAAGTTTTGCATAAAAACACCTATGACCACAAGTCCATCAGGCAGTGGTGCACATGTAACATCTTTGAGGTGCTGAGGGGAAAGAGGATGGTAAATCTGTCTGCTTTTCTGAGCAGAGTGTCAAAAGTCATTCGGTGAAATGTTTCATTGCCAGATCTTTCTAACAAGCATCAAGATGTCACGTGGCTGGTGATAAGAAAGGCCCTTCCTGTCAGATCCTTCCTACATTCTGGAGTCTCACTCACTCTGAACTTTGCCCTCAAGATGGCTATTGTGGGCAAGAGACCACTGTTCACCTCTTTCTGCAATGTGTCTTTGCAAACACTCCTGGGAAAGATGCAGTGGCTTTTGTTATGGTTCATTTTAAGCAAATCTGTGACACAGGGTTCTCGTGCTCTATGGGCTGTTCCTCAGGATGCACACAGACTACTGTTGGTGGATCAACAACTCAGTGAAAGATGTTTTCGGTCTGCTAATGCAAAGAATTGCCTTCAACCAAGTGCAAGTATGTTCTATAAAGCTTGGGGCAGTTGCTGTAAAGGTGCAATAAGGAAAGGCCACTCTCGAAGGCCTTTCAACCATAGTAAACTCCTTGGGCTAAATGCTTATCACTTAACATGAATACAAAATTATTGCAGCTGCATTAAGGCACCACAGAGAGAAACATGGCGAATAAAGGAAAATTGAATTTGACTGCATTTTTGTAATTTGCCATTCTGAGATGTTTTGCCCTCGGATTGTACGCTTGACCCGGAATGCATAACGAAAATGGCAGAAGAATTAAACTTGTACAGAGGCACATAAGGATGGAATGTACTGTATGGAACAAGCTGAATTTAATTTTCATGTTGAAAAATCTTGCAAAGTTTTATTACAAATTTTATGAATGAAGCATATTTTTAGAAAAAAACTTGGATATGTCTTTCCTAAAATAAAGTTAGCTTCGTTTACCAATGTTAACTGGAGTCCTTCTTTGCTGTTTGCTCTTGGTGAGCCCTTCCATAACATCATCAATTCTCCAGAGCTCCTTTTGAATCTGTGGGCGTTGCTGATCAATTAACTCCACCTTGAGAGAAAAATAAACGTTATTCTGACAAGCACTGGCATGCATCACACGAAGGGGGAAACAAACAATCTTACATGCTGTCTTTCAATTGTACGTCAGACAGTAGTGTCTGGTTGGCTGCATCACATGCAAGGAAATATAAAATAAGGGCAGCAGTAGGCCATTCTGCCCCTCAAGGCTACTCCACCATTCAATAAAGTCATGGCTGATCCACTTATGTTTTGAGTTTCACATTCCCATCTATAACCTCAAACGCCTTTGCTTAGCAAGAATCTTTCTACCTCCAGCTTAAAAATATTCACAACTCTGTTTCCATTGCCTTCCGAAGCAGAGAGTTCCAAATGCTCAGAGAGAGAAAAAAAAATCTATCCAAGCATTTTAAATCAATGCCCTTTGGTTCTGGACCCACCCACAAGAGGAATAATACAATAGCTGTATCAAAATGGATAGAATAAAAGGAAATTATGGAAAATATATTATGCCTATCATTATACTACACTGGGTATATATTGGTGGGAAAGCATTAATTTATTAGTACAAACATGCCCAGACATCTTGTCCATCTATTAAAATGTAGCCAGTACCTGAACTTCATCACATCTGTCTAGTTGTTCTTGTAAATGGTTTCTTGCCAGAGTTACTTCATACTCTAATTTATCATACTCTTTCCATGTCTTTTCCAGTTCCTAAATCACAAGACAACATAGTTTAAATAGTTTGTTATTACAGACTTCACATGCTGTAGACCAGGCTGAAGCAGTGGCCTTGGTAATTTGTACCAAGGCCACTGCTTTCTGGTACTGAGATTAGCCCAGTAGGAAGTCTCACAACATCTAGTTAAAGCCCAACAGGATTATTTGGTAGCAAAAGCATTTGCTACTAAATAAACCTGTTGGACTTTAACCTGGTGTTGTTCAGTCCAAAGCTGGCATCGCCACATCATGACTGAGATTAGCCACCAGGTGGGGTGCAAGAGCTGACTGTGCCACTTCCTCAGTCTCCCTTTTTAATCCCACCCTCCCGCCACTTTCTTTGGGAATAGAATATCATGTTCAGTGACTCATAGTCAATGATACAGCGAGATGAGGAGTTTGCATCAGCTTAAGCTTGCATCAGGCAGCTCATGAGCAAATTTTACATAAAATCAGAAAAAAATTGCCCTCAAGTGTTTACCCTAATCCATGCAAAATTGTTCACTAACAGTTTAGTGGGAGTTCAATATGTGGAACAACACTGGATAAGCAGACCTGGCCTTCAGCACATAATAGCAAGAATTAGAGGTACAATGGTTGCAACTTACTGCAGTGGCTCTTGATATCTCCCGGCAAGTGCTGAGCAATCCGCTTTGTAAGACATCTCTCTGTGAGGCTACACTTTGCACTATAGTAGGGTTTTCTGCGTTCATTTCAATCTCCTGACTTGCAGCCAGTAACGCCTGTTCAAGTGTATGCTACAGAAGACAAAGCAGGACAGAATATTTCTTGAATTCAATGTATACTGGATATATATGGCAGTGATGGGTCACCTCGGCTAGTGAGTGGGCCGCATAAATATCCCTCCTTCGCCTCAATGGACTGCAAGATTGAAATTGGGCATGGTGACTAACCGTGACCGATGAAGAAGTTTGAATACGTTTAATATATGGAGTCTATTTCATAACAAGTTACAAAAATTGCCTATTCAAATGTTAATAAAAAAAGGCAAGAACAAAATAAATATTTACACTTTGAACTGAGAGAGAGCGCACAACTCTCTCTGTCAATACTCTGTGCATATCACTTCAGTTATACCAGCAGAAAGAAAACTACATGGACAGAAGTCAGTGGAATGTGGCAACTCTGAGTGTGGACATTGGTCAACAAAATGTCTCGTGGGCCACAGTCAACCCAGATAGACCATGTGTCACCCCCGGTCGCAGGTTGCCCACCATTGATATGTCCAGATTGAAGTAATTTAATAATAATTTCTCACTTTCTCCTTGTGCAGCTGTTGTAGTTTCTCCTCTTGCTCATGAACAATCTTATCCTGTTCGCACAGCTGGCTCAGTTTACCCTAAAATATAAATGATAAATATGTTCACAATGAAGGGAAAACACTCTTCCGGAGTAGCACTGACTTTCAACATTAATCATTTCTTTAGGCTTAGCAAATGCTGACTGCATACATCAAGAAAAACATCACCATAAGCATTAATTTCCAATAAGTTTCCAGAACAACTCTCAATCAAGCAAGCCAGCATTCCTTTCTTAGGAAGGTAGCATACAAGTCAAAACCCAGTTTGTAAACCCTCTCCTTCGGTTTATTGAATAGTGCCAGATATACTCTGATTAACAAGCCAATTAAAGAACATAATGTTTAAAATGCTTTAGCGGGTTGACGCTTTGCTTGGGGAAGGGTGATTAGTTTGACATGATTGTAGATTGTGCATACTTCTGGTTTAACTGGGGTGGGTGAACAACCAGCCTACAAGAGATAGGATAGAATGTTTACACATCAATAAAAATGCATGCCTCTGGATTTCATGGCTATGGGTTGGGTTTTGATAGGGTTCAGGAAACTCAACAGCTAAGAATAGGGCCCAAACCATCAGATTCAGCAAATTAGTTGCTTTACTTGCTTCTGAACCATGCTTCTTTCTGCAACATGGCTGCAACCATCTAACAGAGGCCTTCCCAGCCAATAGCAGTCCAGCCTCTCAAACTGATTGGCTGCAAGGGAGCGATGGAAAAAAGTTATGAACAGGTCCTGCTGCTAAATTTAGCAAGGCCTTCAAGTTTCCAAATTTCCAGCCATTGGCATCTGCCACTATCCTTTTTCATAATATTTCTGTGAGAGTAACAGTTGTTTGCTGGGACTATGCTTCTGAGGGAAAAACAAAGAGGTTTGTCTTTCTTCAACCATTTTTTCACCACTCAAAATCTGTAGAACTCCCACTCTTTAGGTAATTCTTCCTATATTTTTGCAAAACTTTTCTCTTGCCACATCTATTTTTCTTTATGAATCATTCATGGATTTACCTCCCTCATTCTTAGCACCATAACCTCTCATTTGTACACTTTCCTCGAAGGTATCATTATGCTCAAATTCCCTATACCCTTTCCTTAACTAAACCATATTTATTTTGTTTAAGGTTAAGCTGCAGGTAATGGAGATATAAATTTCCATTTAAACTACAATGGAAATGAGCCACCCCAGAGGGTAAAAAAAAAACAGATTTAGGGAGAATGGGCATGTCGTATGCACGCAGTAGTGGGAAGATTCTAGAATAGGAAACAAAGCAAAGGCTCGCTTAAGACTGCTATTCATCAAGTTAGTACAGACAATTTTCAGGCTTATACTAGGTAATTAATTAATTTAATTTTAAATAGAATTGAAAAAAGTATTAATGAGTCTTTAATCGCCTGTGACTGCTTTATTGCTCATTGGACCATGGGTAGCACATTGGGCTGTTTCAAATCTACTAAAGCTTGCCCATTGTTCAATGGCTCCTTTACAGGAACATAAAACACCAGCAGTTCATTCAGCTCATCGAGTCTATTCTGCCACTCAACGTAATCTGTGGCTAGTCTGCAACCTGACTCCATTTATCTGCCTTTGTTTCGTATCTCTCAACTCTTGTGGCAAACTAAGATCTCAAAGATCTGTCAATTTGGTTTCAAAATTATCAACTGATTAAAGGGAGTTCCAAGCTTCTGTCCCTTGTCTAAGAAAATGGGCAGCATGGTGGAACACTGGCTAGCGCTGTTGTCTTATATTGCCAGGGGCCCAGGTAACACTTTCTTGAGTGACTGTCTGTGCGGAGTCTGCACATTCTCCCCATGTCTGTGTGGGTCTCCTTCAGTCACTTCAGTTTCCTCCCACAGTCCAAAGGTGTGCAGGTTAGGTGGACTGGATGTGCTAAATTGTCCCATAGTGTTCCAAAATGTGGTGGTTAGGAGATGAAGCGGGTCAAATATGTGGGGTTATTGGGGTAGGACATGGAGGTGGGCCTGGGTAGGATGCTCTGTCAGAGAACCAGTGCAGACTCATTCTACACTGTAGAGAATCTGTGATGATTCTAATTTCACTCCTGAAAGGTCACACTATAATTTTTAAGACTGTACGCCCAACTAGAGTTGCCATCTATGATTAAATATATTTCTGGAAGTTTCATCATATGACTTTCCACCACATTTCAGCCATTAGTCAGCCAACACATCCATCCTTATGACAAACTTCCTTCCTACAACGACAAGCAAGCAAAAAGATTAATGACCTAAATAGATGCTGTCTTTCTCCTCCCAGAATCCAGAATTTTTATATCTGGTGAAGATAAAGGTTCAAATAACATTATATTTTAAAACTTATTTAATTTCCTGAAGATTTTTCTCCAGCGTTGCACAATGTCCTGGAGGGGTGACATCCCCCATGGCATTGCTACCCCCCGCACCAGTATCAATTGCTGACATCGGGGCAGAAGGACCCTCCCGATATGTCTCTGGTGGACTCCAACATGTTGGTCCTTCCCACTCCCTGTGACCCACTCCTTATTCCATTCCTGCACGGCCCCCCTTGCGAATTCTCCCACTTGCATGAACTCCCCTTGCATAGCACCCACCCTACATGAGTTCTTTCCTTCGCATAACCTCCCTTGTGCCTCCACCAATCACCCCCTTGCAGAGCTCCTGCTGCCCAACACCTTTGCAGGATTCTCTCCTGCTCATAAGCCCTGTTATCTTACATAACCACGCCCAACATAGCCCACCTCCCCAATCCACACATGCTTGGCGCTGCCCTGGCACTGCCCAGTGAAGCCCAATCATCTGACAGCTTCATTGGCCTCTGATCCCCCTGCCATGGCCATGTTGCCTGGTTCCCACTACTGGTGGTAAGTAGTGATTCTCCCTAGTGTGATGTCTCACTAGTGGGGTTTGGAAGCAGGTGTGAGAGACTAGGTAAATGCTTTTAACTTTCATTATTTTTGTGTAAATGAACTTTGCATCTTTTCTGGGCGTGAAGTTATTCTCACTGGCATAACAGGACCAAGAGAATACAAGTTCTCACTGACTGCCATTAAAACCCCAAGATAGAAATCACCTTATCATTATAAGACCATAAGACATTGGAGTAGAATTAGGCCACCAAGCCCATGATGTTTGCTCCACTATTCAATCATGGTTGATTTTCTTTTCATCCTTATTCTCCTGCCTTTTCCCCATAACCCCGATCCCCTTATTAAACAAAACCCATCTATCTCTGCCTTAAAGATATTTAATGACCTCGTCTCCTGCGGCGAAAAGTTCCACAGATTCATCACTCTCTGGCTGAAGAAATTCTTTCTCATTTGTTTTAAAGGATTGTCCCTTTAGCCTGAGGTTATACTCTGGGGGTTCTAGTTTTTCCTATTAGTGAAATATCCTCTTCACACCCTCTCTATCCAGGCCTCTCAGTATCCTGTAAGTTTCAATAAGATCACCCCTCATTCTTTTAAGTTCCAATGAGTACAGACCCAGAGTCCTCAACTGTCCCTCACATGACAAGCTCTTCATTCCAGGAATCCTTCTTGTGAACCTCCTATTGGCCCTTTCCAAAGCCAGCGCGTCCTTCCTTAGATACGGGGTCTAAAACTGATCACAATACTCCAAATGGGGTCTGACCAGAGCCTTATACAGCCTCAGAAGTACATCCCTGCTCTTGTATTCTAGCCCTCTCGACATAAATATTAACATTGCATTTGCCTTCCAAACTGCCAACTGAACCTTCACGTTAACCTTAAGAGAATCTTGAACAATGACTCCCAAGTCCCTTTGCGTTTCTGATTTCCTAAGCATTTCCCATTTAGAACTTTGCTTCCATTCCTCCTTCCAAAGTGCATAACCTCACATTTTCCACATTGTATTCCATATGCCACTTCTTTGCTCACTCTCCTAAACTGTCGAAGTCGTTCTGTAGCACCCCTGCTTCCTCAACACTACCTGTCTCTCTACATGCCTTTGTATCATCTGCAAACTTAGCAACAGTGCCTTCAGTTCCTTCCTCCAAATCATTAACGTATATTGTGAAAAGCTGTGGTCCTAGCGCTAACCCCTGAGGCACACCACTAGTCATCAACTGGCATCCTGAGAAAGACCCCTCTCTGCCTTTAATTTCTCCGTTATCCTTATATTGTTACTTTTGTTGTTTCTGTTCTTGATTTTCGATATCTGGCATGCTGACCTCTTTGGAGACGACAAATATAAATGGCAAGTAATTATTCCTCTATTTCCTTATCATTGACAGCATCACCATTATAATGCCTCATTGATGTCTCTTGTCTCCTTCAATAATCTGCAAGAAATATCATCTCGCCCAGTATATGCAATAGTTTTGGGTTCTTTTAGTTCCAACTTATTTATGTATCATTGCCCGTGGAGCCCTGAGACAAGGCAGAATCTTCACTGTCTTGTGCATATCTTTTATCGGAACAAACTTGCATCATTCAGGGCCATGAGATCACGTTGCAGCTGTACAAAATTCTGGTACAGCCGCACGTGCAGTATTGTATACAGTTCTGGTCATCGCATTATAAGAAAGATGTGGAAGCATTGGGAAGGGTGCAGAGAAGGTTTACCAGGATGTTGCCTGGTATGGTGGGAAGGTGTTATGAGGAAAGCCTGAGGGACTTGAGATTGTTTTTGTTAGAGAGGAGAAGATTAAGAGGTTACCTAATTGAGGCATACAAGATGATAAGAGGATTAGATAGGGTGGACAGTGAGATCCTTTTTCCTCAGATGGTGATGGCTAACCCGATGGGACATAGCTTTAAATTTGAGTGGTGATAAATATAAGATAGATGTCAAAGGTAGGTTCTTTACTCAGAGGGTAGTAAGGGCGTGGAATGTCCTGCCTGCAGCAGTCGTGGACTCACTAACTTTAAGGGCATTCTAATGGTCATTGGATAGGCATATGGATAATATTGGAATAGTTTAGATTAGAGGGTCATTAGATTGGTTCCACTGGTTGGCGCAACATTGAGAGCTGAAGAACCTGTACTGCACTGTAATGTTCTGTGTTCATTTTCTTGGTTTCTTCCCTCTGTCTTTTTACTGCTCATCTTACTCTTTTCAATAAATACTGAAAGAATTTACACTTCTGCTTCATGTTTGTACTTAGGATGAATAAAGAGAATAAAAAGTAGAATTTTTTTAAAAAGTTGCTACGCAGCCAGATAACATTGGTAACAAGTAGTAGTCGGTGACTAGGTTTGTAATATTGCAATCCCATTCAGTTGGAGCAATACAATTTTTAGGGTAGCCCAACGACTTCTACGTATTATAAAACCACAGAATCCCTACAATGCAAAAGGATACCATTTGATCCATGGAGTCTGCACCAACACTCTGGCAGAACATCCCACCCAGGCCCATCCTTCTGTCCTATCCCTATAACCCCACTGCTAACCAACATATCTTGGGGCACCAAGGGACAATTTAGCATGACCAGTCCACCTAATCTGCACATCTTTAGGCTGTGAGAGAAAGCTCACAGAAACACAGGGAGAACATGTAAACTCCATACAGATAGTCACTCAAGGCTGAAACCGAATCTAGGTCTCTGGCACTGTGAAGCCATGCTGCCCTTAAGTAATACTGGTGGTTGTTGTCTTGTCTCTGAAGACTCAGAGAGAGAACATGACATTACACCAATTTCCCAAAGATAGCAGAAGGAATTGATCTCAGCCAGACTTCAATTTTCTGCATGAAGGAAAAAGGGAAGAGTGGACAGAAATAGTAAACTATGAAATTTTTTGGCAAACCATGCTTCACATTTTGAAATTGGTGTGCTCAATCAATTAATTGAGAGCCATCAAATAAACCTGACAGAAATAAAGCATTCTCAGTATCTATGAGTAATTTTGTACTTTATGAGTTCTATTAGGAAGGCACATGTTTAAAAAAAAACAGGTTATGTAATAGTTTACACAAAATTGCACCAAGTATTTAAGCTATCGAAATTTAAGTTAAAAATCTGCAGCATGTCCTTAAAATATAATTTGAAAATTTACCACAACCTACTAAAATACCATAAATCAGAAACTTAACTAGCTAAAAGGATTGTAAAATATTATCACCTACATCAATGTCCAGGTTTTCACGTCTGTGGCTGTACAAAGTTTCTCGATAGTCATCCTGTTGGGCCAACTAGAAAAACATGAATAAGAAAAAGTGATAGTGTTAAAATCTCAATAGATTAACTGAAGAAGGGAAGACCAGCAATCTGGTGCTCCCAGCAGTTAGCCAAACTTGAAAGGAGTTTTGAAGACAGGGCGAGGACATTATAACGCTGATTCTTCAATCTATGCTTAGTTCAAACAAAGTTTCCAGTGGGATCATGGGATTGGTGAATTTAGCTTTGGAGTTGAAAAAACAAATAATTTTGCTTTGAAATATGGAAGTTCAGGTTATCTTTGCTGAAAAAGATATGATGATATTACTCCACAGAAAATAATGTTTTTCAGAGATAAAGGAATGCTCAGCAAAAGGTTATAGAATGCATTCTAAGAAAAATTACACATTACACTCAAAATGGAAAAAAGATTAACATGTTGAAACTGGGTTCTTTGAAAAATAATGCACAGTTGCAAAACGCACTTGTATATTATTCTTTGGCCTGAAATTTGAATGGAATTGCTAATCTGTGTAGTGACAAATTGGAGGCCAACATTCAAAAATCAAAGGAAAATACAGATGCTCGAAATCTGCACTAACTGTAGAAGGTACTAGAAATACTCCGCAGGTCAGGTACATCTGTAGAGAGAGAAACAGAGTTAACATTCTTCAGCAAATTCAAAAAATTAACTCTTTTTCTCTCTACAGATGCTGCAAGCCCCACTGCATATTTCCAGCAGCTTGTTTGTATTTCAAAAATCATATCACGACATAACATTTTTATAGTTGAGTATCTATAACATAAAATTTATGAACCACTTCCTTAACAACAACAACAATAATCTACCTTTTACCATCACATCTCAAATGATGAAGTAAAAGTTAGGGTTTGCCAAACCCATGATGGCAACAGTATCGCAAACAGTGTGGTCAAATTTAATGCAAACTGCTCAACAGTAACGTGATCCATTATGATTTCTTCTTCAGGTCTATAGAGCAGAGAGTGCAGAGTTCCAAGTGGCAAGATGTAGTAAACAGTGTCTTATCTTTGACAATATTATAACAATGAGTTAAATCACATTGCTATATAGCAACCAGCAATAAAGTGAAAACTTTTAACATGCTCCAAAGCTATGAAATAATAGCAGTGCTAAATTCAACTGATAAGGTGCTGAGAAAATGCCACAAATTTGTAACACGTAGTTCACATTTTAAAAGGTATATAACATGCCGGAAAGATAAAAGACTGTACATTCCATCCGCATCATTTTAATACTATTTGAAAAATCTATTTTTTATTGGACAACCATAAGCAGTAAATTCAGATTCTAAATGCAGTGTAAAGTACACTTCATGTCTGCAAGTTGCCATAAAACAGGTAAAGGAAAAAAGCAATGCAAATTGGAAATAAAAATATTCTGTGCTAGGCACACAAAATATACTGGTAACATGTCTCATACCCAATTATTTTGCTTTAAGGTTTATGTTGTTGCTGTTGAATGGCCAGCCAACTCCTATAGCGTATTGCACGTAATTAGAACTGGTTAATTTCACCCCCTCAAGTGAACAATTAACTATGGATGACAGAATATTTACACAATGATCTCACCACACTCATATAACTGTTTGTTGTCTTAAATCAGTCATCTCACTGAAGTATTATTCAAATAAATATGACTTATACCCATTTTTAAAATCCGAGTTGTAGTTAACGTCGAATGCGCCTCCTTTTCATTCCTTTAACTGCATTAAACATAAATCAATTTTATAGAAGAAGGTGTTCAACTACAAAAGCAGCCGGATTGCTTCCTGTTTACTACGAAAGAATTGCAGTCTAGTTAACCCTCGGGTCTTTTTTTTAAACTGAAGAAACCTGAGGCTTCCATCTCACTATCCCAGTTTTATCTGGGCTGTTAGCACACTTGACTTTTAAGGGTGAAACTACACTTGCTTAAAACACAGCCATAAATCAGATTCTGAGTTATTAATCTGCAATACTTAATCCAAGAAACAGGATAGTCTCTCAAGTTATAGTCACTTACAATTTCTATTAGGAAGCACGTGGAGTATTGACATTCTCAGAATAAATGTCTATAGCATCACAAACATATCTTGGATCTTATCTTACGCATACATAAATCGAAGAAAGAATGAACACAAACTACATCATTTCTGCTTCTTCTGCTGTCATACACTATTTACAATTAAACATGCCATCACATCTGCCATGCAAAAACACTGAGCAATGTTGAAGAAAGACACAGTAGGGAAATATATTTGTGATCAACTTCAGGTTACTCCGCAGAGACACATTTAGGGTATATGAGTGAGGGTCGGTGTATGAATAAGCAGCAGTGCTATATTTGTACTTCAGTAAAATTTTACAAAATAATTATGCTTTTGTTTATTTGAAAAGCAACTTGAATTTCAAAACAAAATGAACTAGAAATATTTGGCAACAGAATTCCAGTCAAGCTTTAGTTACCTCAGGGTGAAGGCCGGCCCACATTTATATATGTTAGGAACCCATTTCACTAATTCATTTTGGTTTGATTTATTACTACAACAAATCAGTGAATTCTTTTTCTCATGTTTGATTTCATTTCCTGCTCCAGATGAGATTAGATTCAGTCTGGAGCTTATCAGCCTTGTTCATATAATTGCAAAACCAGATCTAAAACATATGGGAGCATCTTTAGCAGAAATTGCAGTAAAGCATAACATATCTTGTGGATGGTAAAATAAGCCATGCCAACACTATTCCAGCATGGGTCAAATGCACAGATGAATGTCATTGAAGTAAATGAGAACTCTAGGGTATGATTTAAGTGCAATAAACTGAAAGCTGCCATACACAGGGCTCTGTGATTAAGCAAAGCAACCAATATGCAAGACCTTACTTGCTTGTATACTTGTGGCCTTGGTGCTGAGTTCTCAATCATAGTGTGAACCGAGGCGATTAAAGGTTCATTTTCTTTCATCTATTTCAAATCAGGAGGAGCATACAGTAAACATCAGTTTACAGCATGGCTGGATTTAAAAGATGAAACAGTGATTATAGCTCCTGCTTTTTAGAGTAGATACCAAAGCCTTTTGCAAGCATTATACACCAAACTGAAAAGGTTACTCTAGGGATATCAGAAATATTAAATTGAAAATGAAAATCAGTTTACAAGTCTGATTAGAAAATTCTGTGGTCAACACTTTAGTAGGAATTAATCAATTGGGTTTTTTTTTTAGCAAATTTGTAACAACTCAACAGGCTTTTGTTTATTTTAAAGGAATAATATTTTCGGCATAATACTGTGGTGAAATGCTTGAAACTCAGGCAAAATATTTCCTTTTCCTGCAGTAAGAGGTAAAATATGGAACTTCCTAGTTTACCTTTTTTTAATATCTAAGCACTGAAAACCAAAGATTTATTTTATGGAGCTATAACTGATTCAATAATATCATCTCTTACCTCCCACAACAGCCAAAAGTTTATAAACAAACAATTTTTTGAGAAAGAATCATTACAAAATCCTAAATGCTAACAGAAAATGCATGTATACATACTGATGTATCTCAGTCCTTCCAGTAGGAGATTTTACAAGATCTCCTTTCTATGATTAGACATATTTTTGATGTTAGACAAAAACCTCTCTGCAAATTATCTGCTCACAGGCAGCTGATGAAAGTATAACCTCTGGGTATAATGAAGGACTATTACACAACAACATGTATGTACACAAATCTTGGTAACATAGTGTGCTTTAATGTTTTTGCATTGAATTGAAATTGTAATTGTAATCAACATTTAAAGATCAACTACAATGTATGTTGACAAAATAATGTTGCAGTTTAATACAATATTATTTAAGAACAAAACAGCATGGGAAACTGGCCCTTCGGCCCAACAAGCCCGTGCCGCCACCTCGACGTTCCCACTTCTATCCATGATTCCTGTCTATGTTTATAGATCAATGCATTGGAACCAAATTTGATACAATTTTGGGAGAATTTGTTCTGCTAATCAGCCTAAGAGCACATCTTTGGGATGTGGGAGGAAACCGGAGTACCCGGAGAAAACCCACGCAAGCACGAGGAGAATGCACAAACTCCAACAGACACAGGCCCAAATCCATGTATCTGCACAGCACAGCGACAGTCACTGAGCTGTTGTGTTGCCTATCAAATGGTCATTGAAAAGATTAAAATAACAAACCAAAATTAATTCAAGACACCAGGCGTAATCGTCACCTTAGTTTTACTATGAACGTCAGGGTGATTTTTGGGTCAACCCAGATATGAGTAGCAATGTCCAGAAGACATTGAATTGTAAACCACCTCTGTGATCACTGTCCATTGGTAGGTGGGAAGGCGAATCGGGATTGTGCTTGTGTGCACAGGATTCAAAAGGCTAATGACAACCTTTAAAGTGGTTACACAGGAATTTATACTGTATTGATTTGGAGGGCTACTTCTTTGGAGGCCTTATTGTGTTATGGAAGTTTCCTCAAACAACTACCAACAATCTCTTTGCCAAGAGCTCTATCGTCAATATCAGTCACAAAAGCCTACTCCAGCCATTACAGGCCTTTGCCGATGGTTGACCTCAAGATTGTGGCTTTATAATACTGCATACAAGTTAGCTGAGTGCTCATTGTCGCCTGCCTCCTTCATAATACCATGTTTCAGATGTTGCATATGACCCCTCTACTGTTGGCAAATAGCCACTGAAGACACAAGACTTCTCTCAAATGCCTCCTTAAATACTTTAACTGCCTTCCTGTGCTGTGGGGCTGGCTGCTGACAAGATCTCCAGCACTTCCCTTGGGAAAGGTAGAAGAAGGTGGGAAAGGGTCAGAACACCTACCCAATATCTCTGAACACCTATCAGCCTCCAAATCCACCTCAATGGCCTGGGAAAATTCCCTTCATTAAGTGGTCATCAATCTTCAATCATCCAAACGGCTTCTTAAGCTTCTATTACTCACCTTTGTTTCAAACAAAAAATCTCAAATAGGCAGTTTAAAGCAGTAGGAGCTGAGCTTCTCCAGGAAGTTCTCTGTAGTGCCTAAAAATGGTTTTACTTCGGTGAAATTGTTCCTGTCAAGCAAGTCATCGTTACATTCCAAACTGCTGTTATTTGGTTCAATTTACAGAGAATGGGGGCATTGACAAGAGATGCCAAGTGACAAAGCATCAGAAACCTACACTGGAAACAACAGCAGATAATTTCATAATTCTCGCCATTTGGAATAAGGGTTATTTGTTACCAGGCCAGTTGAGGTATTCTTGGTGGCACACAAAAGTAAACCATACACTGGGAAATGAAAGATGATGAAAAATGAATTTTCTAGTATTCCCACCTGGTAATCCAAATACACGAGGTTTCTTTGAAGGTGATGAATAAGGATATCACTCTAACAGGCAGCAATAAAGAAGAACAGAGAATGTAAAATAAGAGAGAAACAACAGCAGAATATAATCATTTGAAAAGGAGATACTGGAATTTAAAGAAACATTCACTGACACAAGATTGCATTTGTGTCAGTCAATTCATGAAACAGCAGCCCAGTTATAAGTGAAAAAGCGAGTTTATACACTTGTTCAAAAAGTACATTAATCAGTCTTGATTAAGAAGAACATGAAAAGGAAGAAATTGCAAGGTTATGGAAAAAAGACAGGAAATCGGAAATAATTAGTAGCTCCTTCAAAGGCACAGGCATGATGGATTAAATGGATTGCCTTAATGCTGTATGATCTCTTTTTTAAGTTAATCCATAGAATCCCTATAGTGCAGAATGAAGCCATTTGACCCATTGAACCTGCACCGACCATTATCCCACCTATCACTATGTATTCGCCCTGCTAATCCCTTGACGCTAGGGTCAACTTAGCAAGGCCAATCCACCTAACTCACACATCTTGGGATTATGGGAGGAAACCCACTCTGACACAGGGAGAATGTGTAAACTCCACACAGACAGTAACCCAACCTGGGAATTGGACTCAGGGCCCTGGCACTGTGAGACAGCAGTGCTAACCACTTGGCCACTGTGCTAGTTTTAATAAAGTTTTTTGGAAGTAATAGACTACTTAAAGGTGATTAGTATTCAGTTGGGTGAAATGAGCACAAGCAGCACAACAGGTTCGGTTGTTTAGTACAAAATTACATAAATAAGACATTTCTCTCCCATATGCAGTTCATAGCACAAGAGACATACACAGTCAGGAACAAAATCAGTTAAGTTCAGCATTGAGTTTTAAGTATATTTATATTATCCAGATGTAACTTCTATTTTAAAGAGAAAAAACATGCTTAACCCTATGAGCATGGAGACCATCACACATAATCTTACTGGTTAGTGCCGGAAGACAATTTCAACAATTTCAAAAGCAAGCTATTAATTTTTGTAAAGTCTGATGAAATCAGTAAAGGATGGAGCAGTTTTCCATTTTTATATTCTGCAAAAAGATTAGAAATTCAATCACATCGAACAGGTGTCATGAAAGGACAGCCATTGATAAATATTTCAAGTTAAAATAAAATCTTGATGAGCACAACAACCACACAAATCAGTAATGGATGAACAGACTACAGGACAAAGGTTATGGAATATAAGATCATTTTACAGCTGACCTTGGGATTTGCGTCACTGAGATTCAGCTGCACAAGCTGTGCTGCTGTGTGCTCCCGGATGCTGTTCAGTTCTGCTTGCTGCCGCCTCAGCTTGATTAGCAGCAGTGTCAGCTCCTCTGGCTGCAGATATGCAGTTTGGGGAGCCAAAAAAAAGGGGGAAAACAACATTAATTTGTTAAGTGGATTATCTGAAAGTGCATGGATCTCTGAAAAGTAGAAGCAGAACTAAATTAACCAAATATTAACACCAGGCTTCACAGTCAGGATGAAGAGCATTATAGATTAAACTGTCATAACATCTAATCATTTTTTAGCAGGTAGTTGTGTGCCAACAGCGAGAGATATCTGGATACAATTCACAACGAATTGCTTTTCTTTTTAACCCATGTGCAGGTGCAAAACCAGAAAAGAATCAATGTTTATACAAAATCAAGAAGCTCTTTCAAAACACAAGGAGGTGCCTAACTTCTCTGGACACATGCCAGAGCATGTTACATGCAACCCATCAAAAACTGGTCAAGCATAATTCCTCCAGGGGAATTTCTTTTGAGACTTGACTGCAATAGATCCAGTTAACATTTTTACTGAAACGCATCTTGCACATTTGAAGTTCTTTCACATTTTGTAACAATATTTGAAGTCAGTGCATTGTTTTCCCAGTGATCAAATGAATGGGGTCAAAGATGCCACTTTTATTCAGATGACCAGTGGAAGATATTGATTCATTACATTGTTAATACCAAAATCCAAACCATCTCAATATTGAAAATTCATTCAAATTTCTCCAAAATATCTTTCATATTCTTTGGTCCGCATCATAAAGAATTTAACTTGACTACAATGAATTCTGGATGAGAATTTGTCAGTTCTCGTTAGAGATCACATGCAACTAAACATCAGGTGGAGGATTTTTCCTGTAAATCAATCAACCAACACTGCTGCATATTTTCAACAGTCATAGGTTATATACTTTTGGCTTTGAAGAAAATAGAAATATGTAAAACAAATCATCACCTACTTTTTTTTTGGCTCAGGACTGAAAACAACTTGCCCAATAATAAATACCTTTCCAGCTTTTCTTGAGTTGAAAGAACAATGCAGCAAACTTGCACTGATGTATTACCTATCATGACTGGAGAACATTTCAAAGTTCTTTACGGCCAATGAATTATTCAAGAAGTACTATTGTGATACACAGAAATGTGGTGACATGTGTGCACAGACCAAAGTCCCACCAACATTAGGGAGAAAAAATAAGACAGGTAATGCATTTTAGTGATATTAGTTGAGGGATAAATAAATATCAGTCAGGACATGCAGACAACTTCTCTGCTTTACTTCAAACAGTGTCAAGGGATCTTTAGTGCTGTGCAATGAACACCTTGGATTATTGTCTTATCTGAAACTCAGTATCTGTGACAGTCCAGCACTTACTCTGTACAGCACTAAAATGTCAACCTAGATAATGTGCTTAAGTTTCTGACGTGGAGCATGAACCCTCAACCTTCTGATATTAAACAAGAGGACATTTAGAAGAATGCTGCCAAGGGTTGAAAATTGCAGCTATGAAGAACGACTGAACAGGTTATGGTTGTTTTCCTTTGAACAGAGGAGGCTGAGGGGTGACCTAATAGAGGTATTCAAAATTATGAGCAGCCTAAACAGAGTAGATAGGAAAGATCTGTTTCCCCTAGCTGAAGAGTCAATTACCAGGGGCCATAAATTTAAGGTGATGGGTAGAAGAGTTAAAGAGGACACAAGAGAAAATATTTTCACCTAGAGGGTAGTGGGTACCTGAAATTCACTGTATTTAAAAAATATCTGGATCTGCACCTGAACTACTGTAACCTGAAAGACTTCAGACCGGATGTTGGAAGGTGGGCTTAAAATGACTGATCAGCTTTTTTTGTTTGATGCAGACATGACTCACTGAATTGCTTCTTTTAGCACCATAACCGCTCTCTGGTTTTAAGGATAAAAACAGAAAAATTTCCCAAGTCAAAATATCCTGATTTCATCGTTCCCTTTCAGAATTTTATACGATGGGAACTCAAAGTCAGAATATAGGCCCAAAAGTTTGCAACCTGAACAATTCCCCATTTATTGCGAACAGGAAATCATTAAAGCTAAGAATCAGGCAAATTCTACATTAGGAGGGGGTTTACCCATAACCTATCCTGTCCTCTGTGTGTGCAGAGCCAATGTTGGGTGCAAGTCATAGGAGGATTTTCAGAATCTCATTCAATGACCTTTGATTGATCAATATAGCTCTTGTTAAAACAAACTTCTCCAAATCAAGCTTTAAAAAAATGGCCTGGAGCATTTCTGCAATTTTTCTAGTCACTTCTTTAAAACCAATGAGCTTAAATCTCCATTTCCATCCCAACTTTATGTCAAAGTCTTTTTTTAGGATTGCATTTCTTTTAATTAACCTTCACAAGTTAAACTTATGGCAGGTGAAAAGTTAATTTCAGCAGAGCTTAAAACAGAAATTTTGTCCCAGTAACTTCTAAAATAAATTTTCCCAGAAGATTACAAGCAGAGAATAGATACTCATTTGCCATCCAATGCAGCAGCAGAGGTAATTATACACAGCACCAAGCATATGCAATGTCAATCTGTACTTTTGTTACTATTGAGGTTAGCCAAAAAAAAAAACAAATCTATCAAAATCCAGGCTGTCCTGACATGATTCAAACTGGGTCACCTCTTATGAATCACTTATTGAAAGCTAAATGTAGAAAGGAATTTTTTTCACACTGACAACAAACAAAGCATTGTTTAATCAATTATTTGTCTTATTTTATTGGAGATAAAATATTCTAGCATTCACGACAAATGAGTCTGTCAAACTGAAACAGTGTAAAGATATGTTAGAGAAGGAAAGGGAAATGAATGAAACAATTTTCAAATAGCATGCTTTCAATTTTTAGACTGAACAAAACCAACAAGAAAACACTGGTCTTGATTTTGTGGTCTACAACAAAGCAATGGCGCCCATCCCTTAGTGAATAAAGTTGATCACAAAGATTGAGTAATTTCAAAGGTGCAAACTTCACTTTTCCTGACAGCAGTTTCTATCTAGCACCAAATCCAGGGAGCACTAGGTATCCAGCAATGACAATGAATAGCAGCCAATTACATTTAAGTATTCTCCCAGACAGCAAACCAGGGTGAAAAATGTACTGGCTAACCTTGATTTTTTATAAATTTTACAGGGAACAAAATAACTAATTGGAGCATACTTAAAATGTGAAACATCTTTAACTTAAAAAAATATAAATCTGCAACCATCAGATTGAAAAAAAAATAAACGTTTTCCAAGGTCAAAGACATTAAGCAACAAGAGTTATGAATTAGTATAATTAAAAAGTTATATTTCATTAATAAAGTATAACTTTGAGGGTTATCAACAATATTATAGTGTAACAGGAAATACTTTCACCAGTTCAATGACTTTTAATTGATGGTAGGCTGTGGGGATTTCAACAGGACACCCTACGGAGAAGATACTGTAAGCTAACAGAGGTCATTTGCTGATTGCTTTTTGGGATGTGTTCTTCCATTATGAATGAGAATGCTGTAAACTGTATGGTGGCATGCTTATAAGTTTCTAGATGAATGCCACCTTTTCTAAGTTTTTACTTCAGGCTATTCTTAAGTGATTTGTTCTGTACCCTACTGACCTTGTTCTTGTAAACAGTTTGTTGCACGTACGGCTTTAGAACTAAAATGCTAGCCATGTTATTCACAATTGCAATGCTGGTATATGATTATACCATTTCAGAGTTCATCAACTTCCTTAATTCTTAACAATATACTATGCACGTTTCCAATATTTTGCATGACAATTGTAAAAAGGCCAGGGTTCACACTTGTAGTTGAATACACACAGCTTTGTCTTTGGTTTGGAACATTTAAGAATGTCCAGATTTGGGTTAACTATGAATCATATTGCCTAGGAAGACATTATGAGAAGCACAACAGCTACGAGATCTGATTTGTTGCAAGGTTGTTCCAACCGAATCTAGTATGTAACTTGGGTTTTTTTTCACGCAAGTAATTGATCTGCAGCACAAACATGACCAATGGCCTAACCAATATGCCGTAGCTTAACTTTCCGGGCAGGTGCATTACTAACAGTGAATAAAAGGTCACTGCACTTTGATCAAAATTAGAAATACTGTCTGAAATTATATATGTTAACATGCTTGCTGACATCTATTATGGGATCAAACAGAACAGCTACAAAAGAAAACTAGTTGAAAAGGCTAGGGCAATTATATTTTGCATTATTAGTTACAGAAACTTCATTATTTGAGCTGTCACCATCAATTCCTGTGCCTACACAGTTGTGGAGTTCGGTTCCATGACGATGAACTAATCAAAAGAATCTATCTCAGCAGCTTCCAGATTTTATGCTGCAAACAAAGTTTAAGGCCCTTGTAATAGGCATCAATCAATGCATTGCTCTTGCAGCAAATCATAATACGAAAGCAAAACATTGACTCTTGCCAAAGCAAAATGAACAGAATACAATGGCATTATTTGCAGGAGACACACTGCAGGTAGAATCTTACTCAGATCCTGCAGCCTTTCACCCACATCCTGAGCCCCTTATTGGATAGGCAATTGGGGCAGTCTTCCTGCAGTTTCTGGGGATTGGAATGGAGAGGCTTTTGATCCACCATCACACTTTTACACCCCCAGGGCTTCTTCCCAGTGAAAGATCGGATTAAGAGAAAAGATTCCAGAGCAGCAGATTCAGAAACCGCAGGAACACCACAGCATTATAAATTTGAAGAAAATGTCGAAACTAACTATATGAATATTTGGAAGCACGAAAGCATGTAGAAGTTGTCTGAGTCAGGCTGCTCAGTGACTACAAGCAGGAGTAGTGTGTTGCACGAAATGTCAATCGCTGTCTGCATTTAGTTTTCAAATTGGTTTTGGATGAATACAAATTAATAAGGATTCACAGTTCTGCTCTGAGTGTGCGTTAAAAAGATGGCTGCTATCCGGTTATGATGATTTGAACAGTGCCATTTTTGGCCCTGGAATCTGCTACCTGTCACTCCAAATGACATCACAGAGCAGCATGCTCGGGGCACGCCAGTGGCAGGAACCACAGTCAAAGTAAAATTCTGCAAATGATGAAAATCTGAAATGAAAACAGAAAATGCTGGAAATGCTCAGCAGGTTAGTCAGCATCTGTGAAGAAAAAAGACTTAACAATGTCTGTTCAAGTTCTGATGGAAGGTCACAGATCTGAAACATTAATTATTTTCTCTGTCTGACGTGCTGTGTATTTCTAGCATTTTGTTTTAATTTTTCCTGCAGTTCAGTGACTATTAATTTATCAACTGTTCTAGTTTGTACAGAACTAACCATGCTTCAGGCACTGTGTGCCTTTGGGCAGTTTTCTACATTAAAGGCACTGTATAAATACATACAAACATCCAAAATAGGAGCAGAGGTAGGCCGTTCAGCCCCTTGAGCTTGCTCCAAGATTCAACAAGACAATTTTGTTCTGTTTGTGTACATTCCCATTTACCTCTGATAACCCATTTTTTTTTTGTCTAATAAGGATAAGTGCCTTCAGAATACTGGTGTCATGCAACCTTTTTAAGGGGGGAAAAAAAACTCATCTCTATTCTATAAGGGTGACCCCTAACTTTAAAACAGTGCCTCGTAGGTGGGATGGCATGACGGCACAGTGGTTAGCACTGCTGCTTCACAGTTCCAAAGATCTGGATTCAATTCCCAGCTTGGGTCACTGTCTGTGTGGAGTTTGCCCAAGCAAAATGCACAGAATAGCATCATTTGCAGGTTGGATCTTACCCAGAGCCTGAGTACCTTGCTGGGTAGGCAATTGGGGAACTGTACTCTGTGTCTGTGGGGGTTTTCTCTGGCTGCTTGTTTCCTCCACAATCCAAAGATGTGTAGGTTTGGTGCATTGGCCATGCTAAACTGCTGCTTAGTGTCCTGGGTTCCATAAATTAAAAGGATTAGCAGGGTAAATATGTGGGGTTATGGGCATAGGGGCTGAGTGGGATTGTTGTCAGTGCAGCTTCCTTTTGCACTGTAGGGTTCTATGATTCTATAATTCTGAATTCACCCACGAGAGCAAACATCCTTTTCCCACATCTACCTTGTCAAAACCATTGAGGATCTTATCCACTTCAATTAAATTACCCCTGACTTTTCTAGGCTCCAGTGAAAACAAGCCCAGTCTGTCTAATCTTTTTTCACAAGAAAACACGCTCAATCCAGGTATCAATTTAGTAAACCTCCGCAGAACTGCTTTTAATGCATTTGCATTCTTCCTTAAAAAAGACCAAATGTGCACCCAGTCTAGAAAGTAAAGTTTATTTATTAATTACAAGTAGGCTGACATTCACACTGCAATGAAGTCACAGTGAAAATTCCCTAGTCACCACATTCCAGCACCTATTCAGGTACATTGAGGGAGAACTTAGCATGGTCAATCCACCACAAGTTTGGAGTGTGGGAGGGAACTGGAGCAGCCAGAGAAAATACACATAGACACAGGGAGAATGTGCAAACTTCACACAGATAATAACCCAAGCCAGGAATTGAATATGAGCCCCTGAGAGACAGCAGTGCCGACCACTGTGCAGCTGCTATTAGGTAGGATACTCTCAGAAAAATTCTAATTGCATAAAAACTGGAGTAAATCCTGCTTTTTTTTCAGTGGCATTTTCAAAATGAATCCCCCACAGTCTGCGCGCTGCCAAGTGCACAAGTGCCAATATGATTAACTGTGACATGTGCAGTAGCCCCACACTCCTGGCCTCCTGATCACTCCATCGCTGGGCCCCATGGCCCAGCCTCAACATTTCTCCCTCCCATCACAAGCAGGCCAGCCCCCTTCTGCATCCCTGATGACCAGCCCTGCTCCGTCATCACTGAGTGTAGAGTGCCAGCGGGACCACCCCCTCATCTCCCACCCAGAGCCCCTGCTGTACATGCTCAGCCCTTATAGGCCTCGTCCAGTGGGCAATGCCAGGGTGCCAGTGCCAAGGAATCCCTCCTGGGGAGGGTTCCAATGAGCGAGCGTCCCCCTTCTTCACATAGTGCAGATTGAAATCACCAGTGGAGATTCTGGAGGGTAGAAAGGAGGGGGGGGGTGTGGGATAGGAGAAGGGTGGTGGGGGGGGGGAGATAAAGAGGGTGGGGCGGGAGAGAGAAAGACGTTGGGTCACCAAGTTCTTCTTCTCTCTTCTATTTCCTGATTGCAGCTATTATTGAAGTGCCTTTTGTACCGTCAATAGTGAACACAGAAGCAAAACATTTGTTCACGGCATCCATCATTTCCTTCTATCTATTAACTACCCGCTGTCATTTTCTAGAGGATCAACACTCACTTTTCTAGCTTCTTTCTTTTTTAAATGCCTGTCGAAACACTTGCTATCTATTTTTACATTTCTAGCCACCCCTCCCTCTCATACTCTAATTTATTTTTTCTGATTCATCTTTTAGTCATACTTTGCCTTCATATTCTGACTAATCATTTGCCCTGCCACTTGTATTTGCTTAGTGATATTATTTTTCCTTCACCATGAATGGAGGGTCCTCCCCTTAGAATTAGGAGTATTTTGAACTATCCCCTTGAATGTCTGCCAGTCTTTCTCTATTGATCTATCCAGCCTAAATATCTTAGTTCACTTACCTAGCTCAGCTTTCATGACACATAGTTGGTCTTATTTAAGTTTAAAATATTAGTTTTAGAACCACTCTTCTCAAATTTAATCACACTGTGATTGCTGCTAGCCAGGGGTGCCTTTACTCTGAGGTCATTAATTACAGTATACCAAGTGTAACATAACCTACCCTCTGGCTGGTTCCAGAACATGCTGCTATTGGACCTGAAAAGCATTTTAAGAACTCCTCACTAAGGCTAATACAGCCAATCTGATTTTCATCAGTCTATATGTGGATTAAAGTCACTCATATTATTGTTGTTACTTTATCACAAGCACCCAATATTATTGCCATTCACAATATAAAGTAAAAGTTAACTTTCTAAAAGTAAAAGGTAACTTGGAAACTTCTGGAAAGAACAGAAATTTCAGTCATGCAGAACTGACGATCACTAATGGGATTTTGTAAAAGCTTGGAACAGATTATTTTTCTTAAATCAGGTGGGAGTATAGCCAAAGACTCTATGCAACACATTGCTGCACATCTCCCATTACAATCTGACACCACTTCATTCAGTAAGAAGTGGATCAGGTTTTCCACACATTGAACTTCTTTTGCAACTTTGTTGCAGGGAAGCTGGAAACATATTTTCCAATAAGGCATTGCATACAATCAATGTGGAGAACTAATCAATATGGGATATGAAGTTAACAGCAAGCAGCAGTAAGTGTATTAACAAGAACTAAAGCCCGAGGACAATTTTCCTCATTAAAACAAAATGAATTGTCAGCTTATTGAGAAAAAGCAATATCTATGTTATATAGAGGTTATCAGTAAGGAGCAAAATGATCAAAGAAAGGTCATGTGCAATATAGAGTAGTGCTCTGGTTAAAGTGTTCCCATGGGAGCCAAAGAAGACAGCATTGTAAGGAATGGTACATTGACATACAGCTACAGATGCTTGAAGTGAACAAAAAAATGCTTCAGTTTAGCCAAGGGGTTCAGATAACAGAACAAAACAGTCAAAGCCTGAATAGTTTATGGATGTCATCTGGCCTGGGAAATTTCATTACAGGCTTTAATTCACTCTTTCCTTTTGCAATATGTACCATTATCTCAATAAAATGAAAGCTATCCTAATGATAGCTCAACACAAAGTTATGATCAGATTAATGAAAGATTATGAAGCTATTATGATGTAATTGCTGCAGAATACTGTCACATGATCACAAGGGGAGATAGAATTAGTTTGCGGTTCAAAGGAATGTTAGAGGGCCATTAACAGGCACATAGGGTTGTAAAACACACACACACTCCAGTTGCTGTATTACCTACTGCACCAGCTGACAGCCCTGTAAACGTAATACTGAAAATTACTTGATATAGCATGATGCGTACCAATAAATAAAAATTTCCATGCTGTAAAGTCTTCTATAGCAATGCTCTTTGATAAAACTAAAAATTGTAATTCTCTGTAAATATTGGTAAAACTGTTGTCCACATAATTTTCTACCTCACCTTCTTTCTCCTTATGTAAGTCTGTCTTGTCCATTTCAAATTTGCATTGATATAGTTCATTTAATGTAGTAAAAGGTCCCAAAGTGCTTCCAGAAGCATTCTGTGACACTAGGTCACAAAGAGAGCTGTTTACTCAAATAAGTTAGGTTTTCAGGGGTATGTTGGAGAAGAAAAGGTAAACAAGTGAACAATTTTAGGGAGATAATCCCAGGTTTAGATCCTCAGCAATTGAAGACATTACCAGCAAATCCTGGATTTAATGCTCAATTACCACCAGTAGAAATGGCGATGATGGTGCAAAATATCATGAGAGCCAAAAAACGGGATTTGCACTGAGATTTCCACGAGCAAATTGTCCCTTCCCTCCTTCCAGTGGTGAGGCCTTGCAAGACTGGGTGGTGGGGGTCCCATAAGTTAGCCACTGCTCAGGGTACCAGTGGTTTTGGGAGGGGAGGAGCTCATGCTTTGGTTGATGAGGAGGGGGATGCACACAGGAGCGGTGCAGAGGGGAATGAGTGGAAACACCCACCACAACATTCTCCATGTCCTGAGTCACCTGCCTAGAATACAAGTCCCAGAATCTTCGGCAACAAACAAAAGTATATGCAAATTGTTACATAATATACAAACAAATTTACTGTGGATGCTAGAATCTGAAACAAAAACAGAAAATGCTGTAAAATCTCAATGGGTCTGACCGCATCTGGGGAGAGAGAACAGAATTAATATTTGGAGCCTGGATGACCCTTCTTCAGAGCTAAAGACAGAAGTCAGATGAGATTTGTACCGTTATGGTGAGGAGGCGAGGTGGGACAATAAGCTGGATAGAGAACTAGCGTTTGTTGTAGATGGAAGAGCTTGATAAAGATACCACAGACAAAAAGGACAAAGGAAATGTAAATGATAGTGATCATGGCTAAGAATGGGGCTGACAGGGGTCCATTAAGAAATGCCATTGTCAGCACTCTTCTTAGCCACAATCATCACCGTTTACACTCCTTTTGTGTATGAAATCTTCAACCTCTCCTGTCTCCACCAACCAGCAGTTCTCTGACTAGTTCCCACAATTTCCTTCCCACCTCGCCTGCTCACCAACAACAGTATTAATCTCATCCTATTTTCGATTATCTTCAGCTCTAACGAAAGGTCATCCAGACTTGAAACGTAAAGTCTATTCTCTTTCCACAGATGCAGTCAGGCTGGCTGAGATTTCCCAGCATTTTCTATTTTTGTTGCAAATTGTTACATACGTTTTAATGTCTCATGACCCAAAATAGCCTGGTTTGTAGTTTATTCATGTAAAAATATAATGGCAGTATGTTCTACATTTAACTTCAATTTCATTGTGAATACTTTTTCTCCTTTTTTTTGTTCCTTACACATTCGAATTATTGACAGATTAGCTAACTTGTGATGGATCACAAACAGTTAAAATAATGATCACGAAATCACCTCAAGTCTATCAATGCAAGTTGTCCCTCCACATTAGGCATCTGTATGCTGATTTTACTCAATTTTTTATGATATAGTTTCATCTTCACAAGTAAAAATCAAGAGTGTTAACGGTTCATTGATCACTTGAGAGGCAGAACAGCACCATGAATATCTTAATTACAGTAACCCTGACTATTGAGCATATCCTGTTTTGGTGCTACATTGGATCTAATTATCCTAAATTAAATTCTACAACATTATCCAACCTCACCCCCATCCCCCAGAGGAGTCAACTAGAACTGTGAGAAATTAAAGGACCTGTAAGGATAGAATTTCAAAATTGAGGCAACGTAGCAGCTGGATTTGGATGCTCTGAGTATTTTATTCCTGATCTCTTCAGAAGTTGATATCATTTAATTTTTTTTGGAAGTTATTTAAAATATATACAAATCTATCAAAATGACACTGAACACAAAAATGGAAATAGCAAGAGCAGGGCCTCTGATAACAAGAATGGCAGAATGCTGAGATATTCAAATCGAGTGGAAGATGGAAGTAACACTCACCGCGCACCCACCCCCGCCCCGCCTCCCACTCTAATCATTTCCTTGAGCATCATTTTTCACCTAATTTTTTTTTACACATCAGCAGCTTTTACCATAATACATTTTATATTCTAATCAACCTTTGTTATACGACAGGCAGACAGGTACAGAAACAAAAATACAGTGAAGTTTGAAACAGCCACTAATCTTCCTGGCTCAGCCTAGTGGCCTCCAATTTTTTTTTGCACTCAAGTTAGTCAGCAACTTCCACTTGCCTGCCTCTGTCTGCACCAATCAGCACACGATCATTCCGACTCAGCATGTGCCACTGGAAGTGCTTGCTCAGGCTAAAGGGTACATTTGGCTCACTGTCTGCCCCATTGCTGTTTGGAGAGAAGCAGCCAGCAAGTCCAGGACTGTCCTGCCCAAGTCTCCTCCAAAAAGTTACCATGGCTGCTTTACAAGAGGGGGAGCTCATGACCTTAAAAACTATCTCTGTGACTCACAAATTGAAGCTCTGTTGTAGATACAAGAGTTTAGACAAAACGCTCAAAGCTGGGAATTATGTCAAGGATACATATCTAAAGAATGGCACAACAGACTGTGACAGCTTTGTTACTTGGTCACAATAACAAAGCATCAATTAAAATATCACTTTTTCTTTACGATATATTATTCTACAGTGTTTATTAACAATGGTGTACTATCTAATCATAGAATCAAACTGCTTAACTGGCAAAACAGAAGAGATGTCTAAGTGGTCAACTTCATGAAGGTTTTTCTCATCAACACATCTTGAAAACCTTACCATAATGAAACTCTTATGTGAGTCACTCACCGTTTTACCCTGCAAGCTCTCAGGTGTAATTGTCTGCACAGGTACGCTAGCAGGCATTGACCTTCTGTCCGGGAGATAGGCAAACTGAGAAAATAAATAAAAAATCTCCATCAGTTACGTATTTTCCATCCTTTTTTTTTTCATTTAGATTCTTTGAGAATTCACCAATCATAAACCAAGAGTAGCAGTAGAAGGCCCCCAATCCCCAACATCATAATTATTCCATAAATAAATTCTAGATTGTGGAGTGGCCCATAGGCGAGAAGGAAGAGCTCCAAAAGGGTCTAGATGGGCAATTTTTTCCACACAGAGGGTGGTGAGTGTCTGGAGCAAGCTGCCAGAGGCAACAGTAGAGATGGGTATAATTTTGTCTTTTAAAAAGCATTTTAAACAGTTACATGAATAAGATGGCTACTGAAGCAATTGGGACTAGCTTAGTTGTTTAAAAAAAAATGGCAGAGACAAGTTGGGCGGAAGGGCCTGTTTCCATGCTGTAAACCTCTATGACCATATGTGATAAGTTGGAATTGTATTTTTTTTAAAAATAGAGGAATGATAAGACATTTTCTATTGCAGCATTATATTCAATAGACCAACGTGTGCCTAGTAAATTATAAAGCATTCCCCTCCTTGGACATGGATGCCCCTATCTCTTCTCAAAAAGGTCAGCTGCCAGCTTTGTTTAGATTTTCATAAACAGAATTTGTGCTTCTCACAAAATATAACAGAATTTTATAACAATACTTTCCTGGCACAGAAGTATTCAATAAAATGCAAAATCTAAGCTTCATAATTAGCAGTACTGAACTTAAATTTTAAGAATGGTGCCTCAGATCGATGGGCAAAACCAAGGAAAATTGATTACCTTGTTAACAGGTGCCCTGTGTCGGCGGGGTTTCATGGAGTCAATAATCATGTCTCCTCTTACAATTGGTGAAAATACTTCTGATCTTGATTCAATGTTGTAAGACCTCAGGGGAGAGTAAACCTGGTAAGGGACCAATGAACCATGGGAAGGTGATGGAGGAATAGAGCGTGATTGATCGACAATATTCATCATGGTGACAGGAGTACTTAAAGTACCATGCCTGTTTAGTGTTGCATGCTTATGATAAACTTGACGCTGTTGCCATTCATATAGTTGCCACATGGTATCATCCCGCATTGACTTCCGTTTTTCTTCTGAAGGTGCTCGAAGCACCCTATCATATGCAGAAGGTGACACTGAACAGATGCTGTCAGGTCTTGTTGTACTATGGCGTGGCATTGTTCTGTAACATGGTATGACCTGAGCTCGATAGCTCGGCAGATTTCTTGGTAATGTCTGATAACAGGTGATGCTGTAAATTAACAGAACACTGCTTAAAACGTTTTACATTAACTGACTTAGAAATTCTAACAACTCCCTCAAAAAATTATAAGTTGCTTTCAGAACTTTTTTCATACAGCCAACTTGATGTACCAACAACTATAACACAGTAAATAAAGTTAAGTAATGAGTTCAGGATTCATCATAGGTAATATTTTGGAGGAAAAGAATGGAAAGAGGGAAAAAAAGTGCAAAAATAAACCAATACCAGTTCTGCTGAAACGTTGACCTGGAATATTAACTCTATTTCTCTTACCATAGATGTACCTGTTCTATTGATAGTTTTTAGCATTTTCTGTTTTTATTTTAATATACGAATTAGCACAATACACCAATCACAAAACAAATGTATACCACAGCAAAGCATTAGGTCCGGGCCATAAACAACCATTTCACTCTTACTGGGTCATGACCCACAACAAATTACATCTTCAGTACATTAATAACTAATTCCTAAACATTTTAGTTCTTACTGAAGAGCAATATGTAATGCGGATAGGTAATACAATTCAACTTGGATACATATAAGATATCATAACCAGAAAAGCTGCTGCAGTGGAACAAACAGAAAATGTTCCTTGTTGAATGCAATAACAACAACATTTCAAATCACAAACTGCACTGGAAACATGGAATAATAGAATGTTAATGATAAGTGAAAACAGAATTAAGAATTCAAAGAATGAGTTGAGCCACTATTTGGCATAGGTACACATTTCTTTACTATCCTGGGAAATACTGAATAAACATCACCCTGACTGAAGGATACCTTAACTTTACGAAATGCAGCTGATTGGAGGTATGAGGTTGTTGTCTTGCCAAACTTATAGCATGATCAAATATAAATGACTCTTCCTCTGTGCAGTCAATCCACCCTGCTGCTTCAAAAATGCACAGTACTCTTCCCAAGGTGAAACAGATAAACAATTTCATGGAACAGATTCTTGTTAACAATAATTTCGAGACTGCAGCACGGTTCCAACTTCGGGACACAAAATTGTCAGCCTGAAACATTCACCCCAATGTTTTACAAACTTGAGAGCCATTTGAATATAAGCAGAGATTCCATGGAGGTTTGTCGTCACTCTCTCAGGAACCAGATTGCAATGTATGAGGGATTTCAGATAATACTCAATCTCAGGCACAAGTCTCCTTCTGCTGCTTGGCCTTACTTTTAAGATAAATTTCACACAATTTTATTCTCATGTTTGTAATGGATAGTGGGGCAAGTGGCACTGACAGCAACATACACCAGCACAAAAAGTGAAAGAATTATAATTTTTTTCTTTCGGTGACAGTTAACAACAATAAGGCACAAATTAATCCAAGGAACAGACACATTGTAATTTTCTAATACATAGCAGATCACAGTAATTGAGCAAATGTAATAGACAAACTACGTTGTATGTACTGCCTAAAGGAAGAAATACTCCATTGTTGGTTATTTTTGTACTTGGACTGTGCTGGTATCAGACAGTTCAATTAAATGCAGTCACCACCATGCACAAATGTGCTCTTCTATTGTAGTATTCTTTGTTTGCAAACAGAGGACATCATTTACCACAATACTGAATTAAGTATTAAGGATGTCAAAACTTGCAAATATCAACTGCATGAATTAATAACAAACATGTGCCTATTTGTATTGGACAATGCCTATTTTTAGATTTCGGAGTCCAAACACATACTGCTGTCAATAAATACAACAATATTACCCTTCTCAACATGTAGTACAAAGTTAGCTTTACACATTAAAAAGTATTTTAGCAATTTTGAATATTTAACACAGATACCTGGCACACTTGCTGCTTTTTACATGCATACTGAGAGGTAGCAACACAACCCATCAAGTGTAGCATGTAGGTGGATGCTATGAAATGAAATTTAACCAAACACCAATTAAGTGTAAAAATCTCTTTGCCAATGAAATTGATTTAATAATGCTGTGGATTTCTTCAACCTAGGTGTTATTTCACAGCACAGATCTATAAATAATAGGCATTTTAAATGATAAATTATAATCTTAGCTTTTTTTTTAAATTTCCAAGTCCATATTTAAAATGGGAACTGCCTGGTTAAACATATCACATTGTAATTACACCCCCCAGCCTGTGAATGCCCTACAGCTTCATTACGATAAAGGGCCTATAATTAAAGGATTTGCATTCACGTAGTGCCTTTCATGACCTTGTAACATCCTCAAATGTTCTAAAGCTAATTAAGCATATCTAAAATGTAGTTTACTGTTTGTACTGAGGGAAACGTGATAGATTTACATAGGCTGTTTTCATTAGAATAGAATGATATTGACATTTATAATTAAAAGGACAGAATATATGACTTTTGTCAAGACTGAATTACATCAGTGACTCTGGTCCAGTTTTATCCACCTATTGCAACTTTGCTTCACGTCAAAGCTACATCTGGTCTTCACTTTGTATGTATAGTTCAACGTGAGATCCAGTAACAATATACAGGTTATCGAAAGAGGTGACACCATATCTTATTTAGGTATTGGCATTAATTATTAATGTCATGCTTCTTGGGGATATATTGACTGGATATATATATTTCCCTGTAGCCCTTCTTAAAGAAAGGCACAACATTTGCTACTCTGCAGTCTTCAGGAACCTCGCCTGTGGCTGTCTATGACTCATACATCTCTGAGGGGACCCACAATTTCGACCCTAGCCTTCTACTACATCCTGGGATATATTTCATCAGGTCTCAGCAATTTAATCTACCTTGGTGTGCTTTAAGACTTCCAGCACCTCCTTCTCTGAAATATGTACAGTCCTCAAGGTATTTATTTCCTCAAGTTACCTGACATCTATGCCTTTCTCAACAATAAATACCGATGAGAAATATTCATTTAGGATCTCACTCATCTCTTGTGGATCCACACATAGATGGCCATGTTGATTCTTAAGAGGCTCTACTCTCTCTCTAGTTACTCTTTGCCCTTTATGTATTCGTAGAAGCTCTCTAGATTCCCCTATGCCTTATCTGCCAAAGCAATCTCATATCCCCTTTTTGCTCTCCTAATTTCTCTTTTAACTCTATTCAAACAACCTCCACAATCTTCAAGGGACCCATTTGATCCCAGCTGCCTATGCATGTGATATGCTTATTCTTCTTTCTAACTGAGTCATCCAAAGTTCTCTATTTCTACTAGCCTTGCCCTTTACTATAAAAGGAATGTGCTTACCCTGAACTCTGGTTAACACACTTTTGAAAGCTTCCCACTTACCAGTTGGCTCTTTGCCTGCCAATCAACTTTTGGAAGTTTATGTCTAATACCATCAAAATCGACCTTGCCCAGTTTAGAATTTTAACTTTTAGACTAGACGCATCATTCTCCATAGCTGTATTCAAACTAATAGAATTATGGTCACTGGTCTCAAAGTGATCCTTCACGAACACTTCTATCACCTGGCCTTCCTTATTTCCAAAGGGGAGATCAAGTTTAGGCCCCTCCCTTGTCAGGCCATTCACATACTGAATGAGAAATTCCTCTTGAATACAAAATAAAATTTTCTCCATCCAAGCCCCTAATGCTATGGCTATCACAGTCAACGTTGGGAAAGTTAAAGTTGCCTACTATTACCATCCTATTTTTCTTGCAGCTATTCGTAATTTTCATACATATTTACTCCTCAAATACCTGCTGACTATTTGGCAGACTATAGTACAATCATACCAACGTGAATGCTCCCTTCTTATTTTTCAGTTCTACTTTCAGTGGATGAACCCTCAGATATATCCCCTCTCAGTACTGCCATGAAGATCTTCCTAATCAAAAATGCCAAACTTACTTACTATTCTTTCTTTCCCGTAGCATCTGTACCATGGAATATTGAGTTACCAGGTCTGCCCCTCCCTTAGCCATGTTTCTGTAATAGCTATAACTTCCCATGCCTTGAGTTCATCGCCTTTGTTCCCTGTAATGGCCCCAGTCAGGCATTGCTTTGTGCCCAGTGGGTTTTGCTAGGGTGGGGACAACTGCCTGTGTTCTTGACCTTCCAGATTGTAAAGATCTCCAATTTGGAAGGTGTCATTGAAGAAGCCTTGGCAAATTTCTGGAGTGTATCTTGGAGAGAACACATACCACAGCCAGAGTGTACCAATTGAGGAGGGAGTCAATGTTTAAGGTGATGGATGGGATACTAATGAAGTGGGCTGCTTTTTCTCTGATGGTTAAGTTTCTTGAATGTTGTTGGGAATTGCATTTGTCCAAATGGAGAGTATTCCATTTCTGACTTGTGGTTTGGAGATAGTGAAAAGTTCTCACAGGTGGACGAGGGTGGGTTGGGAGGGTAAGTCAGAAAGTGACACTAACCACAAAATGTCCAGTCACTGATATGTTCCTGTAGCTACAGGATTTATTTGCTCACCTCGTTCAAACAACATGCCAAGAAACCCTTGAATACACCATTAAAAGACACCAAGATAATTTTAATGAGAGAGGTATCTATACACAGCATTTGTAAACTGATAGCAGCATTCCAAATTCTGCAGAAGAAAAATTTGCCCACCAGATAGCCAAAGTTCAAAGAAGGACCCTCAATTTGAAGAGCAAATGGCAGACAGAGAAGGCTGTGAAGGGCATCACAGAGCACAGTGGTTAGCACTAGCACCAGAGACACTGGTTCGATTCATGGCTGTCACTATCTGTGTGAATTAACACATTCTCCGTGTCTGCCTGGCTTTCCTCAGGATACTGCAGTTTCCTCCAATGAAGTGCTGGTTAGGTGAACTAGGCCATGCTAAATTCTCCCTCAGTTTACCCAAACAGGTGCTGGAGTGTGGTGACTAAGGGATTTTCATCGTAACTTCAGTGTAGTGTGAATGTGACTTTAACTTTAAAATTCAACTCCTCACTGGCATGCTTTCTTCAAGGCAACTAAAGAGATCCACTGACTTTCATCACATGGATCAACATGAGTAAAATTCAAAAATGGCAAGATTCTCCTCAAACACATCAACATTATCAACACTCATGGTAACAGCATTTTATAGAACAACTCAAAACAGAATTCCACGGTGGAGATACATTAGCTTGAAAACTTCACAGAACATACAATCGAAAGAAAGCCAGATAACGATCTTGTGTGCACTGTAGTGATAATTGCTGGCAACCAGATGAACAACAACAAACCTTTCAGTCCTGACAATATCCTTCTGGAAGGACTGAAACATGGAGCAAACACTTTAATCTCTTAGACATATTTTCCTATTTGAGAAGCTGTGGCAGAATGAAAAAAATTCCAAGTGACTAAGAGGCTCATCCGCTTTTAACAAAGGAGAAAAAAATTGAACTACAGCATTGCTCACAATTGTTGGAAAAATCCTTGCCAGATTACATTGTAATTGCCTCTCACAAATTACAAAATAGGCCCTTCACAAGTCTGGCCTTTGACCTACCAGAGGGACAGCTAACATGATCTTTGCAGCGCACCAAATTCAGCAAAAAGTGCAGAGATCAGAACATTCACCTCCTGAAATATGAGAACAGGTGTCTTTGTCAACCATCTGTTCTAGTTCTTATTCAGAGTGAGCACTAATTTGTGCACTGTCAGTATTCTGTAGTTCTATCACAGAAGTTGATAGCTTGTTGTAACCTTCAATCAATTAAAGTTGAAGAATTTATCAACAATGCAACATATTTTTACCATATCTGGGGGAAAACCTGTCAGTAGTAAGTTGGAGCAATTGCTGGAAAAAAAATTGTGAATCATGTTAGTGAAATGACAGACCTTTTTGACACCTGTCTCACAAAAGCCATTGATTTAGTGAATTAAGCTGCTATAGCATCATTATCCATCTTCTATATGACAAAATGTGAATAGCAGCACAATACAATGGCTCCAGTGTAGACTCGTTCTCTGTGAAAATAGGCATCTATTACTGAAGAGAGTTTTGCAGAGTTGACTTTGTCCAAATTCAGTGCCTAGGATAATGCTAGTTGTGCAGCCTAATTTTATTCTTATTGACTTTTCTCATAGTGAGTTGATCACAGAAATGTTACGGCACAGAAGGCCATTCAGTCTATAATGTCGACACTAGCTCTTTAAATGAGCAATTCATTCAGCTCCATTCTTCAGCGTTGCCCCCATAAATAACCCTGCATATTTTTCCTTTTTAGATAGCGGTGTAATTTACTTTTGTCTGTTTCAACTGAACCTGCCTCCACCACACTCTCAGGCAGTGCATCCCAGACCATCACCACTCTGAGTTAAAAAATTTTTCCTCATGTCACTTCTGATAATTACTTTAAATCTGTGCCCTCTTGCTCTCATTCTTTACATGGGTGGGTAGAGTTACTCCCTATCTACTCTGTCCAGACCATTCATGGTTTTGAATATCTCTATCAAATCTGCTCTGAGCTTTCTTTATTCCAAGGAAATCAGCCCTAACTTCTCCAATCTATCTTTATAACTGAAGTTCCTCATTCCTGGAACCGTTCTCATAAATCTTTTCTTGAATGCCTTCACATCCTTTCTAAAGTGGGCTGCCTCAAATTGAATACTGTGATAACTCCCACAAGTTCCATGGGGAATCACTAATTGATCTCCCTGTGGGGCTTGATGAATTTGAGTTCCCTTGGCAATACGCCATGCCCAAGTGGAACTGATCACCTGAGTCCTTAAAAAGGCAACTCCCAACAACACTCAAGAAACTTAAACATCAGAGAAAAAGCAGCCCACTTCATTAGTATCCCATCCACACCTTAAACATTGACTCCCTCAATTGGCCTACCTTGGTTGCAGTCTGTGTTCTTGTGGATTAATGATCCATATACTGGCTAGGATACCAGTAAAGTTCCCCCATTATAATTACTCTACAACTTTTTCATTTCTCTGTAATTTCCTTGAAAATTTGTTCCAATGGTTTGCTAGGCCATTTCTGAGAGTAGCTAAGAGTTTACCATATTGCTAAAATTACATATTTACCAGGCTGAAGAAGGATGACAGATTTCTTTCTCTAAAAACATCAGCAAACCAAATGAGTTTTTAATGACAATCTGCGGGTTGCATGGCCACCATTACGGATAACAGAATGTTAGAATGGCTACAGTACAAGAGGAGCATTTGGTCCTTTATGTCCATGTCAGTGCTCCACAAGAGCAAATAAGTCAATCCCATGCTCCAACTTGACCCACAACCATGTTCTGGTGTTCATCATCTGTTCTGGTGTTTACTTCATGCCCCTTTGAAATCCACAATTAAATACTTCTCCACTACAGTCTCAGATACTTCAATCTAGATCCTAACTTCTCAGAGCGTGGAAAAGATTTTCCTCATGTCAACGTTGGTTCTTTTTGCCATTCACCTTATGTCAACATCTTTTGGTTCTCAATCCTTTTGGCAATGGGAACAGCTTGAATCAGACTTTTTTAATTAACAGAATTTAAATTTCCCAGTTGCTATGGTGGGATTTAAATTCATGTCCCTGGATCATTAGTAAGAAGTCTGACAACACCACGTTTAAGTCCAACTGATTTATTTGATAGTAAATTCACAAGCTTTCGTGGTTCTCTTCTTCATCAGATGAACGCCGGCATCTGTACATCTGGATCATTAGTCCAGGCCTCTATTACTTGGTCGGTAATACAACAACTGTGCTATTGTACTCCTGTGACAATAATTCTGCGTAATAAAAGGGAACCAGGGCAGTTCATAAATTTCATTTTTCTTTCAATTGTAGTTCTGACCTGAAGGCAGTGACATTTGAGAGGCCAAAGATGCATCAATATGTCCAGTATCTTAGTCAACTGATATTTTAGATATGAGAGTCCAAAGGGTGGGTACTGACAGGCTTTTCAAACCAAGGCATCACAGCTGAGCCCGAATCTGCCTACAATCTATATCAGCACATGTAATTTGTAGCAGTAATAAGCAGGAAGAAATTTGCTGCAGTGAGATCAGCTTATTCAGCACAGGCCAAGCAAATATGGACTGTAGGATTCAATCATAAATTATAAATATTACACACTGAGACATGGTATGAAATACAAGATTTTGGCAGCTTAACAATGTTTTTTAGGTCCAATTTTGCTGGAGTGGGCCTCATTCATTTGACTTATTAAAGTGTCTGGGGCTTTTTGTATTTTCTGCCTATAAAGTTGCCAGAAAAGTGAAAGCTAATAAAGATGCAGAGAGGGCATCTGGGAACTTGGTGAACAACAAGTGTATCACCTTAGCCAATGAGAATTACGAATTGAGAAATAAACAGAGGAAGAACTGAGGAGGAGGGTTCCATCAGAGTAGGTAAGACTTCAATGTTAAATCAGGTGCAGCAACAGAACTAAAAAGGATGGTAAGATGACTTCCTACATTAACTGCGGCAAAGATAAACGATTCATTCACATCTCTTTCAAGCTGTCAGGAGCTTTGTGACATGGCAGATTACACCATCTGCCTCTGATACCTGTCTATCACCATCCAGATGGATGGAACCCAATTTGTCAGGTTCCATTCTTCCCTAAAAGTAGGCAGAGTGCAACTACTTCTGCACCATTACTTCCAATGTTCCCCAAGGATCTATCCAAAGTCCTTCCTAATTTTCAACTATATGCCATCATTCAGTGACATTGTCTAAAAGCACAGGGTTAGTTTTTGCATTTTTGGCAACAACTCCCACCTCTACTTCACCTTCACCTCTACTTCTTGACTCCTCCACTGTGGCTAACTTATTACTACAACTGATGAGAATAAATTTCCTCTAAACACAGGGAAGATGTGAGCCACTGACTTCAGTCCCTTCTCCAAAAACAGTTTCCTTGCTCCTGACTATCTCTCTGCCTGTTGTTTACTAGAGACCAAAGTAATGTCTTTTAGAGAAGGAAATCTGCCATCCATGTGACTCCAGGCCCACAGCAATGTGATTGACTCTTAAAAATGGGGAAATATTGGTGAAGTGGTAATGTCACTGTACCAGTAATCCAGAGGCACAGGCTAATGCCATGGAGAAAAGGATTCAAATCTCACCACGGCGGCTGGTGGATTTAAATTCAATTAATAAAAATTGAAAGCTAGTCTCAGTGACAATGAAACTACTGTTGATTGTTGTAAAACCTCCCACTGAGTTCACTAATGCACTTCAGGAAAGGTAAACTGCCATCCTCACCTGGTCTGGCCAACATGTGATTTCAAACTCACAGCAATATAGTTGACTCTTAGTTGTCACCTGAAGTGATCTAACAAACCCTCAGTAGAATGGCAATTAGGTAAGGGCAATGAATTCTGGCCTTTTCAAAATCACTCTCATTCCACAAAAATAGTAAAAATGCCCTCTGAAATGGTCTTGCAAGCTGTATCAAATGGGCGACAGTTCATCATCACTTCCCCCCAGTACAGCCCACTCCCCCTGCAGGTCTTGCTCCACCCAATTCTGGGGAAGCAAGCCTCTGATTGGATGAGATGGAAAGAGTACAGAACATAAAGTGTATCAATCAGCCTTGCCTGTTGCGGAATCCCAGGAAGATCCCCAGGGAACCCAGATGCGAATTCCTAATAAAAAGGTATGTACACATATTGAATGTGGCATCTAAAATAAGCAGAATTCAAGATATAGTGAAATCAGATGAAAATGACAAGTTAAATGTGTAACACCTGCTATCCCAATCACAAAATAAATCCATTGAGATTGCCATTCCTGCTGCTGCTGTTAAAAGTTATACAATGACAGCTAACAGCAAATTACCTTATAGCCTCCTATAATATTACATACTGCACCACCTGATTGCTTCTCCATCCACATTAAATTTTAAGTTCAGTTAATGTAGCGACAATAATCTGAAAAGGCCAGATTAGAAATGATCACTTTGCACGATGCAGTATTTGTTGTTTAATTGTGACAGTTACTAACATGGACTATGAATAAAGGTTGAATAAACTTTTGATTAGAATTATTTCCCATTTCTGTTAAGCAATTATGTATTTTTTTTTAAAAGAAATTTTATTTTATGAAAAATAAGGTGAAACAGTTTTTCTTTAGAAACAAGTGCTTTTAACAAAAAGCGTCATACCTTCTAGGTTCTTCCTCTTGGCCTTTTCCTTTGTGTGTTCTCACCCACTGCTCCAACTGCATCATTGAATTAGTCCTTTGAATGCCCCTTCCACTGTCATTTAAACTAATCAACCTTTCTCTTCCAGTGTCCACATTTTCTACAGGAACACCAACAGAACCAACTGGGCTTTGTCCACTGGAATCATTGGTATGCTGAGATTTGTACTGTTGAGACTGAAGGGTGTTGGTACCTGACGTGACACTTTCGCTCTCTGATTTTGCAGGCTGCAGTTTTATACTATTGATTTTAGTCAAAGGCTTGTGCTGATCCAGTCCTTCTGTTTCAAAACCGTATTTGTCAGCTTGAGTGATGTTTATGTTGTCTATTTGTTTAAGACTCAGAATAGGGTCTATATTTTTTTGGTTATTTTGAAGTTCAGGCTTCACTAACATTTTGTGGTTTGCAACATGGTTAACCTCTTTGGGTGGTACAATATCAGATGTTATTTTTTCAGTCCTGTGGATGAGAGAGAAAGTTAGACTATGTGTTATTCATTACTTTTTAATATTTTTCAGCAATGTTTTATCAACGTTTTAAAGCGACACTTTGATTTTTACTTTGTCTTAAAATACACACATTCTTGACCTCTGTAGCACACTTCTGTTCCCACTCACATGCATTGCAGTGAAACTGATTCATGCACCAATGAAGTCAAAACTATATTAGCTTACTTCACAAAAACTGGTTTTGAGGTAAATAAAGAATAAATTTCAGCTGCAATATTTTCACAAGACATTAAATCAATAAGTGGAGATAAACATTAGGGTTATGGTGAGTGATAACATAAGGTCAATTCTTCCAAAAGAAAAAGGAATCCCTTGCATCCTTATAGTCAAAGCAATTCTTTCTTCTCTAACCATTCTCCCATCCCTGAAGAGGCAGGAGTGCATGCAGAAATTCTCATTGCAGATAGAGGAATGGAACTACAGTAACATACATTTTTGAATTTTAACAAAAGGATACCTATCAATGCTTCTCACCAATTCCCCACTGCAGCAAGTGCATACTTGCAAATGACTGATGAATTAATCATATTTCAGAACTGAATTATACGGTCTTTATCTAACACATAGGAAGAAAATAGGAGAGATTGCCTTCAAGGTAAGTTGATGCTCCTGTGAAGAAAGACTGATTGACATTTTAGCTATGTTAGTGGCTTGAGATCTGCTTTCAATAGTAACTTGCTTAACTGTAGAGCCCAAAGCCTATTTATATGAGCTAGGTGCAAGATGCTGTATCAGTTAAGGACAATACAGCCATATGCAGAACTGAATGGGAAAAGATTGCAAGTAATAAAAAAAAACTTCGCCAAGGCAGAAAAAAAATTAAAACACAAAATCCCACTGATTGCCCTGTCCCAATGTTTGAATGATAATGTGCTTATTCATAGAAGATTAAAAGGATGGCCATTCAGTTGAGAGATCACAACATCACTAGATGGGAAAACTTCAAATGCAAACTGTCCTCCTATTTTACAATATGGAGTATATACAGCTGATACTACCAATTGCTACTTATTTCAGATCACTTGTCAAAAGCTTAATTAAAAAAAAATCAAATTAATGGCAATTTATGATACTTTTTGGAAAGGCTTTGCAGACTTGGCAGTGGTAGCTGATCGATATATGTTAGTCTAACATGAAGGGTGGCATTTAAAAGATTTCAATTCATGGGGTACTGGTACCAATATTATGGGAACAGCGAGCTATTCTTTAGAGATCAGCTCCATTTGAATCAGACTGGAACCCAGTGTCCTTGCCATTTGTTTGGCCAAGTTTGTGGCAAGGGCTTTAAACTAATGCTGTGGGGATGAAAGGAAATTCAAAGATCCAAAGAGAAAGAATGAAGCATCAGAATAGCATCGCAAATTGGGGGAGGTAAAAACAAGAGAGAGTTCAACACAAATTGTACAGCAAAGAATAAGGTTGTCACATGGAATCAAAGTAAAAGAATTAAATGAAAAGTCTTTATCTGAGTGTATTTGCAATAAAATACATGAACTAGCAGCACAAATTGAGGTAATCAATATAAATTTAATTGCCATTGAAGAGACATAGTGATTAAGGTTGAGAAATAAATATTCCAGCAGACACAATATTTTGGAAAGACAAACAGAATAGCAAAAGAAGAGGGATAGCCCTGATAATAAAGGATGACAGAAGGATAATAGAAAGAGTCTGGTATCAAAAGATCATGCAGTGGAATCAACAGGTGGTAACCACTGTGGTATTGTGCTACCTTGGATCCAATGGTCCAACATTCAGCCCATAATTCAATTCAAATCTAAGTCACTTTCAGCAGTTCCTGCCTTGTATGGTTTAGTAGATAGACAATTTTCTCCACTAACTGGGTTATTATTTTTTAATTTCAATTGCAGGATGACGGGTGGTGAGGTGATGGAGTGTGATTGCGAAGAACATAAAAATCAAATATACCTTTTCACAGGTTCTGTTTGAACAAGTGCAGCTTCTATCATAGCCTTCATCCAGGACTCCATTTCTTTGGCTGTTTCAGTGTAGAAATAATAAGTCCGCATATTTGGGTGAGCAGCCTGATCAGAAATGACAGTGATTACTAAGTTAAATGATTCCTGTAAAAAAAAAGAAAAAAAAGTCAATGTATAGTTAACACAAAATCTCTTCTTGAAACAGAAATAAATTCAACATCTTAATGTTAAGTAGGAATGCTAAATTTCCAACTCTTGCAAAAATATTCCAGCATAATAAATAATTTCTAACATTAGATAGTAGTAATTAAATGCAATATTAAAATATCCCTCAACTGATTAGATTTCTAAAAAATTCTCCTTAGTTCTTAAGTTTAAGTTTACTTATTAGTGTCACAAGTAAGCTTACATTAACACTGCAGTGAAGTTACTGTGAAAATCCTTCATGAATTTCTCTCTCAGTTTGTGTTCCATGTTGCACTGCATGACCACTGTACACTTCATGGTTTCCAATTTTGTGTTTGATCTGTTCTTATTCTTTCTCCATCACATTTCTGTGCTTTTCCATTACCCAATGCCTTTCAATGCATATCACACCTTTTAACAGCAATGTATCCAAGTATTACTTTGGTTGGGCCTGTTCTTAACTATTTAGAATAGGAAATCTCTTTGGCAATATTATTCCAATGCATAAATTTACAACACAACTAAAGTGTATTGCAAGCTCTCATGTTGATGTCTCTAACTAGGATCCTGATACTGCTCTTTCCTCTTGCCCAGGTCCCAATGCTTAAAGCAGAATATTAGTTGGCAAACATGCATTTTGACTTTCAGTCCCTTTGAAGTGCACTGGCACATTACTTGATCATCTGGGTCGGCAGGTGTAAAAAGAAAGCATTATTGGGTAAGCAAGATGGCACAAATTCAAGGATTTTCCAAAAAAAACGCAAAGTCTCATGTTCTGACTGAACATCAATGCTCCTGAAACATATTCAGGTTTTTTTCTCCAGATCTTCTAACACTTAGTCAAAACAAAACAGGGTGGTGTGTTTTGCACATTGATTCTGGTGGAAAGAGCCTCAGAGCTGGCAAGGCTGTCTCAACAGAAATCTCCCACTGCCCTTTTGTCATGGATATCATGGCCTGGGGCAGACAAGAGGAACACCCCCAACCATTGACCAGATGGCCAACCTCCCCTCATGCCAAATGTTTGAGTCACTTCTTATTCTATACAGGCATCAGAGTGACCAACCCTTTCCATCTCACCATGCCTACATGCTTGGGAATGCCCAGATAAGATTCCCTAGAGGCTCCACTCCTAAGCCCAACTTGGCAAGAGTAGTACATAGACCCCCAATTAGTCACACTGTAGGAAAGAATATAAATCAGTAAGAATTAGGGCATTAGAATAGGAATAGGAAAATATTTATGGGTGACATTAATCTTCATGTTGATTGAATTAATCAAGTTGGAAAGGGTAGCTATAACAACAAATTCATACAGTGCACTAGGGATAGTTTCCAAAAGCAATATGTCATGGAGCCAACCTGGTAACAGGCTATCTTGGATCTGATAACGGCTAAAAGATAGGTTTAATAAATGACCTCAGATGCCCCACAAAGTACTACTGATCACAAGATGATAGAACTTAATTTTCAGTTTGAGAGTGAGAAACCCAGATTGGAAACAACTGTGATTAACTTAAAAAAAAGAAATGACAATGAAATGGGATAGAGTTAGCTAAAGTGGACTGAGTGGATAGATTAGCAGGAAAGACAATAAAGCAAGCAATGGCAGACATTTAAGCAGGTAATTCATGATTCTCAGCAAAGATATATTTCAGAGAGGAATAAACCAACCATGGCTAACCAAGGATGTTAAGGAGAATACTAAGTTGAAAGGAAAAGTTCATAGGAGATAAAAGTCGTTGACAGCCCCAAAGTCTGGGATAAATTTAGAGTTCAGCAAAGGAGGTCTAAAAATATAATAAAGAGATAGAGAAATAAACCACAAGGGTAAACTAGCAACGCAAATAGAAACAGATAATAAGAGTTTCTTTAAATTTATATAAAAAAAGGTGTAAAATGAGCACAGATGTTTTAGAAAATGAAGCTGGGGATAATATTGTGGAGAACAAAGAAATAGCAGAGGAGTTAAATAGATACTTTGCATCAGCCTTTACGGTGTAAGATATTGTGAACATCCCATTAACATTAAAGGATACAGGAGAGGAATTAAGTATCATCACTATCACTAGAGAAGTAGTATTGTACAAACTAATGGGGTTAAAGGAAGATAAGTCCCCTGGCCCTGATGGCCTGCATCCTAGAATCCTAAAAGCAGCAGCTACAGAGATAGTTGATACATTACTTGTAATTTTCCAAAAATCATTGGATTCTGGACAAGTACCAGAAGATTGGAAAACTGCCAATGTGGTACTATTCAAAAAGAGACAGAGGCAAAAAGCAAGCAACTAATGGTTGATCAGCTCAGCAGCTCTTGTTGGAAAAATGTTGGAATCAATTATTAAGAAAGTAATAGCACGACATTTGGAAAATCACAATCAAATTAAACAGAGTCAGTATGGCTTCATGAAAATGAAATTGTACCTGGCTAATTTATTAGCATTTTTTTGAGGAAGTCTCAACCAGAGTGGAGACAGGGGAAACCAGTACATGTATTTGGGCTTCCAAAAGGCATTTGGACGTTAAGAGCTTATGGTGTTGAAGGTAGTATATTGGCATAGATAGAGAATTGGCTAATGGCAGGAAACAATGAGTGGGGATATGGAATTCTTTTTAAGGCTCGTGACCTATAATCAATGGGGTTTCAACAGCCATCAGTGTGAGGACTGCAACTGTTTACAATATATATTAATTACTTAGAAGAAGGAAGCAAATGTACTCTTGCCAAATTTGCAGACAAAACAAAAATAGGTTGAAAGGCAAGTTCCAAGAGGGATACAATTTAGAAAGAGATATTGATAGGTTAAGTCAATGAGCAAAACGTTGGCAAATGGAATGTAGGAAAACGTGGAGTTGTTCACTTTGGAAGGGAGTATTATTTAACTGGCAAAAAACTACAGAGAACAGCAACACAAAGAAGGGACTTGTGCACAAAACATGCTAAGCTAGCACACAGGTGCAGCAATCAAGAAGGCTAATAGAATAAAAGCAAATTGCTGCGAATGTTGGAATCTGAAACAAAAATCAAAAATGCCGAAGAAAGAACAGAACTAATGTTGAGTCTGGAATTCATCAGAGCTAATGGAATATTGATCTTTATTTCAAGTGGGTTGGTGTATAAGAGTAGGGAAGTCTTGATGCGATTGTACAAAGCACTGGTGAAACCACATCTGAAGTCTACGAGCAGCTCTGGTCCTCTCATTTAAAGAAAAATATTATTTCACTGGGGGCAGTTAGCTAAGGTTCACAAGGACGATCACTGTTATGGAGGAACTGACTTAAGAGAAAAGTTTAAACAGTTTGGGACTTTACTCATGCAATTTAGAAGAATGAGAGGTGATCTTATTGAAACATATAGGATTTTTAATGGGCTTGACAGGGCAAATGCTGAGAGGATGTTTCACTTCATGGGAATGTCTCGGACAAATCAGCATAGTCTCAGAATAAAGGGGCGCTAATTTAATATTGAGATGAGGGGGAATTTCTTCTCTCAGAGGGTGGAAAGTCATTGGAACTTCTTGCCCCAGAGAGCTGTGGGGCAGAATCCTTGTGTACATTTAAGGCTGAGATGAATATATTTTTGATTGGTAAGAGAATCAAAGGTTATGGGGAAAGAGCAGGAAAATGGATATAGGAATGCTGGATCAGTCATGATCTTATGAGCAGTTCAAATGGCTGAATGGCCTACTTCTGTTCCTATTTCTTATTGTCATTTGGTTCATATTTCATTAAAAAGCTATTTTAAAGATGTAGGTGGGGGGGGGGTGAGGGTTTACCATTATTTTCCTAAGTGCTGGGCAAACTTGAAACTGGGAGAGTTTCAGATCCGACTTTCGGGCATGTTTTCAGACCTCTCCCCCATATGCATTCTGTCTATAAAAATATTAGCTGCAGAAGCCAGGTGGGCTTCATGCAACCAAAATCCTGCCAAGCGAGTTACTGGCTCCTCACCAAGCCTTTGATACTGTACATGTGCATTAAAAGTTGTAGAGAAGAGAGCTGCCAGGCCTCGGCCAGTACAGGCTGCCTGAAGCATCTCCCCCCCCAAACACGCAATCCGGGAGCCCGTGGCCCACAATATAGCCCTCACCAATCTCTTCTTGCTGCCCAGACCGATTGCAGACCCTTCCTCCTCCCCCACCAATTGCACGTTCCCACCCTCCCCCACCAATCACTGCAAAATGGCAGTGGAACCCCTCTCTCTTCCTCTCCCCCACCACAATTCCTGCAGAGTGGCAGCAGGCCCCCTTCCCATTAGCTCTGCCCCTCACTGACCCCTCCTTTCACTTGTACCACCCTCAGGAACTGTCCAGAAGGCAGTGCCCAGGTAGCAGACTATCACTGCCCAGATGCCAGTATGGCACTGCCCAAGGAGCATCTCTCCTTTGTCCTTGGTTCCACTGGTGAGCCAACTCGACTGCTCCCCATTCATGTGGAATATGTCTATTTCTTCTGGCACAAACCATTCCTGGCGAGTCATATGAGGGGCAGCAAGCCTGGATGACTGAACACCAGGCTTGCTGAATAGATGTAAAACAGAAATAATACATTCCCAAATATTAACCTGTCTCCCACCCATTTCGGGCACAAGGCTGACTGTGCTGGAAACCTAGCTCTCGTAAAATGGCACCAGTCATGGAAACCAGTGCTAATTGCACTAAACACTTTATGCCTGACTTTATTAGAGTCACAACACGTGCTGTGTTGCTCTAAAAAAAAAACCACATCATGTCTAGAAATAGGTGCAACGTGAAGGTGAAATAGAACATTTACAGCCCAGTACAGGCCCTTCGGCCCTTGATGTTGCACCGACCCTCTAACCTAAACTATTCCAATGTTATCCATATGCCTATCCACTGACCATTTGAATGCTCTTAAAGTTGGTGAGTCCACAACTACTGCAGGCAGGGCATTCCATGCCCTTACTACCCTCTGAGTAAGGAACCTACCTCTGACATCCATCCTATAACTACCACCCCATAATTTAAAGCTATGTCCCCTTGTGCTAGCCATCACCATCTGAGGAAAAAGGCTCTCGCTGTCCATCCAATCTAACCCTCTGATCATCTTATACACCTCAATTAGGTCACCTCTTAACCTTCTTCTCTCTAATGAAAATAACCTCAAGTCCCTCAGCCTTTTCTCATAAGACCTTCCCACTATACTAAGCAACATTCTGATAAACCTCCTCTGCACCCTTTCCAATGCCTCCACATCTTTCTTATAATGCGGCGACCAGAACTATACGCAATACTCCAGGTGCGGCTGCACCAAAGTTTTGTAAAGTTGCAACATGACCTCATGGCTCCGAAATTCAATCCCTCTACCAATAAAAGTTAACACACCATATGCCTTCTTAACAACCTGGGAGCCAGCTTTCAGGGAGCTATGCACATGTACACCGAGATCTCTCTGCTCATCGACACAACTCAGTCCTTCCATTAGCCCTATATTCTATACTCCAGTTGCTCTTATCAAAGTGAATCACCTCACACTTTTCCGTATTAAATCCACTGCCACCTCTCGGCCCAGCTCTGCAGCTTATCTATGTCCTCCTGCAAACTGTAACATCCATCCTCGCTGTCTACAACTCCTCCGACTTTGGTGTCGTCAGCAAATTTACTAACCCATCCTTCCACACGCTCATCTAGGTCATTTATAAAAATGACAAATAGCAATGATCCCAAAACAGATCCCTGAGGTACACCACTTGTAACTGAACTCCAGGTTGAATATTTCTCATCAAACACCACCCTCTGTCTTCTATCAGCTAGCCAATTCCTAATCCAAACTGCTAACTCACCCTCAATGCCATGCATCTGCATTTTCTGCAATAGCCTACCATGGGGAATCTTATCAAACGCTTTACTAAAATCCATATACACCAGGTCAACTGCCTTATCCTTATCCACCTCTTTGGTCACCTTTTCAAAAAACTCAACAAGGTTTGTGAGGCATGACCTATCCTTCACAAAACCGTGTTGACTATCCCTAATCAACTGATATCTCTCTAGAATATTATAAATCCTCTTATAATTTTTTTCCAAAACTTTGCCCACAACAGAAGTAAGGCTCATCGGTCTACAGTTCCCAGGATGGTCTCTACTCCCCTTCTTGAACAAGGGGACAACATTTTCTAACCTCCAGTCTTCCAGCACTATACCTGTAGCCAATGATGACATCAGGATCAAAGCCAAAGGCTCTGCAATCTCCTCCCTAGCCTCTCTTTGACAGAATGCTAGGGTAAAACCCATCCACCCAGGGGACTTACCTATTTTCATACTCTCAAGAATTGCTAACACCTCCTCTTTATGTATCTCAATCCTGCCTAGCCTAAAAGTTTATATCTCAGTATTCTCCTCGATTACACTGACTTTTTCCTGCGTGAATACTGACGAGAAATATTCATTGCTTCTCCTATATCTTCAGGCTCCACGCACAACTTCCCACTGCTGTCTCTGACTGGTACTAATCTTGCCCTAACCAATCTTTTATTCTTGACATACTTATAGAAAGCTTTAGGGTTCTCCTTGATCCTATCCATTCTCGTGTCCTCTTCTAGCTCTTAATTCTCTCTTTAGCTTCTTCCTGGCTAATTTATAACTCTCCAGTGCCCTGAGTCTTCACATCTCACCTTTACATAAGCCTCCTTCTTCATCTTCACCAGAGATTCAACTTCCTTAGTACACCACGGTTCCCTCGCTTGACCACTTCCTCCCTGCCTGACAGGTACATATTTATCAAGGACTCACAATAGCCAGTCCTTAAATAAGCTCCACATTTCTGATGTTCCCAGCCCCTGCAGTTTCCTACTACAACCTATGTATCCCAAATCTTGCCTAACAGCCTCATAAATACCTTTCTCCAGCTATATCTTCTGCCCTTCGCTGTATGCCTATTCCTTTCCATCACTAAGGTAAACGTAACTGAATTGTGGTCACTATCACCAAAGTGCTCACCTACCTCCGAGTCTAATACCTGGTCTGGTTCATTACCCAATACCAAATCCAATGTAGCCTCACCTCTTGTTGGCCTATCTACGTACTGTGTCATGAAACCTTAAAATCACTCCCTAAGAGTACAATGCATGTTCAGAGGCTGACTAGTGGACTAAACAGTTAGTAATACATGAGAATAGTATTATGGTTAACAGTATCATGCATGCAAACAACTCTTTTGTTCACCAGGAAAAAGGGGATGTTTGTATTTTTAGTTCAGTATGAAAGGAGGGTGTTAAATATAATCAGCCTGACTGATACTTCAGACTTTCTGCAATCATGTGATCATGCCATGAATTTACCTCTGAAGACAAACATCTTGAAATCAGTTGAATAAAGACTCTCACATAGCACACTGAAATAACACAATTATCCTTATACTGGCAACAACAATCAACATGAGCCAAGTTCAAAATGTGCACTAGGTACTTGCACAATAAACAATGAACATACTTACTTGGCTGCTCCAAGTGAATTCCTAACAGCTGTGAAACATCCAAAGTGTTCATCAGTGGCTCAAAGGTACAATGCAAATTGAAAATAAACAAAAATACATATATTAATACAGTTATAGCCCACACAAATGATTACACAGGATTATAAAATAACAAAATTCATTGACAACAATTCATCATGCTTTCAAAGTTGGAACATTTCCATCATGTTGAAAACAATATTGAATTGGAAGAAGAGATAATTTTAATATTTTTAAAAAATGGTTGGACCCTTTCAAACTAGACTTTAAGTTGGGAGTATCTTAAAAAAATAACAGGTTGAACTTTTGGATTTCAGGTCACTATTTGTTAATTAAATTCGTATTGAAACTACTTAAGATACAGTCCCTTTTTCTCAATGGAATCAATATGGATTGTAAATCAGTTGATACTCACATTTGTTAATATAAGATAACTAAAATAAACAAATTTAAAGAAACATTGCTCACTGCTGCAAAACTAGTTGAATACTTGCTACTAAAATAAAGTTTAATATTTTTGTTTCATTGGGTGCTCCAACTTAAGTTTCTAGAACATAGTTAACAAAGAAAGAATACATATATAATGCAAACACTGACCTTGAATGCATATTTTCGATTTATATGATCTTCAGGGCTAACTGGTGCTATCTTAAAGCTAGGCAGAAGAATGCTTCCCAGAATGCCTTCCTCCTTCTCATCTGCCAGGAAAGAAGCAAAATCAAATCCCCCTTATTTCTTAGTCATTACAACAGCTTATATTTATATAGCATCTTCAATTTACAAACACATCCCAAAGTGCTTCACAGAGGTGTTAGTGGAAATATATGAATGCCAAACAGATGAAGAATATAATGTTAGATGGGCTAAACCAAAACTTTACTGAGGTAGGCAGGTTGCAAAGAGGATCTTAAAAGGAGAAGAGGGAGCTGGAGAATTTTGGGGCATGGTGCCTGCACTTTGGGTTCAAGAAAGATAAAATGGAATATTTTCTTAAAGGTGATGGACCAAAAGCTGCAAGAGGCATAGGATTTAGGTGTCTCCTTATACAATCTGTATTAACTGAGGTTACTGGTACAAAAGTAATGAAAAAGATTAATTGAAATGTTTGCCTTTATCTCGAGGAGTTGTGGTCAAACTCAACCTAGAGCACAACATTCAACTATGGGGCACCCAAATCAAGGTACACAGGTTGCAGAAAGAACTTCAGTGTAGATTCAAGGAATACCAAGTCTTCAAAAGATTAAATAATGAGCAACAAGTTGTATAAAGTTGGGTTACATTCCCTTGAGTTTAGAAAGAGCAAAGAACAAAAAAAGAAAATTACAACACAGGTACAGGCCCTTCGGCCCTCCAAGCCTGCACTGACAATGCTGCCGGATTGAACCAAAACCCCCTACCCTTCCAGGGACCATATCACTCTATTCCCATCCTATTCATGTACTTATTAAGATGTCCCCTGAAAGTCACGACCACATCCACTTCCACTACCTCCCCTGGCAACAAGTTCCAGGCACCCACAACTCTATAAAAAATCTGTCTCATACATCTCCTTTAAAACTTGCCCCTCGCACCTTAAACCTATGCCCCTAGTAATTGACTCTTCCACCCTGGGAGAAAGCTTCTGACTATCTATTATGTCCATGCCTCTCAATCTTATAGACTTCTATCAGGTCTCCGGTCAACCTCCATCGCTCCAGTGAGAACAAACCAAGTTTCTCCAACCTCTCCTCTTGGCCAACACCCTCCATACCAGGCAACAACCTGGTAAGTCTTTTCTGTACCCGCTCCACATTCTTCTGGTAGTATGGCAATCAGAATTGAATATTTTATTCCTAGTGCGGTTGAGGAACCATCAGAATTGAGGTGCTTACAATGATAAACAGGATTTGATTAATTAGATAAAGAGAAGGTTTTTTTTCTGGTGGGGAGATAGAGCAAGTAGACACAAACTCAAAATTTGGGTAAGAAACAGACAGCATATTTTCCACATAAAAGATAATGGAAAAATGGAATTCTCTCCTCCAAAATTGACATTTCAAAGATAAAGATCTACACATCTTAGCGAAACCATCAGAGGGTCAGGAAATAAAGGTAGGTGAATGGAGCTAAAATACATAGGCAGCAATGATCAAACTGAATAGTAGAACAGGTTTGAGGGCTGAACTTTTATTCCTATGTTCGTGTAACCAAACACTTACACTGCCATGTCCAGATCTGGTTTTATACTTTGCTCATTGCATACATTTTTTTTCAAGACTTGCCGCACTGTTTTTATTAATTTTTCTTACAATTTATTTCCATGATCAAAACTTAAAAAATGGAATTTGGACAATTTTTAGTAAAATCTAGTTCACCAAACATATTTTTGTTACCAACATGTGAAATGTCACATGATAACACAATAAACAAAAGCAGCATATGGAAGTGTGATATACTTATTTATTCACTGTTATTTGGGATGCAAACTGGAGACATTTCCAATGTAACTACTGCTTCTGACCAAGAAGCCAGTCAACACAGAAAATTCTAGTATTCAGTGTGGATATGAAAAGGAGCTGTAGGCTGTCTCAGATAATCGTGAAGTAACTGCCAATAGCAACGAGCATTTATAATTAAAGCCAACAGTTTAAACATGTAAAAATTGTCCCAGGCAGAATTAAAGGATGAGTAATCTGTGAACAAAAGCTCATCAGAGGATCTTCTTGGACAAATTTACTTTACAAAATAAATGAATAAGGAAACTGTACATTGCAAAATAAACAGAAGGCAAACATACTCAAGATATATCAACTACAGGATGTATATTGGGCTGACATCTGACAGATAGAGGTCCAAATGAAAGCTGTGTGACCATAGTTCCACTTGCCTCAATCTGACAGTTTAAAAGATAAATATAATTTCCAGGTTAATGATAATGTGTAAACCAGCCACATGAAAGATCTAGTACATAGAAAAAAGAAACAAAGAAAATTTATAGCACAGGAGTGGTCATTCAACCTATCACGTCTGCACTGGCTAAACATGAACTCTCCAGCCTTAATCCATTTTCCCGCTTTTGGCCTATATCCCTTAGGTACCTTAATTGTACATCTATTGTTTTATGCAGTTCTAGCATAATCTCTAGTTTATAATTTATACCTTGCCTAATATCAGGACTGCTTTCTTATCTACCATACTATAATAAGAGATCCGAAACAGTGAGGTGGGAGGGTAGTTGTTCAATTGGGAAGAGATGAAGCCCAGGACAAAATTAAAAACAAGGATGATCCACGACATTGAAGGAAAACAAATTTTATGACTTTAATGGCTGTTTTGGTGAAGCGGCAAGGACAAAATCTTGATTGAGCAATTCACGGGAGAGTGATCATTTTATGGATGAATTCTATGTATATACAAGTCTTTGTGCAACAAGGATTTCAGAAGCTCCAAGTATTAATTAGTCAAGGTTTCCCAGAATCCTTATAGTATCTTCTCCTTATAAATGGGTCCAGAAAATCTTCAGTAACTTACTCGCAAAGAACAGTATCCCAGGAAACCTGTATTTATGGGAATAGAGAATGAAATGCCATAAACAGCAATGGGATAATAATGAGAACAATCTCGACGATGGAGGAATTGCTTTGACAAAAATCATATATAATTAAGGTTGAATTAATTCAGAATTTTGATCGACAAGGTGATTGAGGGTTATAGAGACAGGCAGGAAAGTGGAGTTATGGCCACAGTCAGATCAACCACAATCTTATAGGTGGAGCAGGTTCAATGGGCCAAATGATCTACTCTTGCTCCTATTTCTTTTGAGTTTATGCTAACTTGCTAAGAACCCCTGATGTCCATTATAATGTTTATACATCTCTCATCAGTTCCTGTAGTTGGCATGAAAGGAAATAGTGGTTAGCACTGCTGCCTCATAGCACCAGGGATCCAGCTTCGATTCCCAACCTGGGTCACTGAGTTTGCACGTTCTCCATGTCTGCGTGGCTTTCCTCCAGGTGCTTCAGTTTCTTCCCACAGTCTGAAAGACGTGCTGGTTAGATGCAGTGATCTGAACAGATATCGGACTGTGGCAATAAGGGGAGTTTCACTGTAACTTTGTTGCAGTGTTAATGTAAGCCTTACATAAATAAATTTTAAACTTTGAAGGAGTAGATTCAGACACTGTAATCATAGATTTGGAGATAAACTTGAAATATACAATCAAATCAATTTTCAGACTCTGAACTCGGTGTTTATTTGGATCAAATATACAGTTTTCAAAATACTGCTAGCTCTATTGCTGTTTGTTCTCAAAAAATTAGGACAATCAAAACCTCATGCTGGTTGATTGTAGATGAGAAAATCCACCTGAATGGATCTGGAGGGAAGCTGAACCACAGGAAGCAAACAGCTGTTTTCTTTCCAAAGGAGGGATTATGTTGGTGCCAAACTTCATATATCTCAACAGCTCCTATATTGGCGACACAAAGGGCCGATAAAGAACTATTATGCTCACTCTGCCATGGTCCCAAAGTTGCTAAAACCTTATACGGAGCCAAGTTTTACTCTGTTTAATAGGCAACTGGATCCCAATTGAGCAATCATTAGCCCTACAGGGTGTCATTGTCATTAGTTTCCCATCATTATCAAAGAGGGCCTTCATTTGTGTATATAGAATCATCTATTGCATGTTTTACTGAGGCTATGCAGCCCGACTGCAGACTGCACCACAGATAATATTTCATATACTTCCCATTTAAAAATTCCTTTTAATTGCAATATGAAGAAATTAAAATTGTCGTTTCAGTTCTTTGCACAAAGGCAAGAATGTGCAGGATTACAGGTAGAAGGTGGGAGAATGGCATTAGGCAAATTGCTTATTTTGAGAGCTGGTGCGTACACAATGGGCTGATTGGCCTCCTATTGCACTGTTTTAATTCTGAGGTTCCTTCTTCCTTCATTTAATCAAGATTCTTCAATTTACCCCTATTACAAGGTTTTGTTTTCATATTTGTGCCTTATTGGGTTTCTTGCTGATCTCCTGGTACCTTTGGTCTTACTGATATCCTTCTTGGATTTGATCCTGGTCACGATTTCTGTCTCCTGTTGTTTCTGTCTCTTGCTGAGTACAATGGAGTATATGTTGTTCTTACCAACCTCGGTCTACACAGATGTTTGATAGGCAGCAGGTCCTGGTGTTCTCCATGTTCTACGTATTGGCCAACAGCTTCTTTTTGAGAGGAGCAGGTGATAGCGGACTGACAACACCGAGTGTGAACTAGAAAATCTGCAGCTCATTCTTCCTTCAGCACTGGTCCGAACTGGTGGTTCCTTACTCCTTGCTGTCTGGCATTAGTATCAGGACTAAGTCTGAGCAGCATAGAAATGGTTTTGTGCACCACACAATTTAATGATGGGTGTTTGATTCTACTTTCAGCAACCATGCTATCAAAAAAAATGCAATAACTGCCATCGCTTCTATTTAAAAACACTAGATGGACTCAAAAGAAGCAATCCAACATCATCATTACCCTGCCTAACAATCCCTATCGTTCACCTTATTGGAACTGCAAGGAAATGCGGCAACACCCACATCCCCCAAGTTACTCTGGATCCCTTTGTCTACTGTGCAGATCCCTTCATATATTGAGCAGAATATCAATGTGTGTAAAATAGATAAATCAGCTATATCTATGCATGTAATCTCAGGTCATCCCGTACACTCTAAGTTTCAGCTATAGATAAAATATTTAATTGCTATGGTGATCCAGTAATATTGAGAGATTTTGTAGCCAATTTCCTGGCATAATTTTAGTCGGGAGAGAAATAAGAACAGAAAGATTTCCAGAGGTCAACAGGTGAGAAAATAATATCTGCAATTATTAATCAATAATTCTGGATAGATGTTTTCTACAGAAGAATATTATGCTGTTTTACAGTACCATAATAATGAAACATATCCCAATCATCCAGTGTTAACAAGCTATTAAATTAGCAATGCTCTTGAAGAATGTTCTGAGGAACTTATCACCAGAAGTGAACATTGAAGCAATGACTCAATTAAGCTGAGAGGCAGTAAATTACAATTGTGAAATTATGCTTCATAGAACATTTTTTCTACTAACGATGGTAGAGACATGAAACATAACGATTCTTAGTACAAGCTTATTTAATGAATCATACAGACCTTATTAAAATTAATTAATTAATGCTGGAAAAGAACATTTTGAAGTATTTAGTATAGTCATCCAAATGTATGAAATAGTTTGCCAAAAGATAATCTACAAACTACTACAGCTGACTGAAAAATCAATATAAGAAATGGCATTTTACGACTCTGGCACCCAGAATCACAATGAAAATTTCCAAGACAATCACTGAGCGTAAAGCATATGTAGTGTGAAAAAATATTAACATGTGTGTCAAAGAGATATAGCAGTTATGTCTAAGAATATCTATTGTCTATTGCCTCTAAGAGAGGCCCTGCAGCATCAGTGTAATTTTTCCCACTTCCCACATCATCTATTAGGAAACTGAACAAGCCATAGCCAATTTATGCAAAGCTGGTTTTGTTACAGGTTCTTCAACCATTTAGAAATGAATCAAGGTTGTCCTGCCTCATTGCACACAAATCTCTAACTTGTATCTCATCTCAAAGGATTGACTTGGAATCTGGAACATCATTTCAAGGCCAACAAAAAAAAAAATGTCATCAAGACATACAATATAAGGATTATAAAAGGACACTTCTTGTTCAGTTTACCAAATGGTAAACCCTGTATTATCCTGAATTAAAATGTCTGGATATTAGTGTAAGCCCTTTGCGTCGTCTTTTTCATATTCCTACGTTTATCTAAATTGACTGACAAATCTTCAGAATAAAAACAAAACTGGTTCTGGTTTCTGAATTTTTCAATGATTGATCTATCTTTTAGCTTATACACCTGTTTACCAAAACACCAAATGATATATTTTGAATCAACATCACTGTCAATAATTGTGACTTGAACACTGAGAATAATTAATGTTGCCAGTTTCATGATTACTTATGGCCTTTTTAAAAATATCACTCCATATTTATGATTTCATGCAACTCGAGAGAATTAACTGGGTTATATTTCAAGTGCCCTCAAGTAAACATTGATTCCATGGAACTACACAAAAGCTTTTTATGCAGTGTAATGAAGAACTGGAATGCACTCCCTGAAAGGCTGGCGAAAGCAAATTCTACAGGGAATTAGATATACAAGGACAGGAAAAAAAAATGTAGAGCTATAATGGGTAAAGAGTAAGGAGCAATACTAATTTGAAACTTCTTTCAAATAACCAGCATTGACTGGATGGGTTAAATAGACTTCTTCATTACTATACAATTCTGAGAGTTTTCAAATCTAACTTTTCATTAGTGTGCCGATTCTTCTCAAATCATTTGCTTTATCATAGAATCAATCATAGAACCCTACAGAGCAGAAAGAGGCCTTTTGGCCCATCGAGTCTGCACTGACCACATCCCACCCAGGCCCTACCCCCATTATCCCTGATCCCTCTAACCTAAGCATCCTAGTATACTAAGGGGCAATTTTATAATGGCCAATCAACCTAACCTGCACATCTTTGGATTGTGGGAGGAAACTGGAGCACCCGGAGGAAACCCACACATACACAAGGAGAATGTGCAAACTCCACACAGACAGTGACCCAAGCCGGGAATCAAACCCAGATCCTGTGAAGTAGCAGTGCTAACCACTGTGCTACCGTTTATCTTACGCGTTTATTCTAAACTAGAAAATTGTTTTACCAATTTTACTAATGCCGTGCAAATTATTGTGTGATCCGGAGAAGATATTTGATTTTGATTACTCAATTTCAGCAATATATCATCTGAGTTTGCTCATTGCTCAAACTAATACTATCCTAGCATTTCAAGAACGTACTTATGAAAATGAAAAATAGTGGAGTAGACCATTTGATCCTTGACCCTGCACCATTGCTGAACGAGATCATGGCTGATCTTCTAGATCAAGTCCATATTCCCCTATATTACTTCGTTCCTTTGGTATTTGAAAAACTATTAATCTCAGTATTGAATATACTGAGCATCCGCAATTGTCTGGAGCAGAGAATTCCAAAGATTCACATCCTTTTGAGTAGAGGAAATTTTTCATCTCAATTCTAAATAGTCAATTCCTTATTCTGAGACTGTGGCTCTGTCATGTTCTAGGTTACCTCGCCAGAGGAACATTTTCTCAGCATAGATCCTGTCACCTCTCATTCATCTAAACTCCAGGGCATACAGGCCCAGTCTGCTCAATCTCTCCTTGTAGGACTTCCTTTATCGCAGGAACCAATCCATTGAACTTTTGTTGCACTTTCTCCAGGGAACACTTCCTTAGGCAAAAAAGGCTAAACCTGGATACACTACTCCAGATGCAGCCTCACCATTGCCTTGTATAATTGTAGTAAATTTCCTTTACTCTTATGTTTCAACCAACGTGTAACAAAATTTAACATAGCTTTGCCTTTCTAATTGCTTGAGTACTTGCATATATGCAATGCCTTCCATGTCTGTAAAACACAGTACACATATTTCAAAACTAATGGGTTACTTTTGAAGTGTAGCACCATTAATGAGCAAGGCAAATTTTCTCACAGCAAATTAGATTAAGGACCAGTTAACCTGTTTTGTGTTGAGTGATGGACAGATAAATTTTGGCTAAGGCACCAAGGAATGTCATTATGTCGCTGTTGCTCAATTGACTGCTAACTGAAAGGTTAGTGGTTTAAGACCAGAGACCATCCAGGAACAGAGCTTTCACTGTTTTCTTCACATCAGCACTCACTGTCATACAGCTCGAGGTTGCTATTGGAATACTGACTATGACAAAATATCCTCAAAAACATTCCCAGCCTCTTTGTTACTCATCGAGTTTCCACAAAACAAAACAGCTTGCATTATTCTTTGAATTCCAGTGGGTATTTTATGCCTACTAAAACAAGTAGAAGGGACCTCAATTTAACACACTATCCAAGACAAGGAAGCACTGTTAATGCAACACTTCCTTGGTTATGAACTGAAATAATCAGATTATCTGACTAAATTCAAAGAGTCAAAATAATTCTAAGTCCAGAATGAGTATTAAAACAGGAGAGTTTCAGATTTGGTGAGGCCACCAGTTGAATCTTTTATTCAAGTTTTATTTAATTAGTGTCACAAATAGGCTTACATTAACATTGCAATGATGTCACAGTGAAAATCCTCTCGTTGCCACACTCCAGTGCCTGTCTGGGTACACGGAAGGAGAATTTAGCATGACCAAAGCATCTAACTATCATATATTTCGGACTGTGGGAGGAGACCAGAGCACCTGGAGGAAATCCACACAGACACAGAAGAACATGCAGAATCCATATAGACAGGAACTGAACCATGTCTCTAGGCATATGAAGCAGCAGTGCTAACCACTGTTTCCCAAATCTTATGACACATTGTACAATTAAAATATTGATCAGTGTGCAACAAAAATAAAAGCTTTATCTGTCTTCCAACAGTAGAAGACTGATATCAGCACAGGGCACCATTTGCGCAAATGCAGTTCTCTGCTACTATGAGCCAGTCTCCATGGCCCAGCAGCCCCCTGGAAGGCTCCATGGCTGATCACGAGCATTGCCCCACAATAATCTTATAATCTTGATCCTTCCCCCTTCCAATTTCTGTTGCAGAGCGGCAGCAGTGTCCCCCTACCCATCACTGCAGCAGTCCTCCCACCAAACAACCTGCCCCTAATAAGGCCATGTGCCTCAACTGGTCTCAGCCAGTCCCATCTCTTGGCATTGCCAATATGCCAGACTAGCACGTCTCCTTTCCATGGACCTCCCATGGGAGCACCGATAGTCTCAGATTCTACCAGCAAGGCCATTAATCTGGTCCCCGTTGATGGAGGATCATACGCGATCCTTGCTGGACAGAACTTTCCCCTACAAGAACCACAGGGAAGCAAGTATAACCAGACAACTCTTTCTTGGGTTTGCTAATTACATTCAAATCCTGATTTAAATATTTTTAAATAATGCAATCAGCCACACCCCTTTGGGTGCAAGGCTGATTGCATCAGGTATCCGGTGCCAGTAAGATTACAAGGGGTACGAATTCAGGTGCAAATTTGATTTCTCACCCCTTTACAATCTTACTAGCTTGCCCTGTCCATCAGCCCGCAGAGCAAAATGGTCAAATCAACCAAGCTCGGAACCCTCTGACTCAGGCTCGATCACTCAATCAAACTGGCAGTTCAAATAAACAGAGTTACAGGAAAATGAGTTGTCAGGATTAACTAATTGAAAATAAAGATGGAGCAGGAAGTCAAAAGCTGTATTGGTGGTTAATTGGTTAAAAAGTCTTTTCCTCTACCAGTTATTATTGGTGATCATTCAACAACTGGTAGGAGTAAAGTGAAAGTAACTGTTTGGATGACTGTTTGTAGAGACTGATTAAATGCTATAAATCATGTTTAGCACAATTTTATCAAGAGCCAAGAGACCAGAATTTTCTGTGGAATCAGCTTTTTGAGAAAGTGATTACATTTAGATTTTTGTTATACATCTTAGCAATAGCATTTTGACAACTAAGAATAATAATTCATGTCTCAACTGCCTCACAAGTGCCCTATCTCCCAAAAATATAAGTCATATTGTCAGTTAGGTGTCTTGCTTGAATAGTTTTGTAATATCAATGGAGCACTAATAAATATTTTACTTGCATAAATATCCTACATAAGTTATTTAAATACAAGCAACAGCCACAAAATTAGAGCGATAAGTCAAATTAAACAGATTGTATAAAAAGGCCTTTGAAATTCAATTCTGCATTTCCTAAAAATGAACTACACAGATATCTTACCTCTATAATAGAACAGGCACAGATCAGCAAGGACAAACCAGCGCTTCTTCCAGAGTTTCATACCTGTGCTGTCCTACAAAACAATGAGAAATGTTGCATCAGGCATCTTCAATGGCTTGGCAATTTGCAACTCTGCTCACAGAGACTGGTAAGTAGTATTCAAGCGCAGCAATTGCCCATTTTGTGGAAAAACTCCAACTCCAAATCTGGTAATGATATAATTATTCAAAATAGAATCCTGCTACTTCTTTCAAAATTGCAGTTTACTGTAAGTTACTTTATCAATCCAGCTATCCTTTACATAACCAAGCATTTTTGGGGAACGCATTTTCCATTTCAGAGAGGCCATTTTTAAAATATTCATCAGACTAATAGGAGTGGCAAAAACACGACAACACAATGACATTCTGGTGCAACTCAAACTACAATTGTAAATTCTATCTTATATTAAGAATCGAGTGAACCTTTGTTTGTTTATACAAAGAAAGAGATGAATAAGAATAAAAGCTTTACAATAATAGTTTACAAAACACAAACTGGAAATAATGGTGGTTTGGTTACTGAAACTATTGTGTAAAGCTGCACTGAAAACACCAAACAAGATTTTACTTCATTATTTACTTGTTCATGGAATGCAGGCATTGCTGGCTAAGCCAGCATTTAGTTTTATTCCTCATTCTTAATTTCCCACGAAAAGATGGTATTGAGCCGTCTTTTTAAACCGCTGCAGCCCACGTGCACCGATAGAGTTATTCGGAAAAGTGTTCCAGGCTTTTGATGCAGTGACATTGAAGAAAAGGTGATATTGTTCTCAGAAAGAATAATGTACAGCTTGGAGGGAAATGCATGCATCCGGTGTTCCTCTTGCATCTGCTACCTTGTCTTTACAGTTGTTACAGGATGTGCATTTGGAAGGTGCTATCAAAGCACTTTGATGAATTGCTGCAGTCTGCTGTCACTGTGTATTGTTGATGAAGGGAGGGAGTGATGAAGGCGGTTGACGGGGTGCCAATCAGGTGGTGGCTTTGTCCTGGAAGATGTCAAATGTCTTGAGTACTGTTGCAGCTGCACTTATCTAGGCAGTGCAGAGTATTCAACTGTAGTATTTATGTGGTTGTTTCAGTTCAGTCCTGGTTAATGGCAACCCCCAAGATGTGGATAATGGAGTGTTTACTAATGGTAATGCAGTTCAATGTCAAGGGGCGTTGGTTGGATTCTCTCTTCTTGGAGATGGTTATTGCTTGGTACTTGTGTAACACAAACATTACTTGCCACTTATCAACGCATGCCTGAATATTATCCAAATGTTGCTGCATATGGATGTGAATAACTTCAGTTCCTGAAGAGTTGCGAAGGGTGCCGAATATTGTGCAATCATCAGCAAACATCCCCACATCTGAATTTGTGACGAACAAGCAGTCATTGTTGAAATACCTGAAGATGTTCTTGCATCCATCAATGTCCCTGGACTGAGATGATTGACCACTACAATCATAACCACCTTTCTTTGTAATAGGCATGACTCCAATCTTTGAAGGGTTTCCCCCTCAACTCCTGGTGATTTCAGTTTTCCGGAGTTCCTTCATGCCACATAAAACGCAGACTTGATATCAAGGTCCGTGACTTTCACCTCAATTTGAGTTCAGCTTTTCTGTACAAGTTTGAATCAACACTGTAATGAGATCAGGAGCTTAGTGGCCCTGGTACAAACCAAATTAAGCGTCAGTGCTGCTTGATAGTACTCAATGGCACCTGATGGGCAGTAATTGGTTGGCTTGGATTTATGCTGCTTTTTGTGGATAGGACATGCCTGGGTAATGTTCCACATTCCTGAGAAGATCTCAGTGTTCAAGCTGTACTAGAACAATTTGGCTAAGCATTGTACAATCAAAGAAAAGGGTTCACATCTGGGGAAATGATTTATACAAAAGGTTGATTTACACAAAAGGTTGACAACTGGATACTGTCCACAATTTTAGTTGCTATATTACAGTCAGGGCACCTTGGCTTTGAGGGTGCAGACAGCAGAACTTTTTATGCTAAAAAAGAGAAGGCTCAAGAAAATATTAGAAAAATATTCAAGATTCTGAATGGATTAAACAAACAGAGCCCTAATAGTGGGTTGATATAGATTTAAAGACTACAAAATCATACAGCCTGAAATTCAGAGAAATATATTTGGAAAATCAAGATTTAATTACTTTAAGCAGTGGTCTTGAGATGACAAGTAATAGATTGCTTTTGTAAACTCAGTTAAGATAGATGAGAATATAGAAAGAAACAGTATTGCAGGTATGAGGTTAAGTGGCATGTGTTTTCCATATTTCAGGGCTTGTCCAACAAGTATTATTTTTTTCAGTGGTTCTGTATATTCCTCCATTCCAGTAGATATGTCATCTTACAGCATTAGGAAGGAACTATAGGAGCAAGACTTTTATTAATCCAATGTTAAATCAAGCATAAAACAACATCCTGTCCAGAGTGCACAAAATTGATTTATGAGAAAACTAGGTCTCATCGATTTTAATTAACGATTGCTGGATTAGAAAGTGAATGGTCTAATATAATTTTTGATGTTAAAAGAACTGGCAAGAATAATTTGAGACTGCTATAAGGTTATGCAAGTCTGAAATTCTATCATTTTAATGCAATTGTATTTAAATGATTAACAGTGGATGGTAGTACTGTGGGAGCTGTGCTCATTTGGATAAATTAGTAATATATGATAATGTGGACTTTTTTCTCATCTGTTTTTTTGGATTTCATCTGTCCCTGGATTATTTAAAGTAGATTTGTGCTATTCAACATCACTGCCTCAATATCACTGCCCTCTTTTCAGTTGTTATTTGAGGAAACAGTTGTTTTCCAGTTTATTTTATCAAATAACAAATCTGAAAGATCATGGCTGAAATATACTGGTGGGGGAAGGATGGGTAACTGGGTGGTATATACTATTCTGTCTCAGTATACATGCATATTTTTAATGTTTGACCATTATTTCAAAACAAAATTTATCAATGTATATTATTGAGAAATAACTTGATTTGTTTCATATGCGATATATAATAATACATTCCTTATAAAGACCACAGTAATGTCATAATCCAAACAGTGATGCATACCTGTTTATAAAGCCAGCCACGCTTTATCACTGGTGCATTAGCATTCCTCTTAATAGAATTTGACCTTTTGCCAAAATTATGAATTTTCTTTGAAGATCTTGATGACTGAATAAAGATTGAGAGAACAAATATTGGAGTCAATTAAAAATGATTTTAGGTATGTCAAATAAATCTTACAGCATTACAGAAAACGGAAGTAAGAAAAGTGTAGCCAAATATTCTTTGCATTGTACAGTTGAATGGCACATCAAAATACTTCAGTGATTGTTATGCAATGGAGAGGTGGGGAAGAGGAAGAGGTTAAGTTAAAGCGAGGCCAATTTCTTCACTGAGCTGGTCCCACCTATGACGAGAAAAGGAGGGGATGAGGGGAGGACCTGGTCGCTTTCCACTGTTAATTCTAGACCCAACTAGCAAAGCATAAGTGCACCACGACCCACATATGATGAAGAGCAATATCTGATGGGGATTGTAGTTTCAAGGACAGGATCTGGTCTTCAGTCCTTCCAGATTTCTGGATATCAGATAAAGGGTCTGGGACAAGTGTTATAAAATACATATTACACATTTGTAAAATCATTCTTTTTAAGAGAATTATTTTACAAAATTTCATTCAAACCACATAGCAAGTTAGAAATACTGTTAACCATCCCTCTTCATTTTCATGTCATAGCTGAAATCCTTACCATATATCCAAACTTTGCTTAGTTTCTTTGGAAGCTAAAGGAGGAGGACCACCTCCCACTCTGTCATGGATTTCCTAGAGAAGCTACGTTAAGTTAGATTATGCATTTTTCCACCTAGCACTGAGAACTTCATTGTTATTCCTAGACAGAATCTACAGAAGACTGCTGAAACACTATTCAGAATGGGTCTAAAATCAGCTCTCATCCTCAAGGATTCCTTTGTAAAGTCATTAAAGGTAGCTGCTTATTGTTTGTGCAGTTCTGCCCTGCTGATAAATAAATTTATCTGTCTTAGTTATTTTTACCCTAGTTGTAGTTGAATAGGCAACTTATGAATAAAGGGAATAGAACTCTAAGTTAGAGACATCATGTCTCTGGAATGATGAGTTCTGCAAGGTAATGTAAACCAAGGGAAGCAGCGATGGAATAGTTAAGAGTATTGTATTGTAAATAAGAAGAGATTATGGCTGAGGAGCCAAATACTGAGCTCAGCATTTATATCAGGCGATGTCCTGCAGACCTCACATAATTGTATGTCCTGTGAACATTATTTATTTTAATTAATCCACAAATAAAAGACTCTGCAATAGAACACTCATTCCCAGTAGAGAGACAATTTCAAGCTTTCTTCCCCCGATTAGTTTCTTAAACAAGTGGGACAGGAAGGCCACAAGCAAATTGATGCTTGTTACTTTAAGACATGAGACTTGGAGGATAACTATACAGCTTAGTTCAACTTCACCTTTTACGTCTACTTAAAGGAAGCAATCTACTTTGTTCTTTCGTATCTTCGTTGTTCTTCCTGATGATCAAGTCAAAATTGTCAAGTCACTTTATGCAGAACAATAGGCATGAACTAAAAAATTGGTTCCACGACACAATATATTACTAGCCATCCCTTCAAATTATTGCAGATGCTGCATTTAAAAGCACCCGTTGAAACTCAATTATCTACAAACGGACATCATCAATTTCACATTATGGGATGTTATAAACAAACAAGCAATGTAGTTATAAAGCAAGCATAATCAATGCAAATCCCTCGGTGTTTCAATCTCAACTGACATATGCACCATTGAACAAATGCTAACCAGTGGCCTAAATTCATCAAATCAAAACTGAAGGTGAACCAAGTTCCACAGTTGTTAGCTAACTTGCAATTGTTTGAAGTAACAATTTGCCTGTGCCTTTCCTCTACCAATCCATCAAGGACTATGCTGGGGAGAAAAGCTTGGAGTTGTCTCCTCACCAGCAATGAGTGTTCTGGTCACAGAATATTTCACTACTTCATTGATCCAGTCATTATTCAAAAAAGCAATGCAGAAATATTGCAGCAATTAACTACATACTGCCCATCAATGGTCGAACAAGGAACATCTTGTACACACACTGTATAAAAATAGTTAGAATGATGTTTTGAACTCCAGAGGAATGTCACTAAAGCATTAATACTTACTGCTGCATTATCTGCTATATCTGTTAATATTTTTACCTCAATTAGTATTATAAGATAATAGTTTAAGGTCCAGAACAATGAGGCTGTGTGTAACATGAATCTTTGTATTGGTCATCATTGACATCCTCTTCCCTTCAGCTAGGTGAAATCATGGATTTCAGTTATTAGTTCAAACATGCATTAATGCCCTCAATATACCAGGACTTGGGTGCTCCCTTCATGTTTCTAAAATTATTCAAACTAAAGTTCCCTCAGCATTTCAGTTTACATTTGCATAGATAAGTAACAATAGTGCCAATCATAAAATGGAATAGCATTTTGCTGGTCCCATTGTACTGAGAAGTCAGCATGGCACTGTAACAATATTAGTATTTGCCCAATGGCATCAGTCTCACTCCTTAAATTACACAGCGGTGCACTACAACACGTCAACCAAATAATAATGATCACTTCAACTTCCTCTAAAACATGTAGCACAACTATGCACATGAAAATAATGCAGAGTACACTATCTATGGGCTTGGATTATGTGCATACAATTTGGAGCAGTAATTGTGCACAGTCAACTATATATTGTCAATAGAATAGAAATTCATGATATATCAGCTGAGAAAGATTCAAGGTGATAACCAGATGGAACAGTTCAATGCTGAAATAATAATGCAATCATATCCATCCCACTGTCAATAAAAAAAATCTATTTTACATTGATGTAACCCTTTGCACTCAACCACAGATTTACTGGACAGTTCATTGGAAAGTAGTAGAATATTTGAATATAATTTTGGAAAACATTATAGTGGCAAATAAAAATATAAACTATGATACTGGTTCACCAAAAAGCTATAGTCAGACCCAACAAGAGCAGGTGGAGTTGTTTCTTAATAACACATCTTAAAAGTTACATTTCCACTGTTTCCAGCATTACCTTGAATAAATATTTACATAGCACTGTATCAAAATACTTATAAAAATCTTACAAATTAGCTTGCAAAGAATTAATACTTACAAACTACAGAACATAGTTCAGGACTTTGAATGACTCAGTGTACTGTCATAATACCATTAAATTATTGTTTTAACTGAAATGCCAAAAATTAAATATCAACAGCTCTTGTAATTACAGAGCCTATTACTGCATGATTCATTCGAAGAGCAGATAATACAGCTGTCCAATCTGAAACCTCTCACAGTGGAAAGTACAATAAAGTGACATTTCAGATTAGGTTGCATCTTCAGAACAAGATACAGTATGGATTCCTCAAACTACATCAGTTCAAATTTTGATAATACATCAATTTGATGTTGATGAATATCCATATTCTGCTTTTCAGTGTACAATTTGACTCCCTGTCAAGCACATTGACACGTACAAGAAAAGCAATGTATTTATAATCCAGTTACTTCAGTAAACGCACACTGGATTATTTAAAAGATCAAACCACAGTTGACAAAAACATAGCTTTCTTATTAAATCAGATCCTTGATCAAGGACAGCTGACAACAAAAGGCTATTGTAATTCAATTTTTCATTAATACTTGGAGCCCTGTAGTATAGTGAGCAGTGCTCTGACATGAAACTTCTGAGGCCAATCTAAAATTGTGGATTTGTTTTCACATCACTACTTTCTTTTCTATGATGCCAAATATCTTCTTCAGGATTTGATTTCAAGCTTAAAGTCCTAAAGTAGGCTTATATTAACACTGCAATGAAGCTACTGTGAAAATCCCCTAGTCGCCACATTCTGGTGCCTGTTCGGCTACACTGAGGGAGGATTTAGCATGGTCAATGCACCTAACCAGCTTTTGGACTGCGGGAGGAAACCGGAGCACTCAGAGAAAACTCACATAGATACAGGAGAATGTGCAGACGCCATACAGGCAGTGATCCAAGTTGAGAATTGAACCTGGGTTCCTGATGCTGTGAGGCTGCAATGTTAACCACTGTACCATCCTTATATGACTATATTGCAAGCCAATCAGCATTAAAATAACACTCACTTAAGAACTATTTTGCAGCAGTTCGAAGGAAGATCATAATACAAGTTACAAAAGTGATTTTGTCCTAATTTGCCACATATGCAAAAGTAATAGAGCAAGAAGTTCAATATTGCAAATCTCCAAATGCTAACAGCAACATGGAGAAAAAATGGACTATTATTTTCACAGAACTCATCTGGAATACAGCTTTAATACAGTTACAAAAAGAAACTGAAGAGTGTCGACATGTGTTTGTGCGTGAGAAAGATCTGTGCAAGAATGGAAGAGGAACAAATCTGATTAACATTTTAGGAAATCAAAGGTCAGGAGTCTCAGAATAATTGACTTACACCTGATGAAATCAGTTAACAGCAGGGATTTGCCTCAAATGAAGGACTTCACAATGGAAGATCGGTTTTAAATCTATATATGATTTAAATCATTACAAAGCAAAGAAGTTGTTTCCCTGTTTATACACAGAAGAATAGAGGATTATAATGATTGATTCAGATGAAGAAAAACAGAAGGAGACTGAACTAAGCACAAACTTTAGCATCGATTGGTTGGGCTAAATGACGTGTTTTTGTGCTATTATCTTACGCAGCCATATGTCCTTAACTACTAGATGGAGTAAAGTAGTAAGAGCTGGGTGAGGGATATCATAACAAGGGATATCACAACGGTTAGGACGTATGAAAGGGAAGAATGAGTTGGAGGTGGGTGATAAGATGAGTCGGAGTTAGTGTGGTAAGCTGTTGATTTTTTTTTTAGAGCAACACAGCACGGGAAACAGGCCCTTCGGCCCAACGAGCCCGCGCCGCTGTCATAACTATATAGTAGCAATTCCATTATCCTATTCTAAATTTAGGTTATTCCTAATATGGAAGACTCTCACTATAGGGACAATTTGTTTCCCAATCAGCCTAAGAGCGAATTTTTGGGTTGTGGGAGGAAACCGGAGCGCCCGGAGAAAACCCACGCAACCACGGGGAGAACGCGCAAACTCCCGCAGACACCAGCCCAATTCCAAGTGTCTGCACAGCTACAGCGATAGTCTCTGAGCTGTCATGGTGCCCTTCAGATGGTCCAGATAAAGCACTCATTTACGACATGAAGCACCAGGCAACCCATGAATCAACATCCAAGAGCTGTCCTCGCACCACCTGCCGAATGCATGCTCCTTGTTGGTCAAGTTGGACCGAATTACCTGTGGAAAAAAAGCCATAGTTAAACAGTCCTACTATATCCCTCTATCTGCATACCGCTCATGTGGCTGTCCAAGAGACCCTTAAACAGCCCTAGCGTGCCTGCTCCCACCACCTTACTCGGCAGTGCATTCCACACCCCCACTACCCTTTGTGTGAAAAACTGCCCTCTAATATTCGTCTTATACATAGCCCCCCTCACCCTATGGCCATGACCCCTCGTCCTATCCATTTCTGAAGGTGGAAAAAGTTTACCTCCATTTACTCTATCTATACCCCTTATAATCTTATACACCTCTATGAGATCCCCTCTAAGCCGACGTCTTTCAAGGGAAAACAACCCCAGTCTATTTAATCGTTCCTCATAAGACAGTCCTTCCATACCAGGCAGCATCCTGGTAAACCTCCTCTGCACTCTCTCCAAGGACTCCACATCCTTCCGATAGTACGGCGACCAGAACTGGACGCAGTATTGCAAGTGAGGCCTAACCAACGTTCTATACAACTGCAACATCAAACTCCTACTCTTGTATTCTATACCCTTTTCTCTGAAAGCTAACATACTATATGCCTTCTTTATCACCTTCTCCACCTGTGAGGACACCTTCAGAGACTTGTGAACCTGCACCCCCAAGTTTCTCTGCGTCTCTATGCTCCGTATAGTTTTACCTTTTATCCTATAACTCTCTTCTACATTTTTCCGGCCAAAATGCATCACCTCGCATTTATCCGGATTAAATTCCATTTGCCATCTATCTGCCCAGTCTACCAACCTATCTATGTCCTGTTGTATTGCCTGACACTGCTCCTCTGTACCCGCCAATCCAAGCATCTTAGTGTCATCAGCAAATTTGCTGATCTCACCACCTACCCCAACTTCCAAGTCGTTTATGTAGACCACAAATAGAAGAGGACCTAGTACTGAGCCTTGTGGGACTCCACTAGTGACAGACTTCCAGCCGGAAAAAGAGCCTTCCACTACTACCCTCTGTCTCCTCCTCCCGTATCCCATGTGCCTTCACCTTCTCTATCAGTCTACCATGAGGAACCTTGTCAAACGCCTTACTGAAATCCATGTAGACGACATCAACAGCATGTCCTTCATCAACTGTTTTTGTCACTTCTTCAAAAAATTCCACTAGATTTGTAAGACAAGACTTCCCCTTGACGAAGCCATGCTGCGTATCCCTGATCAGATCGCAGCGCTCCAGATGCTCATACATCCTGTCCCTAAGGATCCTCTCCATTAGCTTACCTATAACTGAAGTCAAGCTCACCGGCCTATAGTTCCCTGGGTGATCCCTCTGACCTTTTTTAAACAACGGTACTACGTTTGCTATCCTCCAGTCCTCTGGGACCTCACCTGTGTCCAAGGAAGAGACAAAGATTTGCGTCAGAGGCCCAGCTAGGTCTTCCCTCAACTCCCTTAGCAGCCTGGGGTAAATGCCATCAGGCCCCGGAGCTTTATATGTCTTTAAGCTGCCTAACAGCCCCAACACCTCTTTCCTCGTAATCCTTATTTCCCTCAACTGATCCTCAACTTTGTCAACATCAGCAACAGACATCTGGCCAGTCTCCTGCGTGAATACCGACGCAAAGTATTCATTCAGGATCTCCCCCATTCCCTCAGGCTCTAAGCATAGATCCCCTCCTCTGTCCCTGAGAGGTCCAATCTTGCCTCTAACCATCCTTTTGCTCCTTACGTAGGTGTAAAATGCCTTAGGATTTTCCTTAATCCTACCTGCCAGAGCCACCTCGTGGCCCCTTTTTGCCTTTCTAACATCCCTTTTAAGATCCCGTCTACACTCTCTATAAGCTTCCAGCGCTGTCTCAGTCCCCAGTTGCCTAGATCTAATGTAAGCCTCTCGCTTCTTCCTGATCAAGTCCTCAATCTCCCTGGTAAGCCACGGTTCTCTAATCGTACCTTTCCCATCCTTCCTCCTTGCCGGCACGTATCTTTCCTGCAGAGAGTTTAGTTTTCCCTTGAAAGACTCCCACATGTACCTCGTCGACCTGCCCTTGAAAAGCTTATCCCAGTCGGTATCTTTAAGATCTTGCCTAATCTGGCTGTATCTAGCCCTCCCCCAGTTAAATACCTTCCCTTTTGGGCCGGTCTCGTCCTTTTCCATTAATATCCTAAAGCAGACAGAGTTGTGATCAGTATTTGACACCTGCTCTCCTACCTCGACGTCAACCACCTGCCCTGGCTCATTCCCCAGAACCAAATCCAGTATAGCCCCCTCTCTAGTCGGGCCATCCACATACTGCTCCAAGGACCCTTCCAAAACACACCGTACAAATTCCTCCCATCCCACCAAACCATCAATGAAACTTGATGGTTAATCAAGTCATACAGTGGGATTTGGTGGTGGTCAGTGATTTCACTACCCAGGGGTCAGGATGCTTTTAATCCTTGTAACATTTCCTGGTAGGTCAGGATTTCAGAAGGTTCCTGAAGAAGAGGAACTGTCCATCAAAAATCCAAATTGGTTTGCGGGAGCGGATGGGATGAGTTCCCAGCACAATGCATTTGTCAAAGGGAAGTTAGCATTTCTGGACAATTGTCACATAAAGTCTTACCAGAGGGATTTCCCTGCATTTCAGGGGTTCCCTTCCCCCCTCCATCCCCACCTCACTTCCCCTAAACCAACGCTGAGCAGCAGTGAAGTCAAAAATGATGAAAGTGATGTTCCTTCCATAGCACATTCTCTCTGGAGTGCAGTTTCTGTTGTTTACTAATATTTTTCTACAGCCTAAAAGTAATCGCATTTTTCTCTTAGCAAATTTATTGAAGCAATATGTCACAAGACAAGCACAAAGTAACAACATTATGCCTTTACCAATAATGTAGGATATAGGCCTAATATTATTGATCAACATTTGTACATCGTTTTCACAGAAATGTTAAGAGGAGCCTGGCCTTTCAGTCCAACCAGATTATTTATTGTTTATCCTCCACACTGCTTCAATGGCCAATTCAAGGAGTGTAATGTCACACATCATAATACATTCACTTGCTCTCTGTCCCAAGCCTCTTGCATTTAATCTCACACCTTCACTCCCTCACTCTTGGTCCCGTAATTAATGGAACTGATCTATATCTGTCAATGATACCTTGTTCCCTCACCTTTAACAAAGTTTCAAGTCTTTCTTTGTAATTACACTAGCTCATAGTAAGCAGCATCTGAGACAATCTGTGCAATACCTCTCTACTAGTGGGTTAACAATCTTTATGTATTGCATGGAGCCCAAAGCTGGAAAACGTACTTCAGTTGTGATTGTACCAAGGTTTTATATAGAATCACCGTTATAACTCTATTTTCTCTACCTTTATATTATGTACCTCTACCTATAAATATTCCATCAGCTTTCTTTTTAAAAAAATTATCTACTGAAGGAAGAACATTTGCTTTGTCTACCTGAACCCTTGCTCTTCCACATAACATAGCTCCCTGCCATTCAAAACACAGTTATTACTTTTATTTTTATAAAAGCACATTCCCTCCCACTGACAACGCCACTTCTTTGCCCATTCATCCAACTCATCAGGATTCTCTCTCATATTTCCTTTTATTCTCAGAATGATTTACTGCACTTGCTGTTTTAGTATAGTCTGCAAATTTAGAGACAACTCACTTTAACCCTGTACCCAAATCATTGTTTCAATTCACATGTACATCACTGAACAAATGCAAATCAATTGAATGTCCTTAATTCCTGCTTTGTTTATACATTCCTGGCCAATAATCACGTTTCTTTTCCTTCTTTTAATTTGATAATCTTAAACACATAACATTGATAATCTCCTGTGTTGCACATCATCTAGAAGTACATGAACATCATCACATCCACTGCATGTTTCCTATCCATGATATTTGCCAAAAACGCAAAAGTTTTTTTTCTGGAAATTTATGCTAGTCTTTTCCAATTACTTTCTTTTCAGCCAGACATTTAATCATTTCATCAGTGTGTAAATCTCTGTCACAGGGATGACCTAGATTTACCTTAGTTAACTTTGTCTTCATTTTTGAAAGTAGATTTACATTTGCTGCTCTATAGTCTTTTGGTATGCACCCAATTCACAGCTGGGGGGAGGAGTGGAAATGAGATAGAATAAAGCCACAAATTATCCTACAGAAGTTCTGGAACAAACAACTTGGTCACCTACAGTTAGTGTACCCAGAGTGAATTTAACATTTTTTTTTAAAAAATCATGCTTTCCTTTTATTCCTTGCCAGTTTTATTCTCAAGTTGATGTGTGACTGGATGTTATTGTCTCAATTTGGACATTTGTTTTCTTGTTCTTTAAAAATGAGAGTTTGATCTATTCATGCTTTGAAATGAATACATTTTTCCTCTCACTTATGACTATCTGATTCTTACAGAAAAGAGAGTTGCCAAAGAAGAAACAGAAACAGGAAGAATGAGCAGTTGCACAATTTAATAAGGGAAAATGTTAACATGGAAGAGGATGAGCGGGGATTCAACAAGGTAAAGTTTTAACATGAAAAACTGACTGTATGAATGTTAAAATGAAAAAAATCAATTGAATGCAACATCATTTAGAAGAATAATACCTTTATGGCTATTAACTGTGCATCAACTGCACAACACACAATTCACAGAATCACAGAACTGTTACAGAGTAGAAGGAAGCCATTTGGTCCATCATGACTGCACTGGCTCTCCAAAATGAGCATCATGACTTTGCCATTCTCCTGCCTTTTCCCTGTGCCCCTATGCTTTGCTTCTACTCAAGTTATCATCTAATGGCCTACTGAATGACCCAATTGAACATGCCTCTACTGCACTTCTCGGCAGCAGACCCGAACCACTCGTGAAATGTCTTACACCATGCTTCTTTTACAAAACACTTTAAACTTGTGTCCTCTCATACAGTTTTCCCTACTTATTTTGTTCAGCCCTTATAACTGGAGTTTTTCACCGCTGGAATCTTTCGTGCGAACCTTTTCTGCACTCTCTCAAACGTGTTCACATCTTTCCTATGGTGCGGCACCCAGAACTATATATAATACTCCAGCTTCGGTCTAACTCGTGTTTTGTATAAATCGTGTTTTGTATAAATTCAGTGTAATTTCCTTGCTCTTGTAATCTGTGCTCCTATTAATAAAGCCCAGGTTACAATATACGTTACTAACTGCTACTCTCTCTACTTGTCCTGCCACCTGCAATGCACGTATTCAGTCAGGTCCCCTGACTCCTGCATTGCCTAAGAATTTTACCCTTTGTTTTATATTGTCTTTCCATGTTCTTGTTACCAAAACATACTACATCACACTTCTCTGCATTGAATTTTATCTGCTTACTGCACCAATTTGTCTATGTGCATTTAAAGTTCCACACTGTCCTTTTCACAGTTACAATACTTCCAAGTTTTGAACCAGCACAAACTTTGAAATTATCCCCTGCACACCAAGATCTAGAACATTAGTGTATATTAGGGAAAACAAGGATCCAAAACCAACTTCAAGGGACAATACTACAAATCTTCTTCAAGCCTGAAAAATATCCATCAACTGTAACTCTTTGCTTTCTATTATTCACTACTTTTTGTACCTATGTTGATATTTGTTCCTTTTATTCCATGAGCTTTAACTTTTCTCACAAGTCTGTTGTGTGGCATGTATCAAATGCCATCTGAAAATCTACATACACTACATTAACAGCATTATCCTCCTCTCCCTTTCTGTTAAATCCCCAAGAAATTCCAGCAATTAATTAAACACAATCTTACCTTCAGAAATCTATGCTGGCTCTTCCTAATCAACCTACATTTTTCCATGCAAATACTAATTCTAGTGTTTCTCAAAGCCAATTGATTTTAGAAACTGACTGGTTTGTATTTGCTGGGGCTATCCATACCATCTTTTTTGAATAAGGGTGTAACATTTGCAATTCTCAAGTTTTCTGGAGCTCCCCTGAGCCTAGATAAGATTGGGAGATTATGAGCTATGCTCTTGTAGTTTCCATTCTCATTTCCTTCAATATCTTTGGATTTCGCTTATCTGGTCCTAAGGTCTTGTCAACTTTAACCACTGACAGTTATTTCAACACATTCTCATTAATTTGAATCCTTCTAGGGATACATCCTTTCTCTATCTCCATGGAACAGGTAGCCTTGATAAAAGCAGATGCAAAGTATTCATTTAACACCTGCCATACCTCCAGACTCCATAAGTAGAATTTTCCCATCTTGCCCGCCATGGAAATCATAATGGGCAGGGACACGAACTAAGCAACGGTCCGCTGACTATGGGCAGGATTTTCCAGCCTTGGGGCGAGAGCAGCCTGAAAATCCCACCTTGTGTGTAAATTTCATTTTCAGTCATTAATCAACCTTACTCCTTTGACCATTTTGGCTTTTGTAGATCTCAGGGAAATAAAATTAAATTAAACATGAGTATTTTGTATAATCAAGTTTCGTTTGCTGGGTTGAGATTAGAAGTCAAATTTTGAATTTGAAATTCTTGGATGTAACACGTAGTTAACTATTGGTAATAAGACAGTATGAAACATAAGGTTAAATAGGTTGCTGTACACTTTTCTCACTTTGCTGCTATTTTTGTTACACTGGAATCTTGTTGAGAGATTTGGCAGAGCACATTGAATAGAAACTTCCTGTTTTCCAAGTTCAAATGCATATGTGGGCGCGCTGGAGGTTACTGTCCAATTCACGTATCAGCAATGTTATTTCTAAGGCAAAATCCAGACTAAAAATAAGGGTCATGAAGTTGCAGGAGTTACCCACTAAAAACACCGGAGAAAGTCAGGATGAGTCAATTCAGGTATGTGAAATGTTAATGACGTGATAAAAATAATTAATACAAAGCAATTTTTGGATTCTCATACTACAGGATTTTAATTATTGGAGATTTTTTAAAATTAAAATTAATTTTTAACATTTTTTCTCTATTTGTCTGTCTTAATCCCATATTTCCTTCCCTTTCAATTCCACTTCAGTAAATTATTTCACATTTGAATTAAATTTCAAATTTGAGACTACCTGGTTAAAATTTGCAAGCCTCAATAAGAATTTTTCAACCTGACTGATTAAAGAATCACGTCGTTGCATGACCTTTTCACAGATCTAATTTCAGACCCCTGATGACCATAGGTTATCACTTAAAAGTTCATTAAGAAAAGTCAACAGAGAGCTGCAAGTATAATAACCAATGCTCGCAGTTCATTTGCTGAAACCTAGGCCATTAATTCATGTATATTTATACCAATTACGCCAAGCAAAAATAATTAGAAGATGAAAGATTATAGTGTGACCTCTGTGTAAAATCAAATTATAGTTAATTAGAAGAGTAAGCATACAGAATTAGAAAAATCTGGACCAAGCCAACATAAAAAGATGGGTGGCTGATCTTATTAACACATCTGGAAAAATGTTGTCTAATCTTATACGCCTGCTTCCTCTTCATTAGCCATTTTTTTTTCTTTTTCAAGGAACCAGCAAATTCACTTTTACTAAAACTTGTTTAACCAGATTCAACAATGTTTTCTGGTAGGCATTTCCAAATTCTAACCTGAAGTTAACGATTAAAATTTCCCTTAATGTCTTGGCGATTTTAAATGTAGACCCTTTGGTCTCAATCTTGGTCACGTCAAAGCAACCTATCAATATTTATCCCATTGACCTTTCATAACTTTGAAGAACTGTCACAGTCATTCCTTTCTCAACTGTAACTTCTCAAGCTCTTTCACTACTCTCCATTTATTAATCAAGAATGCACTCAGTTCTTTGGGTGACATTTAATAGGATCACAAAAAACATTCTAACTCCAATAAAAACTATTCAAGTAAGAAGAAATCAGATAATCAAGATATCAACTACGATTACAAAAGAAAAATATAATAGACTAAAGCAAATAAACTAAAGCATGGCGCCACAGTGGTTAGCACTGCTGCAGCACAGCACCAAGGACCTGGATTCAACTTGGGCCTTGGGTGACTGTGTGGAGTTTGTATGTTCTCCCTGTGTTTGAGTGGGTTTCCACTAGATGCTCCAGTTTCCTTCCACAATCCAAAGATGTGTGGATTATGTTGATTAGCCATGATAAATTACCCCTTAATATCACAGGGATTAAAAGGGCAAATATGTGGGGTTACTGGGAAGGATCTGGGTGGGATTGCTGTCAGTGCAGGCTGGATGGGCTGAACGGTCTCCATCTGCACTGTATTCTATTCTTTCAATGACGTCAACATTTGTTCAACAGAATGGAGGCGTTTTGAGGTGAGAACGAATACGTGGAAATGAAGGAAAGGGCAAGTGAAACATGCTTAGAAACATAGAACATAGAACAATACGGCACAAACAGGCCCTTTGGCCTACGAGTTGCGCCAATCACATCTATCAATCCACAGACCTATCTGTAACTCCCTATCCTATTCTTTTCCATATACTCACCCAGAAGTCTCTTAAAAGACCCCAGTGAGTTTGCCTCAACAACCTCTGAGGGCAGTCAGTTCCATTTACTCACCACCCTCTGAGTGAAAAACCTATCCCTGACATCTCCTTTGTATTTGCTTCCCTACACCTTAAATCTGTGTCCTCTCATCGTGACCATTTCAGCTCGGGGAAATAGTCTCTGAGAGTCCACCCTACCTATTCCTCTCAACATTTTATAAACTTCTATCAGGTCGCCTCTCAACCTATGTCTCTCCAGTGAGAAGAGTCCCAGTTCCCTCAACCTAAGGCCTGCCTCCCAATCCAGGCAGCATCCTTGTAAATCTCCTCTCAACTCTGTCAATAGCCTCTACATCCTTCCTATAATGAGGCGACCAGAACTGCGCACAATACTCCAACTGGGGTCTGACAAGAGTCTTATAGAGCTGCATCATTACCTCCTGACTCCTAAACTCTATTCCTCGATTAATGAAGGCCAGTACATCGTACGTCTTCTTAACCACTTCCTCCACCTGCGAGGCCGATTTAAGAGTCCTATGGACCTGGACCCCGAGATCCTTCTGCTCTACAACACAGCTAAGACTCCTACCCCTTATATTGTACTCCTTCATCCCATTATTCCTGCCAAAATGGACCACTGCGCATTTATCTGCGTTGAAATCCATCTGCCACTTCTCCGCCCAGTCTTGCATCCTGTCTATGTCCCGCTGCAACCTTTGCATCCCTCCAGACCATCCACAACACCACCGACCTTTGTATCGCCGGCAAACTTACTCACCCATCCCTCCACTTCCTCATTCAGGTCATTTACGAAAATGACAAACAGCATGGGTCCCAGAACAGATCCCTGGGGCACTCCACTGGTTACCGACCTCCGTGCAGAACAAGACCCATCCACAACACTCTCTGCCTTCTGCCGGCAAGCCAGTTCTGGATCCACAAGGCCAAAGCCCCTTGGATCCCATGCCCTCTCACCTTCTCCAGAAGCCTTGCATGGGGGACCTTATCAAACGCCTTACTAAAGTCCATGTACACTAGAGGCAACTTTAATTGGCACTCTAAAGCCTGACCAGTTTTAGATTAAGGTAAGCATATTAACATGGTGAAATGTGGAGGTGAAATAGTACAATTGTCAAATGAATATAGCTTTCACATTTGAAAGCTCAACCACAACTTCTGTGGGAATTGTAATGTTCAAGTTCCATTAACGTCTACATTCACAGAAGGATCAGAAGTCTCGGCCAACTCATTTAATAGCGTTTCTGATCTTGTTTCTAAAACTTTATTAATTATGCAAATCTGGTATTTCATTCTCAGTAGCCTCCTGCAGTTTGCTGCTTCTGAGCATTGTTAAATTTCCAAATACACCTAATTAATAGTTTTAGCCTGTAAACACTAGTCTTTTGATGTGGTACTTTGTCTTTGAAAAGACACTAATGTTGTTTTTATTCCATCTCAGATACACTACACAGCTTACTGATGTATTTTTTACTCTTGGGGTTGCTACTCGATAGGTGAAAGGCATTGAAATATTTTTATTTTGAGAACACATAGTTAATGTTTTAGAGGAGAACAGTGTTTACCCTTAGTAATGCAGATCTTGACCTACTCAAAATATTGATCTCTCTGTATTTATTTCACTTTTAGAAATTGGGAAGTATTTCTAAGACAAAGCCCTTCAATTACACTTTGCTATTCATTTAATAAATGAAGGGAATAATTAATGATTAAGCAGGAGAAATTATTAGCAAAATCAAGAACATGGGACAAGGTAACCTTGTGACATGAGTAGTAATTGCTTGGAAAATAGCAGACAGACTGGATTCTGATCAAGAATAGGACTTTTTTTTGTCAGATCTGGTGGGATGTGACAATATATGTACCCTCGTGATCAGTAGGTAGGTTTATCTTTTCAACATATTTAAGGCTAGGTCACATATATCGATAATGGGAAATCACATTTACTTTGGTTGTTTGAATTTCTTGATTAGATAAAAAGAGAGTTGATGAGGTGTGCATGGATTTCCAAAAGGTGTGTGAAAAAGTGACAAAGAACAGAATTGTCAATAATGTTAAAGCCCATGGAATAAAAAAGAACAGTAGCAGCATAAACACAGTTAGTCGAGTTTCAGGAAACAATGGTTTGTTGGTTGTTTTTGGGACTAGAAGAAGACATATAGTGGGATCTCCCAGGGATCAATCCTAAGATTATCACTTTTCTTGAACCATATTAATGACCTGAACTTTGGTGTACAGAGCACAAATCTCAAAATGTGTGGATAATAAAATAAACTTGTATTACGAACTATGAGATGATCAGTGACGGAGGATGTAGCCAGGCTGGTGGAATGCACTGACACATGCCAGATCAAAATTAATCCAATGAAATGTTGAGAGATTCACTTTGGAAGGATGAATGAGAAGTGGTAAAATTAAATAAAATGTATAATTCTAAAAAAGGAACAGAGGGCTTGGGTATATGTGCATAAATCTTTGAATGTGGCAGAATATCAGTCAGATATTATATTGCAGAAAAGGCCCTTTAGATCATATTATCTGCACATACAATAAATACCGTGAAAGGTGTGCTAATTCCATTTTCCTGTTAATGTCCCGTATACTTTAATATCATGATATTTCAAGTGCTCATCCAAATATTTATTAAAACATCTAAGGTTTCTGATCTCCACTACATTCACAGGCAGTGCATTCTCACCACTCTCTGAATGAAAAAGCTTTTTCCTTAAATCCGCTTTGAACATTCTGCCCCTTGATATAAACTATGCCCCCTCATAATTGACCTTCAACCAAGGGAAACAATTGCTCCAATGCTCACTCTGTCCATTCCCCTCACAATCTTATACATCCTAATCATGTCCCTCCTTAGCTTTCTCTGCTATAAAAAGAACAATCCAAGACTACCTGTCTCACTCTATAGTTCAAATGCTCCATCCCAGGCAACATCCTGGTGAACTTCCTCTGAACCCGCTCAGTACTATCACATCCTTCCTGTAGTGAGATGACCAGAACTGCATACAATACTCCAGCTGTAGCCTAACCAACATACTGTACAGCTCCAACATTACCTCCTTGCTGTTATACTTTATACGACAACAGACGAAAATAAATGCCCCATATGCCTTCTTATTGGTAGGGGGATTGAATTTCGGAGCCGCAACGTCATATTGCAACTGCACAAAACTCTAGTGCGGCCGCACTTGGAGTATTGTGTGCAGTTCTGGTCCCCGCATTATAAGAAAGATGTGGAGGCATTGGAGAGGGTACAGAGGAGGTTTACCAGGATGTTGCCTGGTATGGAGGGCAGGTCTTATGAAGAGAGGCTGAGGGATTTGAGGTTGTTTTCGTTAGAAAGGAGGCGGCTAAGAGGGGACCTAATCGAAACATATAAGATGATTAGAGGTTTAGATAGGGTGGACAGTGATAGCCTTTTTCCTAGGATGGAGAAAGCTAGCACGAGGGGACACAGCTTTAAATTAAGGGGTGATAGTTATAGGACGGATATCAGAGGTAGGTTCTTTACCCAGAGGGTGGTTAGGGAGTGGAATGCCCTGCCTGCAGCAGTTGTAGATGCGCCAAGTTTGGTGGCGTTTAAGAGGTTAGTTGATAAGTATATGGAAGAGAAGGAATGGTTTAGTTTGGAGGGGCATTGCTTTTTATATTGGTCGGCGCAACATCGAAGGCCGAAGGGCCTGTTCTGTGCTGTAATGTTCTATGTTCTATGTTCACTATCCTATTCACATGCTCTGCCAACTTCAGGCATCTGTGAATAATTATCTTAAGATCCCTTTGTTCTTTTGAACTTCCCAATGTCCTGTCATTCATTAAATGTTCTCTTGTCTTGTTTCTTCTTCCAAAGTACATCAACTCACAATTATCAGGGTTAAATATCATCTGCCACTGCACTGCCCATCTGACTGAAACATCTTTTCTGTACTTTTCTGTAATCAACACCATCATCTTCACTATTAACCACCCTACCAATCTCATCATCTACAAACTTCCTTTTCCATCCCCACACATTTCACCTATACTGTTTATGTAGCTAACAAACAATAAAGGTCTCAATACTGAACCTTGTGGTACACTTGTAGACACCAGTATCCAGTCACTTGAAGAATCTCCTACCACTAGCCTTTGAGCCCGATTACTGAGCCAGCTTCTGATCCATCTCACCAAGTTTCCCTGAACTCCATGTGCTTTAACCTTCTCGATTAGTCTCCCATGTGCAAACTTGTCAAAAGCTTTGCTAAAATCGATATAAATGACATCAACTGAACTTCCCTTATCAACATATTTGTTCACATTTTTGAAAAGTCCTAACAAATTTCTTAGGCATGACTTCACTCTGAATATTAATCCCCTCCTTCAGAATTTTCTCCAATGTTCTCCAAAATGCGCTTAATGTGACATATGGGATCCTGTGCTTTATTAATTTATTGTGTAGAATACAAAAACAAAGTGGTTATAATGAATTTCTATGAAATGTTAATTTGGCTTTAACTGGATTATTTGTCCAATTTTGAGCATATTTGTGTTATGTAGGTTTCAGAAAGATACAGAAAACATTTGCCAAAATTGTTTCAGGACAGATGAGAGAAACTGGGGCTGTTCTCCTTAGAGAAGGTTTGGACAGACTAGATGGGGAGAAAGTGCTTCCACTGATGAGAGTTGAGAACTAGAGGGCAGTGATTTAAGCTAAGTGACAAAGGAACCAAGACGACATGAAGAAAAACATTAAGCAGTGAACGATTACGATCTGGAATGTAGCGGAGGAATGGCATGGGAAATGGCATAAGTGGTTTCATGTCTGTTGACTTTAAATGTCTGGTTTTCCTTCCTTTTTAAAAGGATTTATGCTCCAAACAAGTTCCTTAGTATGTTCTGGTAGCTTTTGTATCATGGTCCTGGTCACCTCCTTGGCAAGTCCTTCTGAGAAACTGTGCTGGATATATTCCAAGTAGACATTAGCAGTGTTTCCAGTCAGATGTTTGATATCTATGCATCTTTAGTATGTTTCCATCTCATTCTGAATACTTGCTTCTTGAATGTTGCAGAGAAAAGAGGTTTCTCTTGCAGAGAGTCACCCCAATCATGACTGGATAAATGGCTTCCTCCTCTGCTGTAGTCATTCTTTGATTCTAAATTGATGACTTGAATTGTGGTTATATAACAAAGTTTGTTGATGACAGTAAATCAGCAAGTGCAGTAAATTGTGTAGATCTGAGCAAGGTTACAAAGAGACATAAAAAAAGACTGAACTCAATATTTTCTTACTGGTAGAGATTAGTAGCTGTTGGAGAGCTAAGGAAAATATCTGTCATATGTACACAACTCACTAAGCAAGGATACGGGTATGAAAAATAACCCAAAAAAGGTTGATAGAATTGCAACCCAGAAATAGGATACAGCGTGCATTGGCCAGAATATCAGAGCTAAAATGATGAGGAAAAATTGCAGAAATTTGCCTTGTCCTTTTTTTTTTGAGAGTAGGAGGTGGATGAGTGACCTAATCAAGAAATTTAAAATAATTAAGGAATTCAATAGGTTATATACAGGCAAGCTAGTTGCTCTGGCACAGGAATTCTCTTAAAATTAGAACTTAGTCTTTTGGAAATGAAATCAGGAAAGACTTCTTTTTACACAACGGATAGAGGGGAGGAGCTTGCTCCTCCAAAGGTTGTGGATACTGAATCAATTTATTCAAGCCTGACACTAATAGATTTTGATTAGGTATTCATACCAAATAATATGGAATGAAGTTGAGTTGCAATACAGGTCAGCCATTATCCAATTGAACCTGCTCAGCTGACTGAATGACCTGCTGTGAGTTCCTACTCCGTTTGAAAATAAAAAAAAATCACAACAACATGACAAACTAAATAGTCAGCTAAAACTACAGTTGTCACTACCACCATAAATCATTATTACATTTCCGTTCTTCAGTAATATGCATGCATTCACTATGACAGAAGTGTGGCAGCACATTTATTGCAACATTCAAAACAAACCTCTTCAGGTTTCAAGTTTTTTTTATTTTAGTACAGATACAAGCATAGTGAGTTACCCTTAAATGACACAGGAAGAAACACGCAATGGGAAACAAAATGAAATCAGAGGTGAAACTGCTAAATTATTTTCAATATCTCAGTTTCAAGCCACAGTTTGTCTTTCTGGAAAAAATAAGGAAGATTCTTCCAGTATGAACGATCATGAATCCGTTAATTTGCTTCAGGATTATGTTATTACTGACTGAGGAACCCATTTAGAGCTCAATAATTCAAAATAGGTTTTGAAGCAGCACAGAAATATTCAAAAATATTCCAGACTGATCTAAAATTTTGCAACATTTCAAACATATACCAATTGTATAATCTGTTGCAGCAAAATAATTAGAAAACTGATTAGGTACTTGAATTAGCTGGTTCAATACTGCTGTCTAAAACAGCGCTCAGAGGAAGATATACAGAACTGGCTAAAGTCAGTTCCGATTTACTTTTTGGATGAAAGTCTGACTGAACCCACTACTCAGTAGTATGGAGTTGAGGAATGCACAGTGAGGGAACCACTGCTACTCAGTGGAAATCTATCACAGTAATCCATATATGTCAAGTTAATCTTTATTAATTAAGGATTACAGGGTTACCATTTTAACCTGATTACTGCAAACTCCTGAGAGTGCATTCAGCCTAACCTATAAACTTCATATTTTCAAAGTTGATCCAGGTTTATTGGTGTGAGCAAAGTTAACAAAGCTTATAACCTTTTAACGCTTTCAGAACTGAGAATTTTAATTATTATAGAAATATAAAATGATGCAGTACAGAAGGGAGACATTCAGCCCATCATACCTGGATAGGCATTTTTATAAAGAACTGTCTAATTAGTCCCATTCTCCTGCAGGTTACTCTTCACACACATTTGCTCGCATATTTTTCCCTTTCCACATTCAGCACAACTCCCTTTTGAAAGGGATGAGAGAATTTGTTCCCACCAACCTTTCAGTCAGTGCACAGCTCAAAAGCACTGTGATTTTTGTATTAAATCTATTCTATCGTCTGGGATTTTTGTTCTGCTTGTGTTTGGTTCCATAGCTTTTAGAAATTCTGTTCATTAGAGGTTATAGCCTAAAACTCTCAGTTCAACAGAGTAATTATATTTCCATTATCCAAACACCAAGAGAATCATAAATATTATTTCACGGTGTAAATAAATCCATTCCTCTAACACAATACATTTCAATAATACATTTGTATCAGTTATTCATGTTCTTGAAATGATTTACGATTCATTTTCACAGAAGACAGCTGGTTTATTTGTTGAAGCATTAAAAGACCAACAGCTGAATTAAAATATTCAACTCTTTAGACTAAATGACATGTGATAATGCAGCTTTTTAAAAATGAACAAAAAGGTTTACAAAGCCCTTTGTTTAAAAGTACTTATTAGATTCACTGTAAATTTTAAAAAATCAAAATGGGTTTTGAAAGCATTATATATTTTCCACTTGACGCTAAATAAATAATAATGAAAATAACATTTCATTTTGAATAATTACTGTCTGCTTCTTGCAAACCAAGTGAAAATTGGACACTAATTTCCTACAATTACCATGAAAAGAGTCACTACTCACCCTGCCTACAGGACTCATTGGAAGTAATGCCATTTCGGATGCCATCGTGTAGGTTGAAACTTCACTCACCATGCTCACTGGTCGGTCTTTTCTTTCTTGTGATGCCATTGCTGCAGCAGTCCTGAAACTAGTAAATGGGGTATAGTGAAAGCATACAGCCAACTATATGCCAGCACAGCTATAAATAGAAAACATTCCCTCACTGCTTCTTCAGCCACGTCCTATTTTCTAGCTGCTAGAACACAAACTGTTTCCCAGACCTGAAAAAAATATGGAGCAAACATGACTGTGATTTCATCCAGCTGCCTGTAGAGTTTTCTACAGATTGCTTTCTAACCAAAATAAAAACACAAAATAATAAATGTAGTAATAAAAACATAGCTCTTTACTCCACATATTCTTCATAGCAGACTTGCAATGATGTGCAAATGTAAATATTTATTTAATGTAATAGTTAACATGGTAGATTGAGTTTTAATACTTATTACTGCTCCATCATTCAGCTAGTTTTACATTGTTCACGTGGGTTCATGTGCAGTAATTCTATGTTAAACATAAAAATTATAATGCATTTTTCAGAGTTCAAATGGTTCCAAATAGTTTGCTAGATTTTTGCTGCAGTTTCAGTGGAAGTAAATTGCATTCCCTGAAAGTATAAGAACTTATCTTTTGTGCATTTTGTACAACACGATGAATTCCTCTGCAATTCATCATCTGGATTAAATCTGGTACCCGAGAAGGTTGAGGCTAACTCAAAGCTACTTCATTTAATACATAAGACATAAAGCTTTACAGTAATGGTTTCTGAATTATGCTGTGACTAATTTGTAAGCTCCACTTTAGATAATGTGAAATGGACAAAAACAACCTCTTTGCCCCAACACTACTTTGTCAGTCATGCATCACTCAAGGGTTAATAAAGGATCAATTCCTGAGAAAAAACTCATCTGGTTCACTCATGTCCTTTACGGGAAGAAATCTGTCATCCTTATCTAGTCTGGCCTACGTGTGACATCAAATCCACAGAAATGTGATTGACTTGCAAGCGCCCTCTGCAATGGGCAATAAATGCTGACCTTGCCAGCGACACCAACGTCCCACGAACAAATAAAGAAAAACAGTTGTTTATGGTGTGCAGAGTGTGCTGAAGTAACACCTTCAGACTCACCCTATTTCAAAAAAAATCCTAAAGAACTCTCCTCCTCATCTGTAATTTCTGTTTCTGCCCCCGCTCTTTTCCTTTTGAATGGATATCATTTCCCCCCCTGGAATGCTCTGGGACATCTTGGCAAAAGTGAGGAGGCCAGTGAAAATTTGACACAGAAATAAAACATTACCCACCACTGCAACTCTGTTGGAGGTGAACTGTAAAGTAAAAAAAGCACAATTTTCCACCATTATAATTCAAATTCTTCTGCTCTCTGTCATATTAATCAAGGATGACAATTCAAAGAACAAAGCAGCATGGGAAACAGGCCCTTCAGCCCAACGAGCCCATGCTGCCACCCCAATGTTCCCACCTCTACCCATGATCCTTGATAGATCTATGGATTGAAACGAAATCTGAAACAATTTAGGAAAAATTTGTTCTGCCAATTAGCCTAAGAGCACATTTTTGGGATGTGGGAGGAAACCAGAGCACCTGGAGAAAACCCACGCAAGCACAGGGAGAATGCACAAACTTCCACAGACACAGGCCCAAATCCATGTATCTGCACAGCACAGTGATAGTCACTGAGCTGTCGTGTTACCCATCAAACGGTCGAGGTCAAGCGTACACTAATGGCGTGATGCACTAGAATACTCTCGAAAAAAAATCCCAAGAGCAGCCCACTCATGACCCATTGCGTGTAAACAAGGTGGACCAAAGCACCTGTAGGATAAAAACAAGTACATCAATATCATCGTCTATTCATACACTTCCCAGGGATTCCCAAGGCTCATGATCCCTATTTTAAATCAGTTTTCTATACTTCTCCATTCCTATTCTGTTCATGTGCCCATCTAAGTATTTCTTAAATAACTCTAGAATGCCTGCCTCCACCACTTTACTTAGCAGGGCATTTCATACCCCCACCACCCTCTGTGTGAAAAAACTCCCTCTTGCATCCAAATTATACCTTACCCCCCTCACCCTAAGCCCATGGCCCCTTGTGCTATTTGATTCCATCCTAGGAAAAAGCTTCTGTCTATACCCCTCAATCTTGTACACCTCTATTAGATCTCCTCTAAGTCTAAGTCTTTCTAAGGAAAACGGCCCCAATTTGCCTAACATCTCCTCGTAACTCAGACTTTCCATACCAGGCAGCATTCTGGTAAACCTCCTCTGCACTCTCTCCAGAGTCTCCACGTCCTTCAGGTAGTAAGGCAACCAGAACTGGACGCAGTATTCCAAATGAGGTCTAACTAATGTTTTATACAACTGCAACATTAAAAAGGCCAGCTCTTGTACTCTATACCCCTTCCTACAAAGGCTAGCATACCATATGCTTTCTTCACAACCTTCTCTACCTGCTCTGCCACCTTCAGAGACTTGTGCACCTGCATCCCCAGGTCTCTCCGCATTTCTATACTCTTAATAGATCTACCCTTTATCATATACCTCCCCCCTACATTCTTTCTCTAATACATCACCTCGCATTTATCAGGATTGAATTCCATCTGCCATCTGTCTGCCCAAGCTACCAGCCTATGTCCTGCTGCATCGTCTCACAATGCTCCTCATTATCCGCAAATCCAGCCATCTTTGTATCGTCTGCAAACTTGCTGATCACTCCACTTACTCCCTCTTCCAAGTCATTTACATATATTACAAATAGAAGAGGTCCCAGTACCGAGCCCTGCGGCACACTACTAGTGACCGACCTCCAGCCAGAAAAACACCCTTCCATTATTACACTCTGTCTCCTATTACCAAGCCAGTTACTTATCCATCTAGCTACCTGTCCTTGTATCCCATTAGCCTTGACCTTTTCAACTAACCTCCCATGAGGGACTTTGTCAAACGCCTTACTGAAATCCACATAGACGACATCAACGGCTCGCTCTTCGATCGTTTTCATCACCTCCTCAAAAAATTCTATCAGATTCACAAGGCACGACCTCCCCTTAACAAAGCCATGCTGTGTATCCCTAATCAGATCATAACGCTCTAAGTGCCTATACATCCTATCTCTGAGGATCCCCTCCAGCAGCTTCCCTACCACTGACGTCAAACTCACCGGCCTATAATTTCCAGGGTTATCCCTATTACCCTTTTTAAACAACGGTACAATATTAGCTATTCTCCAGTCCTCTGGGACCTCACCTGTGTCCAAAGAAGAGACAAAGATTTGCTACAGAGCCATTCAAACCATAAAACTTGCTGATATGTAATTCTGAAGTACAGAATCTTAGCTCTTGTTAATTAAACAGATTAGCTTTTGTGACCAAGGAGAGCTGACTTCATAACCAAATTCAGAGGAAGGCAGACTCCAGATCACTAGTCACAGTTAACATCACTATTTCATGTAACTTCAAAATATTCGAAATAGCAAACTTAGTTGAAGTGGAATTTGACATCTGAACAGAGAGACTCGAGTACTCATGGAACCTCACTGTCAGCACACATGATGAATGGTTAACAATGCATCATTATCAGCAATCATAAAATGTGCACAACTAGAAGGCTTCAACGTAAACACGTGAGGTTACAAGGATAAGACCTAGGTGGGATTGTTGCCAGTGCAGGTTTGATGGGCCGAATGCACTATAGAGATTCTATGAATTCATGAAAACATGGGGGAGGGGTTTGTGGAGATGACAGAAACTGAGAACTAAATTATATTTAATGGTGCATTGAAACAATGTCAATATCCTAGTTGAAAATTGCACGTCTTACTTAAATGAACAAAAGAATCAAAGAGCAAAGTAAAACAAGACAATGATGTACTTGAAGATCAAATTATAAAAATATTTTGGCAACTTGATGCTAAATGAATTTGAAAATCATGACTGTTTCCTTTAAAACATTTTGTATTGGGAATATTTATTACATATTATCTCAGCCACAAGAGACAATGAGAGAGACATTCCATCATTTCATGCATGTCAATGAAGTGCTGTGGGTCATTAACAGCAGCAGAACTGTATTCAACCACAATCTAATCTCATGGCTCAGCTTATCCCTCACTTTACCATTATAATCAAATTGGGGGGAATCAATGAACAGTGCAGTAGAGCATGAACGTAACAGTGATAGGAAGCAGCATTGTCAGGGGGAGAGGTACTATTAGTATAAGTATAATCTGACATTTATTAGGAGTTATCCATTTAAGAAAGAGGAGAATTCTTTTCTCTTATGAGTCTTTCGAACATTTTCTCAAAGGGCAATGGAAACAGAGTCCTCGAATATTTTTAAGACAGAACTAGATAGATTGTTATTAGGCAAATGAGTGGGGGTGAAATGTTATTGGGGACAGGCAGAAATGCACAATTGGGGTTGCAATCAAATTAACCAAAATCTTACTCAAGGGATCAAAGGCCTAACTGTGCTCTTAATGAGAGAAGTGGTGTCATAGTGGTACTGTCATTAGACTAGTAATCCAGAAATCCAGGGTCCCAGGTTCAAATCCACCATGGCAGATATTGAAATTTAAGTTAAATTAAAATCTGGAATTAAACATCTAATGTTGACCGTTACAAAAACCCATCTGATTCACAAATGTTCTTTAGGAGAGGAAATCTGCCATCCTCATGTGCTTTGGCCTACATGTGACTTCAAATCCACAGAAACATGATTGACTCTAAACTGGCACTTCAAGGGCAATGAAGGATGCGTAATAAGTGTTAGCCAACACTACCCATGACCCACAAATGAATAGAAAAACTAATAATTCACATACTTGCATGCCAGGAACACAATCAGATATATATACAAATATATATACCAGCTGGTGAAACTACAACACCAGACTACACATATGCTAGAAAGTGGAAGCAACATAACATAGGCCTAAAGAACTGATTACACAACCAACAAGTCAGATCAAAGTTTTCACGTCCAATGGTGAATGCTGATGGACAATGAAACAACAAACATTCCAACCTCCAAGATAGTCAGGCCCAGCATTTCAGTACCAAGAAAAGACGAAAACATCTGAAGCATCTTCAGCTAATGGTGCTGAGTGGACGATCTGTCTCTTTCTGAGGGCGCAAGCATCACAGATTCAATTCGCTCCATGTGAAATAGATTTTCAGTGACTTCAGTGTTGATGTAAGCCTACTTGTGACAACAATAATAAACTTTACAAAAAGATGAAAACTTTGGATACAGTAAAGACAATATACCCTGACAAGATTCCATTGGAGTAATGAACTAGTCATGTTCTTGGCCAGGCTGTTCCAGCTGAGCTACAACACAGATATCTGGTGGACAATCCAATCTGGCCAATCACTGCCCACAGATCTACTCTCAATCATCAGTTAAGAAATGTTAGGCTGCTTCTGCTTCCGCAAAACAAGGAAACATTGAGTTTTAGTTCCATGAAGGCTCCTTGCCCCCAAATCTTATTGCAGTCTTGGTTCAAACATACAGAGAAGAGTTCAATTCAAGAGGCAAGAGTAACTGCCTTTACACCACCTCTTGATACGATTTATTATCAAGTGTATGTATTATACAACGGAAAGTATTGTTTCTTGCACGCTATACAGACAAAATATATCATACATAGAGAAGAAGAAAATGCAGAATGTAGTGTTACGGTCATAGTTAGGGTGTAGAGAAAGATCAACTTAACGTGAAATAGGTCCATTTGAAAGCTTAATGGCAGCAGGGAAGACATCATCCTTGAGTTGGTTGGTATGTGTCCTCAGACTTTTGTATCTTTTTCCCATGGAAGAAGGTGGAATAAAGATTGTCCAGTGACATGGGGTCTTTAATTTTCCTGGTAGCTTTGATGAAATATGATAGTAAGGATCCCTAATAAAACTGAAGTCAGTCAGAATGAAGGAGAAAACCGACTGGAGTTATATTTGGCAAAAAGGACATGACTGTGAAAGTTCCACAAATAGTGTTCTAAATCCAACCTCCTTTAGCTGCTTTGTCAACGATTTTCCCTGCATCGTAAAATCAGAAGTGGAGATGTTCATTGATGATTGTGAAGTATCAAGTACCATTTGTGACATCTCAGTTGGTGAGACAGTCTGTGCCCCCATGCAGCAAGACCTGGACAACATTCCTGTTTGTGCTGATATGGGGCAGGTAACATTTGACACACATGTACAAGTAATGACAATTGTCAACAACAAGAAATCTAAACAATTCCTCTTGATATTCAACAACATTATCATTGCTGAATCCCCCACTATCAATATCCAAAGGGTTACCAATGACCAGAAACTTAACTAAACCAGCTATTTAAATACTAGTTACAAGAACAAGTCAGAGACTGGGAATTCTGTATCAGTAACTCACTTCACAACTTCCACAGCCTGCCACCAGTTCCAAGACACAGACCAGGAGAGTAATGGAAGACTCTCCATTTGGCGGGATAAATGCAGCTCCAAAAACATTAACTCTAAAAACCAGACATCATCCAGGAAAAAAAAAGTAGCCTGCTTGATTGGCCACACCATCCACCACCTTAAATATTCACTCCCTCCACCACTGGGTACCCTCTATAAGTTGCACTGCAGCAACACGGCAAGCTTTTCAGACAACATTTTCCAAACCCATGGCCTCTATCTACTATATGGAAAGACAAGGAGAACAGGTGCATAGAAACACCACCACTTAAATCTTCCCTTCAAGTCACACACCATCTTGGCTTTGAACTATACCAACATGTTTCCACTGTAGCTGGGTCAAAAATCTGAAACTCCCTTCTCACCAGTACTGTGGATGTTGCTCCACTACAAAGATTGGCGCAGTTCAAGAGGCTGCTTAACTTCACTTTCTCAAGGCTAATTTAGGGTGGGCCAACAAATGGTGGGATTGCTCCTGGCATTCACATCCCATGAATATTGAAGATACAAATTCTAGTTATCCAAATCAAGCTTTGGCGAGCCAACAACAATTATTGGAAGATTGCTGGTACCAATGCAAAGTTTAATCCAATTTATCTCAATCTGCTTTTATTATGCTGAGATGCAAGCTTCATAGTACTTGATCTTTCTGTATAATTACAAAATTCAAAACATCACAGTCTAGTAGATTTAGTTTCTGTAGTCTCTATTTTAACCATACAAGGAACATTCTACTGAATGGCAGGACCTTGGCAATACTGTTAGTGACCAAAGACATATCATATCACTTATTTCACTGTGGTTCTCAGATGCCACTCTGCCATTAGTAAATGATCAAATTAAAATGAGCATTCAAATTTTCAGAGTAATAAATGTACTCCTTTTATGTCTGATCTTACAGTAGTACGTAAAATGTACTTTTCCTGATCAGGAAAAAGAGAAGGAATGGAACTATATTAAAACTAAAACAGTATCGGGTGAAGTTTCCAGTTTCGGCATAATCAGTAAATTCTACCCAAAATGCACTTGTAATTATGCTAGTTCAGGTACACTTCAAGTTGCCATTAATATTTGTTTTCAAATATTGGCTGGAATTTTTCAGCCATTCTTGTCAGCAGGATCTTCCTGCCCTACCGATGGCAAATCTCCACTGAGGGTTTATCTACGGTGAGGAACACAGAGAACTGGAAGTCCTGTTGACTGCTGTGGGATCTTCTCATCCCGCCATCAGCCAATGGCGGTCTGCTTCTGCTGCCACAATACACATCAACCAGTATCCATAATCACAATTACAAAATTATCCAATGACAATCAGGCAGTGTAACAGAGTGTGATCATTTCTTTTATCTTGTCATTAAAAGTATTTCTTGATTTGATTAAGTGTGGCAATCTTGTGGAATTTTATTAATTGTGCTATAAAGTGTTTATCAAAATGAGCAATTTTAATATAAGCATGCAATTTTCCACCTGTAAGTAACATGATTTAAAAATCACTGAAAATAACTTAATTGAACTGTACTGAACCACTTAATAGTTTCATTTGTGTACAGTCATCTACCTCTTAGTAAATTACATAGTTTGTGAAAAATCTTTTAAATCATGCTTACTAGTATCAGTGTGCCAATGAAAATGAATGCATCTGGAACAGTATTCCTGAACAAGAACATCCTAGAATCATAGAACCCTGTAGTGCAGGAAGCCAACTGGCTCATCGAGTCTGCACCGACTACAATTCCACCCAGGCCATTTCCCTGTAACCCCAAGCATTTACTCTTTCAAGTCCCCACAACACTAAGGGACAAGTTAGCATGGCCAATCCACCTAATCCACACCTCTTTAGACTGTGGGAGGAAATCCACAGAGGCAATGGGAGAATGGCAGTAGATGCAGTAGAATGCTTCAACTTTGACCCGAGAACACAATCAGTTTTGTGGATGTGGTCTGATTCAAACATATTAAAACTTAAAACCAGTGTAAAATGTTGCAGAAAGCACAAATGCTATTTCTGCACTTATCCCATTTTGTCTTTTGAAACAGGGTCTAACCATTGCAATCCCTCCATCCTTCTCAAGGATTATCAACCTGTTGTCCCAATGTTGTCCTATCAAGAGTGTCAAAAAAAAGTACACATTTCCTATCCAAATTTTCTGTGTATAAACTCTACTTCCCTGATTTTGATTAACAGGCTAACCTAATTACTAGAATAATAAGCTTTAAGTTGCCCGAATTATTCAATGTCAGATTCAGATCTACAGTGGGAGTTAAGTGATAAAATAAGAGTTTAATTTTTCAGATACTTTTCATGAATCATGAAACATATGATATGCTATAACTGAATTTCCAGTCAACAGTGGAGGAAATAATGCTATAGCAACTCTGAAAAAGTTAAGTGACAGATGACCTCCCATTCAAGAAAAATGGTTAAAAAGTGTTGCAGTCAGGGATGTACTACCCTCATTTAATATGGATCATCTTAAATTACACCAGATGGGAATCAACTACAATAGGAAGGAATGTTTGGTTAAAGGCTCCAATTACCAGGAAGTGATTGGAGGCAGTGTGGTTTCCTGTACCATATCTGTATTTGTTTTAACAAATATTATTCGTGCAGCCAAAAGTCGGTCTATCAATGATGTGAGGGACAAGTAAAAGAACACTTCTCCCTCAGTCATTAGCAGTCCTCAAAATAACTGTGATATGCTTAATTCAATTGTATAAACATTAGTATACATCTGCATGCTTGCCTGCAAACACACTCAATACAACACACTCATTCTCAATGGGCTCTTTGACATTGCAAATTCTAGAAATTTGAAAGTAGACAGAAAACCCTGGAATCACTCATATCTGACAGCATCACAATAAAATTGTTGGGAAGTATCTATTGTTAGAATGATCGCAATGTGGTGCAGCAGCATCCTTTTGCAGAGGAATCAGTATCAGATTTATTTTCAGCCACATAGAATAAATGCATAGCCTTATAATTCAAAAATTCAGCGCATAATTTGCATTGATTTTTATGGAAAATAACAATATTTATCTTATTATCTCTTATTTCTGTGTCACATCTACCCAAAATAAATCCAATTCTGAAAACAAACCCTGACCTGCAGTAGTTTCCATCGGGAATAAGATGTTACAATGCTATGTGACAACATGGTAGCTGGAGATGCACATGAATGCTGAAATGATTTGGGGGAAAATAAAGAGTTATGCACATAAACAATGGAGATTTTCTGGAAAATAAATAGTGCTTTCCTTCTGCACTGAAGGTAGATAAAATTAATAAATTGTGACCCTCCTATCTGATAGTTACTTGAATAAATTTGCATTTGAAATATGAAGTAGCATTTCAGCCAAAAGGAGAGAGGGAGAGTGCAAAATAATAATCGAGCAGTTGGAAAGAAAAGGGTAACTAAGGGAATATTTTGTTTTGCGGACTGTCCTGAAAGAAAGACATTAGACTCACTGAATTGAGAGAATTCACTTGAATTATGCAATCATTCCGTTGGTTTCAAATGAGTTATGTATTGAATGCAGAATCAAAACAGACAATGTTATAAACACTGAGGAGGTCAGGCAGCATACAAAGTTCATGTTTCAGGTCCATGACTTTTAATCCAGTCAGGAAGAGACTTAACAAGTTTTAAGCAAGTGAAGAGGCAGACAAGAAGCAGGAGATAATGAGGGAGGAACAAAAGGAAAGATCTGTGTTAGGCAGGAGAGATTAAATAGCAAAACAGGCAATGATACAAGGCGAAAGGTCTCCCCTTGTCAAACCTACGGGAGAGGCCAAGCATGCACTCACCGATTGTTTTATAGAACACCTCCATTTAATCTGCAAGGGATGACCCTGAGTTCGCAGTTACCTGTCATTTCAATTCTCCATCTCTTTCTCATTCTGACTAATAGGAAACAGTGAGTAACGTTAATGGTTCTTTTTCAGGCTAGAGGAAGGTTTATACTCAAGCTCCCCAGAGAACTGTATTGGGACAGTTGCTTTTTCTGATGTATATTAGTGTTCTAAATCTTGCTGTGCAGGAGGCAATTTCAAAATTTCCGGATGATATAAAACTTGGACGCATTGTAAACTGTGAGGTGGACAGTGTAGAACTTCACAAGACCACAGACAAGTTGGTGGGATGGGCAGATAGGTGGCAGGTGAAGTTCAGTACAAGAGAAGAATGAGATGATTGATTTTTGGTCGGAAGAACATGGAAAGACAACATAAGGGGCAGACAGACTTGAATATACATGTATAAATCATTAAATGTCGCAGTTCAGAGGGAGAGAGCAGCTAATAAAGCATATAGAATCCTGGACTTTATTAATTGTGGCATAGAATACATGAGCAAGGTAGTTGTGCTGAACTTGTGGAAAATACTGGGTAGTGCTTGGCTGTAGTATTGTGCACTCTTCTCGGCATCAGACTTTAGAAAAGATGTGAATATATTGGAGAAAATTCAGAACAGGTTTATAAGAATAATTCTAAGGATGAATGGATAAGGAGAAACTGACACTGCTCATAAAAGGATCAGGAATGAGAAGGCACAGATTTAAGGTGCTTTGCTTAAGGACATGAGATTAAAACCTTTCTTTGCACAGTGATTGATTTGTGTCCAGAACGCTTGGAGGTGTGGCAGAGGCAGGTTCAATCGAGGCATTTAAGATGACATTAGATGATTACTTGAACAGAAATAACATGCAAAGTTGTGGGGGAAAAAGCAGAAAAAGGGCACAAAGCCAGAATGCCAATTTGGAAAGCCAGTGCAGACACAATGGGCTGAATGCTATGATGCAGAAGGCGACCAATTCTGTGATATCAAAATAGGGTAGTACTATACACACAGGTTTCCATAACTGCCACTTAAAATTTACTTTAATGTTTTTGTATCATAAAATTTCCCTTTTGATATTATGCTCTTTCCAGTTGTTACGAACCAGAATTTATAGAAGTCTTTATGACAAAGTGGAAGGCAGCATCTCTGCATTACTCAAAAAAAGATTAATCACCGACAAGTTAAAAGCTACTGATTTTTGGTAGAATATTAGACATGCCAGTAGTTGCAAAAATTGTATAGGAGCTGATTGATACAAGTTCTGTAGGCAATTCAAAGTTTTAAAATCAGCAAATAAAATAAAAAGCACTGAAGATCACTGAATGTTAAATTTCTGTACAAAAAGGGCAACTGATATTCCAGGCTGGTCAAGATAAGCCAGTTTTTTAGCAACAAAAACTACCAGAGACTATAGGGAAGGATCATATATGATGTACAGCACAAAACAGGCCTCTTCTGAATCCTGTATTGGATTTCTTGGTGACTATCATATAAGCATCAATTATGTGTTTCATATAACAATACTGTGCCTTTAAAGAAGTATATTTGCATCATGTGCCTTATGCAAGATCTGTTTTAGCAGTTCTATGCATTCATAGTAGTTTTATCTGGATCCGGTGGCATGCTGTTATTACGCAGCAGCATAAATGATCCTAATCGCTATAATGTTTGTTTTAATCCAGACTAAAATAGGGTGGTTATTTTTGTGTTATCCTCTGAGATATTTCAGAGCGGGGCTTAATTAGGTTGATTGACAGGTAGGGTCGCATGTCAAGGCACAGTAAAGACTTGCACAGAAAAAATCAAGTTTATGCTGCTTGGGGTCTTTAGAGAGAGGTTGCTTCCTCTGCCTCTTTTTTTTCTCACTGGAGACTGGAACGTGCCAGGAAATAACTCTCTATAAGATTTTATTGTTTGGAAGTGGATCTTTCTCTGGAGGTGGCTATATGAGAATCAGAATAAGAAGTCTCAACACCACGTTAAAGTCTAACAGGTTTATTTGGTAGTAAAAGCATAAAAGGCACTGTGTGCCTTTGTATGCACTGTTTGTGATCAGAACTCCCACTCACCTGACAAAGGAGCAAATCCCAAAAACTAATGGCCTTTACTACCAAATAAACCTGTTACACTTTAACCTGGTGTTGTGAGACTTCTTACTGTGTTTATCCCAGTCCAATGCTGGCATCTCCACATTATGAGAATCAGAAGACAAGTGTCTGTCTGGATCTCTGTTGAGACGTGTTAAAAAGCTGGAAACTTAGTCTATGCTTTAGCTTGGAACTAGAAAGATTACAAGTTAAGAAGTGCAGTTTGTCATGTTTAAATATTTTGATTGCTAAAAGTTATAATTCTTTTGTTATATTCTAACTGTTCTTAAATAAAGTTTGTTTTGATAAAAGTTTCTTACTGGGTCAGTTAAGTCATATCAGGAGCAAAATACCTTATGCTCACCCTAATGCCAAAACCAAAAGTCCAACTTCATAATATACCTTGGAATTTCTGATCTGCTTCCTAACATTCCCCATAAGAGGAAATATTCTCTCTCTAACCACTCTAGCAAGGCCCGTTATGATTTTCAAGGCCTCTATTAGGTCAAATGTCAGTCTCCTTTTTACAAAAGGAAAGAGACTCAATCCATAAACCTTTCCTGATTGTACCCCAGCATGTTTCTGGTATCATCTTTACAAATCTTCACTGCTCATTTTTCAGTGTCTCCCAAGTCTTTTTTTATAATGTTCCAATCAGAATGTTACACTGTGCTCTGGATTTGATAGAGGTTGAGAAGAATTTAGGATTTTCAATTTTACCCCCCAGTAAAAAATCCTAGGCTTTTATACAGCCTTGCTAGCTTGGACACAACCTGTAGTGAGTAATGCATTTGTCCTTCAAGGCCCCTCTGTTCCTTTACCCCACTTAGACATGCACTTTTCAAGTAAAAGTGCTCTTCCTATTCTTCCTACCAACAAGTATTACTGCAAATTTATCTATATTGAACTTTATTTACCAATTATTTGCCCAACCTGCAAGTTTATTATTGGCCTCCTGTAATCTGTTGCAGTGCTTTGTAGTATTAGCTACCCACAACCCCTATCTGCCATTAAGTTACTGATCTCTGCACTTTATCTTGAAACCAGCTAGCAATCTATTCTGCCTCTGATCCTGACTCCACATTCTTATTTTCTGATTTTTATAGGGCACCTTAATGAAGGTGTTCTGATAATCCAGATAAATTACATCTCCTGCATTACCATTGCCTGCTCTCTGCTATTGCCTTAAAAAACTAAGTTAATCAAGCAACATTTTCTCTTTTGAAATCCATGCTCATTATTTGTTCTTACCTTTCTCATTTCTACATGTTCTTCTCTTTTCTCCTTTAGTAAGGATATCATCATTTTCCTATTACCGATGTTAAACTGATTGATCCCTGGGCATGTTCTATCCCACATTTCATTAGTTATCTGCAAGGCCTCTGGCAATACTTCTTGAACAAATTATTAAATATGAGTAGTATGTTCTCCTATCTCTTTTCTAGATTCTTTTAAAATTCATACTTGCAATCTATCTGGGTAAAAGGTTCTATCCTCTTCATTTTTTTTCAATTTCTATCCATTTTTTATTTTAAATTCATTTATGTCATTGCTGATCTCATCATTCAACATTCTCCCTTATAAATATCAAATGAAATTCTTCCATTTCTCCATCATTATCTGGGTATTACCTTACCCATCACTGGCTTTTTTTTTTGATATGTCTATAAAAATATTTCAGCTTGTTTTATGTTTCTTAATAATTAAATTTCATCTCTCTTCTTTGTCTTCCTAATTGTTTCTTTCTCATAATCTCATAATCGTTCTTATCCTAGTCTCATCTGTTATCCTTGTACTTAACTGCATATGTTCTTTTGAAGCTTTAATTGTTTCCTTGCCTTTATTCACGCATGGAATCTTATTAACATTTAGTTTGTTCCTTCCTTTTAGCAGAATATATTTTTCTTGCACTCAGCTAACTATTTTAAATATTTCTCATTCTTGTTTGACAATATAGTTGCTCATTTTATTTTCAACAAGCACTTCAAAATCAGTTTTTCTCCAATCTATTGGCATGGTATTTGTCATTGTTATCATAAAGTGCATTATATTTTAGTCACTATTGTCCAGATGTTCCCTCACTTGTAATTTTCCTTACCTGCTCTGGTCATTCTTAATTATTAAATCCAATAGCAAATCTTCCCTTGTTGGGTTTCATGGTTATTGGATTAGATACACATTAGAAAGATACATGTTAGAAAAGTACACTTTGTATGAAGTCCATTTCTTACTCCATTTTCCTCTTTTGCCTGATTAGTATCACAATTACTTCCATCTCGAAGAACAAGAGCAGCAGATATATGGAAACACCACTAATCTTTTCAAAAAATTCCTTAGATTCTGGCATGGTCCCATTGAATTAGAAGTTTGCAAATGTTTACATAGGTTTTCAATAAAGAAGGGCAAGAGAAAGCAATGAACTATGGGCCAGTTAACCTAACATCAGTTGTTGGGAGAGTACTGGGATCTATTATTAAGGAAATCTCTCAGCCATTCACTTCCCTAACTTGGAAATATATTGTTTCTTTGCAGTCGCTGGGTCAAAGTGCTGGAATTTCTTCCCTAATGACAGAATGGGTCAGCCCACAGCACATGGACTGCAGCGATTCAAGGTGGTAGCTTATCACTCCCTTCTCAAGGGCAACTAGGAATGAGTAATAAATGCTGTCAAACCAGTGATGCCCATGTCCCACGAATGAATTAGAATAAAGAGTTGAAATATTGAGTCCTTATAATATTATTCTTTTTACTCAATTGTCTCATGTGTCTGCATATCATTTTTCTCCATTCCCTTCCATTTTAAAGTAGTCTGAATATACCACTAATATGACAAGTGCTTAACTTTTCTCTCCATCCAAATGGATTCCATTTTGTCTTGCTGATATCGACAGATGAGGCTTCTAAAATAATCAGGAATAATTAGCAGGGATTTAGAAGAAGAATTCCAAAAATGGTCTCAGCAAAACTCTGAAATTGCAAGAAAATTGCATTATCCTCGTTTGCCAATTCCCTTCAAATAAAGCTTAATATGCCATCTGCCTTCCTAATTGTTTGCTGCACCTATGTGCTTACTTTGAGCATTTCTTGTTCAAGCACACCAAAGTATTTTTGGATATCAATACTTATAAGTTTCACACTTTTCTATTCTTATGACCAAAGTGAAGAACTTTACACTTTCTTACATTAGACTGCACCTGCCATCTTTTTGCCCCTTCAATTAGCATGTCCAAATCTCTTCAGAGCCCATTTTATCCGGCTAATGATATCCTCAAAAATCTCTAATAAGTTTGTTGTACAGGAGTAAAACCATGTTGGCATGTAATGATACTTTTCTGTTCTAATCATATGCTTTGTTAAGCACATTGCTGAGAGACTTCCTTAATAATAGATCCCAGTACTCTCCCAACAACTGATGTTAGGCTAACTGGCTCGCAGTTACTACTTTCTCTTACCCTTCTTTATTGAAAACCTATGTAAACATTTGCAAACTTCTAATTCAATGGGACCATGCCAGAATCTAAGGAATTTTTGGAAAATCATATCTGGTGCACTCTCAATTTCTGCAGCTCTCTCTCTTACAAGCCAGAGAATCTACTGGATTTTACACCATTATATTTCTCCAATGATATAGATTTCCCCATTCTTTTTACCTATAGGTTACCATCTATTTTGGGTATGAAAGTTATGTCTTTGATTGTAAAGACAGACAAAAAATATTTGTTCAATGTGTCTGTTATTTCCTCATCCCCATGATAATTTCTCCTGTCTCTGCTTCTGACACATGCCTTAAAACCTCTCTCTGAGCAAGCATTTGGTCATTTATCCTGATTTCTTCTGGTTCAGTGTCAAATAATGCTCGATACTGTACCTAAGAAGCCGCTGGGAGATTTTATTCTGTTGAAGGCGCAATATAAATAGCACCGTCAGAGGACAACAAGAGTGGAGAAAGGGGAGAGTGTAGAGAAAAGGGTAAGAAAGATGAAAAATTGGAGTTAAGCTAGCAGAAAGCAGAAAGCTATACAGAAAGAGAATTACATGAAATAAGGCAGAAGGGTCAATAAGGCAGGTTTACCTTTATTTACTGTTTTACAACACTGCTGAAATGAGTCAGTACTAAAAAATGTTTTCCTCCTCTTAAATACATCTATTATTGTGAATCCCAAGCAATAATCTGCTCTTTAATTAACAGAAGAACCTTGGCAGGATATTATGTCTTCCGAGAATAATTATATGGAATTTTTTAATATCCATTTTTTACAGACAGAACACCTCAAGATTAACATCTCACATTAGCAAGAATCTTTCCCTTAAATCATTTGGGTCATCACTGATTACCATGTGGGGCCTTGTAACAGCAACACTTGCATCTTGCCTCAAAAGAATAAGTATGGTGGATTTGGTTTGGATTCATTAAAAAAAAACTTCTGTCTCAACGTTTTAGGACCAGAACCCACAATGATAAGACAAACAAACACAGTCAATGGGCAAAACAGAACGAAACAGGAATAACTACACTGAATCTAGATATTCTTTTAAAAAACTGGTTAATTGTTCATTAACTGCAATCTCAACACTAATCTTTGTACTGGACAACATTTATTCCTGTTTTCGTTTACCCCAGTATAATATTTTGAAGCACAATGCTTGTTTTTTTCTGGTGTGTTTTCAGGACTTGGGAGAAAAAATAAGTGGCTAACTACCAGATGTGCTCAGCTTAGAAGCATACAATCACTACTGACCTATTAAGCAGTGAACCTCAAACAAATGGACTGAATTATACATCATGCAAATGTACATAGCATTCTGTTATGTCAGATCTCAGGACTCGCCACCTCCACTCCCACCACTGAACTTCCAAACATGGACCTCATATTCTGTGTCTAATGGTCATGTCCACTTTTTCAGTGTTTATTTAAGAAAATAATACAATCTTGGCTTGAGTTTCCATGCTTGAGGTTTGAGCTACAGGCCAATTCAAATTTGAGAAGCCTCAGAACAAGCAAAAGAAGATATACAATCTAATTTTTCTTCTTTTGTGAAGCAATTGAAGCTTTGATGCAACTTCAATTATTTTCAAGACAAGAGTAGTTCTACTGCTTCTCGTTGGTATGCATCCTATTAAGTATAGAGCTCTATTTTTGCTCTATTTTAATCTGATCGCCATTAATAGGTCAAAAGATGGGGAATAGTGATAAAGATGATATTCTACCAAAGTATTGCCCATCGTCACATGGAAATAACTTATGAACTTTTTACAGTTACTGCCAAGAAATGGAAATAAAGAAAGCATTAAGCTTGAGAAATAGATAACTACATAATTCATTCATTCCGTATACAGTGCACACGCTAACATGTTTAAAAGCATTTAAAAACTGCCACGTTAAGGTAACTGAGGATTCCACATTTATAGAAGAAACTGGCAAATTTATTTTTCCATTTATGCATCCTTCTCAACATTTGACCTCCAAACTGATTAGTCAGACAGTTGCATGGACACATCACATCAGGAACAATATGCAATAGCTTTAAGTGTCATTTTAGTATTCATAAAAAATCCAAACATCAGTATAAATGGGATAACAATGTGAAATGTCGAATTCACTGAGAATCATTACTGAGCATAAAAAAATTCCTTCCATCCCCCATCTCAACAAGCTTGCACACTCTGTAGGACTGAATAATTCAAAATATGCATGCAATTAGCCTTACAGGGTCAATATTCTTCAATTCTCAAAATTAAATGGCTACAGTTTGCAAGATCAAGGACCAAGACAGACACAACATTTAGACGGTACAAAAAAGTGCCTTCTGCCAAGTATTTGATGCAGTTATGAAGTATTATAATTAGCAAACAGCTTACATCAATAAAACTTTCTTCATTAAACTCTTTTACTACAGACAACATGCACTGTTATGGACAGATTATTCGAACAATACAAAGGCCTTTGCTTCTCAACTGAGATGAAAAACCAATCAAAACAATTGAAATCAAGCTTTCCATATTTGCAATTCCTTTTTTGATGTGTGTGCACCAAGCCAGGCAATGCCCTGTGCAACTGCTAAGTAGAACTATTTAATTCACAAAAATTAACTTCAATTTTATCCTTTGCCTACGTGATGGACAGCAAAATTGAACTTTCAGCAGAACCTCAATTGGCCATGAACTCATCACCAAACAGGTGAGAGTCATACAGGAAACAGGCTCTTTGGCCCAACTTGTCCATGCCACCCTAAACTAATTCCAACTATGTGCATTTGGCCCATATCCCTCTATACTCGTTTTACCCAACTAAGTTATAAATGCTCTTTGAAAGACAAAATTGTACCCACCTCTACTACTACTACCACCACCGCTGGCAGCTTGTTCTAGACACTCACCACCGTGTGTGAAAAAATTTTTCTATCTCTCCCCTCTCACTTAAACTTATGCCGTCTAGTTTTAGGTTCTCCTACCTTTGGGAAAAGATAATGACTATCAAGCTAATCTGTGCCCCTCATTATTTTATAGAGCTCTATAATGTCACCCCCTGAGCCTCCTACACTCCAGAGAAAAAAGTCCCAGTCTATCCAATCTCTCCTTATAACTCAAACCATCAAGTCCTGGTAGCATCCTAGTAAATCATTTCTGCATTCTTTCTAGTTTAATGATATCTTTTGCATAAGAGGATGGCCAGAATTGTACATAGTATTACAAGTGTGGCTTTACCAATGTCAACAAGATGTCCAACTTCTGTATTCAATGTTCTGACCAATGAAACTAAGCACGCTGAATGCCATCTTCACCACTCTGTTCACCTGTGATTCTATTTTCAAGAAGCTACGAACACATATCCCTAGATCTCTTTGTTCTGTAACTCTCCACAATGCCCTAACGTTAACTGAGTAAGTCCTATCCTGGTTCAATCTACCAAAATGCATCACCTCAGATTTGTCTAAATTAAACTCTATCTGCCATTCATCAGACCAATAGCCCAACTGATCAAAATCCCGTTGCAATCTGGGATAACTTTCTTCACTGTCCACTGTGCCACCATCCGCAAACTTGCTAACCATGCCTCCTATATTCTCATCCAAATCATTGATATAAATGACAAATAACTGGACCCAGCACTGATCCCTGAGGCACACCGCTGCTCATAAGCAGTTTGAAAAACAAACCTCGACAACCACCCTCTGGCTTCTGTCAAAGTAGCCAATTTGTATCTATTTAGCAGCCTCACCCTGGATCCTTTAAGTTTTAACCTTATGCAACAATCTACCATATGGTACCTTGTTGAAGGCCTTGCTAAAGTCCATGTGGACAACATCAACTGCACTGCCTTCATCTCTCTTCTTTGTTAGCCCTTCAAAAAACTAACTGTCCCTAAATGCCTGTAGATCGTGTCTCTCAAAATATTTTCCAACAACTTACCCACCACAGATGTGTAGCTCTCTGGCCTGTGGTTCCCAAGCTTTTCCCTGCAGCCCTTTTTAAACAAAGGCATAACATTTGTCGCCCTCCAATCTTCAGGCATCTCATCCATGACTATCGATGACTCAAATATTTCTGCTAGGGGACCCACAATTTCCTCCCTGGCCTCTTGGGGTACACTTAATTAGTATTTATCTACCTTGATGCACTTTAAGAGTTCTAGCACCTCTTTCTCTGTAATGTGTACACTCGTCAAGACATCGCTATTTATTTCCCCAATTTCCCTAACATCCATGCTTTTCTCAAAGGTAAATACTGATGAGAACTATTTACTTAGGCTCTCACCCATCTCTCGTGGATCCACACATAAATAACCATGTTGATCCTCAAGAGGCCTTAGTCTTGTTTTTTGCCCTTTATATATCTGTAGAAATGTTTTGGATTCTCCTTTGCCTTATCTGCAAAAACAATCTTGTGACTCCTTTCTGCCCTCCTGGTTTTTCTCTTAACTCTACTCCTACATTCTCTATATTTTTCAACAGATTCACTTGATCCCAGCTGCCTATGCACTTCGTGTACTTCCTTCTTCTTTATGACTGGGCCTCAATATCCCGAGTTATCCAGAGTTCCCTACTTCTGCCAGCCTTGTCCTTCACTCTAACCCTGTGCAGTGGTTAACATACTAAAGTCAATGAGCGTACAGCAGTCATAAGCAAAATATTCTTTGGGGTGTTTTCCAAAATACAACAAAACACTTACTCTGGTATTCACTCATTATGGTTGTCATCTGTTGATGTCACTTGAAACAAATAAGTGCACACATGCTATATTTACAATCAGCATGGAATTCCAGTATTCTGGCACATTCCATTGCTCCATCTCACACAACTTAAAAGTTAAATGGCTAATATCGCTGTAGTTACTGGCTTATAATTACTTTGTGATAATTAAAGCCATATTTATCATTTTTGCAAAGAACCAGTTCCTTTTTAAAAAGCAAGTTCTTGTGCTTATGAAGAGTGATGTTAACATCAATACTGAAATTGGAGACACGACTATTTTGGTCTCCCAATATAAACTTCATCTGGTGTCACTGAAATAGGACAGATTTTGTTGTAATATGGAATCCAAGGGCATCAATTGTAGTTCGACTTGCACCATTCAGGTCAAAAAAAGCAAGCTAATAATGTTGCAGTGACAGAAAAAGATTTATTTTAGTATTGTCACATATATTAGTATACAACGAAAAGCATTGTTTCTTGCATACTATTCACAGAGAAAGGAGAAAGTACAGAATGTAGTGTTATAGTCAAAGCTAGGGTGTAGAGAAAGATCAACTTAGTGTGAGGTAATTCCATTCAAAAGTCTGCTGGCATCTTGAGTCAGTTGGTACATGACTCAAACACTTGTATCTTTTTCCCAAAGGAAGAAGGTGGAAGAGCGAATGTCCGGAGTGCATGGGATCCTGAATTATGCTGGCAGTTTTGGCGAGACAGCAGCAAGTGTAGACAGGATCAATGGATAGGAGGCTGGTTTGCATGATGGATTAGGCTACATTCATGACCTTCTGTAGTTTCTTGAGGTCTTGGGCCAAGCAGGGGCCATACCAAGCTGTGATACAACAGAAAGAACGCATTCTATGATGTGTCTGTAAAAGTTGGTGAGAATCATAGTGGATATATTACATTTCCTTAGTTTTTGAGAAAGTAGAAGCACTGGTGGGCTTTCCTAACTGTATAGTTGGCATGGGGGTTGAGCATGGGGGAGGAGGGGTGACCAGAAAATGTTGTTTTGATCTGGACTCCTAAAATGTTGAAGATCTCGACTATTTCTACTTTATCCCCACTGAAGTGGACAAGGACATGTTCTCCATTATGCTTCCTGAAATCCATGACAATCTCTTTCATCTTATTTACATTGAGTGAGATTATTGTTGTTGTACCAGTTCATCAGACTCCCTTTCTCATTCCTGTACTCTGTCTGCATATTGTTTGAGATCCAACCTACTACTGTGGTGTCATCAGCAAATGTGAAAATCAAGTTGAAGGGGAATTTAACCACACATCATAGGTGTATGAGGAGTACAGTAAGGGGCTGAGGACACAGCATATGGGGCACTAGTGTTGAGGACGATAGTGGAGGTATTGTTGCCTATTGTTGCTGATTGTGGTCTGTGAGTCAGGAAGTTCAGGATTCAGTTACAGAGGGGAAGCTAAGGCCCAGGCCACAGAGTTTGGAGATAAATTTTGTAGGAATAACGGTGTCGAAGGCTGAGCTATAATCAATAAATAGGAATCTGATATAGGTCAGACCTATGGAAAAGACCTGAGTGATCAGAACAATTTAAGAGGTTTAAGGATTGGGAAATAAACTGTAGACAGATTGAGGGAGAAGGTGAATTCAAAGTCAAAAAAGTTAGAGAGAGAGAGAATGCGGGAGAGAAATAAAACTGGATTGAGAAGAGGGGAAAAGATAGAAGGGAAGAAATTATTTCGGGAACAACTGTTTGAAACGAGGTCCAAACTTTTAATGGCTCATTTTCAGTAGTCGAGAGGATGACAAGGAGACTTCCTATTAATTATATCATTGGAAGGGTAAGTGAACTACTCATCCTATCTATTTAGAATCAACCGTGCAAATTTAGAAACTTCATATCATCCAATGTACATCAACAGTGAGGTCAATAACAAAATGCCATTTTCACAAAACTAACAGTGGAACAAGAAAATGTGGGCAGTAATCTTTGGATGTTGGTCGTTAACCAGATATTTACCATTTGCTCTGTCTGCTCCACCATTTGTTAATAAATAGCAATGAGCCTCCACAGCCTGACTGTTATTTTGATAGCAAAATCTGACCCTTTAGCTACATTCTAATACTACTTAGATTTTGTTCCTACAACATACTTCAGTACAAATTTTGAGAAAAGCCTTGCAATTCCTGCAAGTCAGATTGTTCATTTAGAAAAATTCTGGACTCACATACTCCAAAAAACTGGTGGAAACTATCATTTGTAACCTGTAGCAATAAGACAAGATGAGATTTCTACCCCTTTTTGCCTGTGCTAGATACTAGCCTTGATCTCAAAGGTGAAACCCAGCATGCAAACTCACACCTAAATATTGTTAAAGTTGCTAAAAGTTCATTTTAAAACAAAAGCCCAGACTGTGCCATCAAAATAGCAAAGTTAAGTCTTCTCAGCACAAATGATAACAAGAATAACTGTTCTGACCATCCCTCTCTCTGTAACTGAAAATGAACAATTAATAAGCACTGAATCTCATTCTTTCGGGTAGCTATTGTTGTTGGAAATATTTAAAATGTCAAATCAAAAATTAATTTCTGACCTTTGCTTTTTCTTCTCCCTCTCTCAATCCAGCTTCCTGTCCAACTTGACATCAAATTCACCCACTCAAGTTTAAACTTTCTCATTTAACATTATTCCAAAGAGTTCTAGCATCAAAAGACTTGGAGGATTTGATGTGAAGCTCCAAAATAAACATTAAATTTAAACGGACATTTTAATGGTTGAAGGAGGAAGTATGGCTGCATACGTTTCAAAACTAAGCTGTCGTCAACCAACAGTTGAGACTGTATCCCAGAACTAACCCAATTCATGCAGATGTCGATTGGCTGGTAGTTAGAAATGCTAAAAGTCAGATGAGAAAAATAACTTTCACAATTGAGCAAGAATGATTGTTGCCAAAATCTTTGACCAATGAACAACTTTGGTCAAAAAATAGAATTTTACAGAATAATCCTTTTAAACATAATTTTCAAGCAGCAAATCCTTTACTTCTCAATACTTAGACTATTTTGTCCATTTTAATTATTTTTTTTGTGTAGACTGAGTGTTGAGAAGTTATTTGACTGGAAATTGTCATACGAGTCCAATTCTCATATATACTATCAAAAATACTAAAAGATGAAAAATAGCTCCCCTTCCTTCAATAATAAAATTGACAGCTCAGAAATAATACACGTAGGCATTTTATATGGAAACAAGTTACACTGAAAATTCATCTGTAAAAGGCATCTCTCAAAATGGATTATTTTATTTCAATATTATTTCAAGAGAAATACAAAAAAAAAGCAGCTTCGAGCAATGGTGGGATTAAAAATTACTGAAAGGAAAAGAACCAAAGGTGAAGGATGAGGAGACGAGGGCTCATACTTATAGAAGGTTGGGGGGGGGGGGGGGGAGTGGATTATCCAAGGCAACACACAATTACCATAAATATGCCATTCATTTTTTTGGGTGGGTTATGGAAACATTATTACATCAACATTTCACAGGAGTAGTTGCAACCCACTTAGAGAAAAGGCAACACCTGAATATATTCCAGAAAGTTTCTCGAGGAAAATTACTACATTTTTCATATTACAATCCAACAGCTTGCTAGTTAAAACGACTTAGAGGGAAATTACTTTATAAAATAAATGTGAAATGATGTTTGTTATGATCACGTTTAAAAACATGTTTATTTCAACCTACATTCACCAAATGACTAGTTGAGTAATTTCCAGTCCCAGCTTTTAAAGAACAGACTGTTAGTGATAGAGGTCTGCAGACAATCGTATTGATTGGTATTGAATCCCCAATCCCAGTGGGAAAAATTACTTTAATCCTGAAATACAAACAAGATGACAAATAGGTTACAACATTGTCAGCTTACAACATGACAGTTGCCATGGATGATAATTAGCACAAGGTTGTTGAGGGCAATCGTAGTAACATGGTTCCTACTGGGGTTGTGATAAATTAACACAGATTCAAAATCAAGTTGATGAGTCTATATGGCCTATTGTTAGACTAGGGAGTGCCTTTACGAAGCTCTTCTTGTGCCCTTTCAATGTATAATTACACTAATTTAAAATTAATAACAAACATGTTTTTATAATGTCCATTTCGCAATGATCAAGACCAATGATGAGAAAATATAAGCCAAGCATATGATTCAAAATTATGCTTTATAATATTTACATGCAATGATTTTTTTAAAATGGGAATTGAGCCCTGGGTGATTGCTCTTTCACACATCATCATTATCATCAGCAGTTGAGAAGTAATTCATGACATTTTAATGATTTTCACTGGGTGAAAAACATATCTTCAACAATGAGAGCTTGCAATTTCAACTGAATACCACACATATCTACAGAAAAATATTACATTTCTGTATTTCAGTCATTGATACGGAAACAAGAAATCTATGTTTATAGATTTTAGTAACACATGTTGCCACTGAAGCAGTGTTTCTTTAATACATAGTTGTATTGAAAATTTTTCCCATTTTACAAACAATGCAGCAAACCATCAAGGATTGGTATAGTGCAGTAAAATCATGTTTCTATATATACACACAGAGATGAGAGAGCATCAACACAGTAGGTTCAGACTAGCCATTACAAGTGGCATCTCCAAAGATACAAACAATGAAAGGATGTTTCAGAGATGTGGGAAAAACAGGATAACAAGGTAAAGCCATAAACACATGGCACACCCTCATTTGCAGGATACTAGAGATACAGCCAGCCTTCACAGGAGTCCAACTTCTCACAGGATGCAAAGCAAAATAGTCGCTCAGGCTCCACAGACAACAGGATATACATTTCCACCAGGGAAATCTTAGCACCAAGAAAAAGAGCCATTGGGACAGCTCCAGGGACAAAGCTTTCACCACTGGGCAGTAGCATGGTGTGGACTGTTGGCTAGGTTCAAGTGGAAATCTGGTCTTGCATTTGATCTTGGCCAATGAGGTTATACTGAGGCTTCACCTGAAGCAATTTTTCAAAAGCCATTTGGGCCCTTTATCTAAGATGAAGCTCAGGTCAAGCACAGGAGGGGGTGGGATGCCTCATTGTGTCAGCTTGGATTTTGTTTGATTGAGCCCAAAGTGAGAGGAATGGTTTGTCTTGTCAGCTTACATTTGTTTTGCATGGGATTTTTGATTGGGAATAAAATATCAAAATATACACAAGAGGAACTGTCTTATCAAGGATAAAGTTAAAGCTTGCGTTATCGTTCAGGTCAGAAACTTTAAAATATTTTATGAAGCTCGTCTAATCATAAGTTTTGCATTTTGAATTTGGCTCAGATACTCATGAGATGTTTCACATCAAGTGTGATTCAAAACACCTGCTAAAGAGCTTTTATCAAAGTTTATTTAAGAATATAGTTAACATATATAGTAAGAAAATTAGCAAGAATATTTATCAACTATAAACAAGAAACAAAATCATTATAATGTATAACGCTTAATCAACACAGACAAACTGTCCCAATCAAACCAACCTCCATAGACAAAAGACCCTTTTCACAGGTTTAACAGCACAGATGAATGTTCACATGATACTGGGATCGAGGCTGTCACTTCAATTCTGCAGTCCAATGTTCCTGAGACCCAGAACAGATTGAAGATAGCTTTTCAAAACACCACAGCACAGATTCTTTACTGCATGACAACAAGCCTTTCAGCTTACCAGTAAAATTCTCAGAGCGAAACAGAGAGAGAAAGAGATTTCTTTTCCCTTTTGCTTCTAAGATTGCTTCTAACACTGCAAGCCAAAGAAACTGGAAACCTTTGGTTACCTGATGTACCCACAGTTTTTTTTTTCCCTCTTCCAGCAATGACATCACCAAGGCTGTGATTAAAAAAAACCTTAAAGATTCACTTGGAAAAACTGACAACACAGCTATCTGCAAGGTGACACATCAAAACATGACCCCTTTCAGTCTGAGATGCCCCCATTTCCCTCCCTCCCCCCTCTGGAAGTTTCCACATAACCCTGCATATTTGCCAAGGCCAATTCATCTACCTTACACAGCCTTGGGTAGCATCCAAAGGAGACCCACACAGTCACAAGGGGAGAACATGGAAACTCCACGTTGTTAGTCATGCAAGGCCAGAATTGAACTCCAGTCCCTGGCGGCACTGTGTGGCAATGCTAATCACTGTGTGGCAGTGCTAACGACTGTGCCACCATGCCCTCCCAATCTGCACCTTTATAGGAGTCCTTCAGAGATTCTTTGATCCCAAAAGAACAACAAACCAAAAAACTATGCAACACCAAAATTCTAATGGGCTTTTCTCACCAGTTGATTTGATTTGATTTATTATTGTCACACGTATTAGCATACAGTGAAAAGTATTGTTTCTTGTGTGCCAAACAACAAAGCACACTGTTCATAGAGAAGGAAATCAGAGTGCAGAATGTCGTGTTACAATCATAGCTAGGATGTGGAGAAAGATCAATTTAATGCAAGGTCGGTCCATTCAAAAGTCCAATTCAGCAGGGACAAAGCTTGACAACAATAATTCTTTCTTCTGCTTCATCAAGCTTCTTATCAGTACTCTGCAATTCAGCAACATGAACACTGAATTTCTGTGACGAAAAGTCGATTGTCATCTTTGACAATGTTGAAATGCAAGCCCATTCCCTGACAAATTGTCATATTGAAGGCTCAGCTCCCCTTGACTATTCCTTTCTTTCAAGATTTTCATGACTTTATTCAGCATTTTGTCTCAAAAGTTCACCAAAATCTTCCAGGTATTCATTTCATAAATAGGTACTTACAAACTGTGCATTAGGATAAGGGGAAGGATTGAAAGAGTAGTTCTGCAACATCCAAAAGGCCACCGTCACTGACTTTAATCTACACCGTTAATAGGATTTACCACACAACCTACCATGTATTTTGTGGCAGTGGGAGGTGGCCACCAATGGCCCAATGGCAGAGTCTTCTGGTTCTGCTATGGTTAAGGAGTTTCCTGCTAAATGCATCCCTTGCCTCTTCGAAACTTGGACAGGAGTATGCCATTTGCAGGACCAAAAATCCTGCTAGCTTGAACCGCTGAAAGGCTCCAGCCAATATCTGCAAATGTGGTCTTATTGAAGAATATTTAGGAAACACATATTTTGCAAGGCAGTACCTAGGAGCTTGAGGTATTATTATGCCTTAGCAATTTGCTCTCAAGACTGCATTGAAGTACATGCCGTTTTGGAGCCAGGCAAAGATGCACCAGCTTTTCATGGTAATTAATGCCTATATCCCAGAAAAATACAAATCTCCAGCAATAAGAAGTTAGGTGAAATTTACCATGTCTCACCATGGACAAATCTGGTGTTGGTAATTCCCCTTAATCAAGTTCTTGGATACAGTGCATGTGTCCTAGTTTCATGAAGTTTAAATAGAAATAGCAAATGAATAAGTCAGAGGATTTGGCACACACTAAGGCAGTGAACATTTGGATATAGTTATGGCCATATAATTGACGCTTTGCATGTTCTTGCAGAATTTTCAATTACAGTGCAGTATTTTGCAACGTCTTCCTTGAAAAAGTATTCACTTAAAAACCCACTTGAGGAACAAAACCGCAGAACTCAAATTTAAAAACATCTGCATTGAATTAATTAGGCAAGCATCTTGAAATGACTATAAGACATAGGAACAGAGTAGGTCATTCAGTTCATTGAATCTGCTCCACCTTTCAATTGGATAATGAATGATCTTGTATCCTAACTCTCAACTCCACTTTCCCGTCATATCCCCATAACCCTTGGTTCCCTTACTAAATTTAAAAAAATGTCTAAATCTTAGCCAGCCTCTGAAGTATTCAGATTCACTCCCCTCAGAGAAGACATTCCTCCTCATCTCAGAATTAAGTGGGCGACTCCTTACTCTGAGATTAATCTTGATCCTCGACTTTCCCCTAAGGGGAAACAACCTCTTAACATCTAACCTGTAAAGACCCCTGAGAGTCATAAGGTGTTTCAATAAAGTCATCTCTCATTCTTCTAAATGCAATGAGTATAGGCCCAACCGACAATCTCTTCTCATGACAAAATCCCTCCATACCCAGATCAACCTCATAAACCTTCTCTGGACTGCTTCCAATGCCAGTATATCATTCCTTAGACAAAGCGACTAAAACAGTTTACAGTATTCTAGGTCCTGTTCAACTACTGCCTTGTGCAGTTTTAGCAGATTTCCCTATTTTAGTACTCTATTCCCTTGAAATAAGGTCGACATACTATTGCCTTCCCAATTACTTGCTGAGTTTCATGCTAGCTTTTTGTGATTTACGTACAAGGACCCACCCAGTCTCTCTCTGCTGCAGCATTTTTGCAGTCATTCTCCATTTAAACAGTATTCAGCTTCTGATTTCTTCCTACCAAAGGGCATAACTTCACTTTTTCCTGCATTATATTGCATCTGCCAAATTTTGTCTACTCATTTAGCCTGTCTATAACCCTCTTATAGACTTGTGTCATTTTCACCACTTGCCTTCCCACCTATGTGGCAATAGTACATTCACTTCTCTTGTCTAAATCATTAACATACATTAAATAATGTGACCTAGCACTGGTCCCTCTGGCACTGCACTAGCTACAGGTTTGCTTACTGAAAATTCAACTCTTATCCCAACTCTCTTCTATTCCTTTGCCAATTCTCAATCCATGCTAATACACTACTCCCAACACCATGGTTCTTATTAAATAGTCTTTTGTGCAGATCTTACCAAACACTTTTTGAAAATCCAAGTTATCTATCTGTTACCACCTCAAGGAATTCTAATAGGTTCATGAGGCATGATTTCCTCTTCATGAGACCATACTGACTTTTTCTAATCATATTATATATTTCTAAATACTCTGATATTACATCCTTTGAAATGGTCTCTTATGACAGGGTCCTCCACATGGTGGAAATGGGAACATCGAGATGGCGGCACAGGCTCATTGGGCCGAATGGCTTGTTTCCTGTGCTGTGTCATTCTTTGTTCTTTGACAGATGTTAAGCTAACTGGCCTATAGTTAGGTGTTTTTCATCTCACTCCTTTTTGAATAAAGGTGTTGCATTGGCAGTTTTCCAATCCTCTGGTACTTCTCCAGAATTAAGGATTTTTGAAAAATTACTACCAGTGCATCCATTATCTCTGTAGCTACCTCCTTTAATATCCAAGGATGCAACCTATCAAGCCTCATAGTTCCCCCAGTGTTTTACTCTAACAATAATTATTGCATTTCTTTTCTCACCCACCTTTCCCCTTGATATAGAGTAAAATACTTACAGTGCAGGAGGAGGCCATTTAACCAATCAAGTCCACAACCGCATCTCACCCAGCCTACCACTATCTCTGTAACCCCACATATTATTCAGCTAATCCCCCTAATCTACACATCTTTGGACACTAAGGGACAAATTAATTTGGACATTGCACCTAAGTGCACATCTTTGAACACGAAGGAAGAATTTAGCATAGCCATTCCAACTAATCTGCACACTCTTCGACTGTGGGAGGAAACTGGAGCACCCAGGGAAACCCACACAGAGACAGGGAGATTATGCAAACTCCACACAGTCACCAAGGTTGGAATTGAGCCCAGGCCCCTGGTGCTGTGAGCAGTTAAACACTATGCCACTCGTTATTTAACATTTTTGGAATCTGTTAGTATCTTCTACTGTGAAGGCTGATGCGAATTATTTATTTAACTTCTCTGCCATTTCCTGGTTTTCCATTATTATTTCTTCAGTCTCATTCTCTATGGTCATTTTGCTCCTCTCTTCCTTTTTATTTAAAGATGTCTACTGTCTGTTTTTATATTATTAGCTACTTTACCTTTTCCCTCTTCATTATATTTTTGGTCATCACTTGCTTGTTGGTTTTTAAGACTTACAAAATCCTCTGTCTTACACCAATCTTTGGTTTAATACTATCCTTAACTTTCTTGGTTAACCATGAATGATTCTTTCCCAAATCCTCCTTCTTCAGTGGGATGTGTCCTTTATTGTGAATCATGAACTAATTTCATAAATGTTTACCACTGCTATCAACTGTCTTTTCTACTAAACCTCTTTCCCAGTTGACTCCGGCCAACTCCACCCTCATTCATTTATAACTGCCCTTTGTGAAGTTTAACACAATTGTTTCGGAATCAAATCAATAAATTAAACATTTTAAAATATTGTTTTAAGATTTCTGCTTCTGACGTACCCTTTTTTATTTACAAAACATGCAATGAAAACGTTCTAAGACTTACTCGTCATTCATAACAAAATACAGTTTTCTTGTGATGTATTTCCATCACTGGATGTTTGCAAGTTACCTTCCACTCATTATGACTGCAAAGAAAAGAAAAAAAAACATTGTCAATTTGCTATACTGATACCTTAATTTGATTATTGAAAATTATAATTAAGTAATTCATTTTTTTTCTCCATCATATACTAATGACACACTTATAGTAAGTACATTGCAATTATGTACCTTGCACAATCTTTAATTTTTAAATGGTAAGCATACATGTGTTAAATTACTCTGAATTGAGTGGTTATGGAGAAATCACACCCTCCGCACAACTCAGAAGAATTTATGCCATGCTCAGCCAAGAGACAACATATCGGGCAGAATTTTACCAGCATGTCCACCTGAGGTCGTACAATCCCACCCAAGGCCAACAGAGAATGCTGTTCTCCGATGCTCGCCCATCCTCAGAATCAGGTTGGGCTTGCCAGTAAAGTTCTGGCCATAGACTGAAAATGTTCTCAATTGTCTTCACCATGAGATGGAGTGCACTGTGTGAAGTATGTCTATCAATCAAATAACAAAATTCAATAATCTACAAATGTTAGAAATCTAAAACAAAATTAGAACATGTGGAAAAACACTTGTTTTTTTGTGAGACCAGATGAGTTATGTTTCAAGCGCAGCTCATTCATTCATTAAGAAAGTTCTGAAGGTGCGCCAGTAACTGAACTGCCAACAGCCTCTATTCTCTCCCTCAATTCGCTCCATGGATAACAGCCGATATCCTGAGTGAAATTTCCCAATAATACAACCAAATCACCGAAGCATGGTTTCTTGCTGATTTGATTTGACTTATTGTCAACTGTTAAGAGGTACTGTCAATTATGACTGATCTATGAACCCATTTCAACCAAATACAGTGTACGTTATTCTCATTTCAAAGGATGGTTCAATTAATTGATGTTTGAGAGGAAATATCAGTGGGAACGATGTTGTTAACAGCCATACTTTTAATCAGAAGCATTCAAGTTTTAAAGGGAGAATTTTGCCATTCTGTCTTTTTCTTCTTTGGTAGCACTAAGACCAATAGCACAGCTCAATAAAAAGGATAGAACAATCTACATGTTTCTTTAAAGACTAAATTCCAGTCCTAAACTTGAACACACTTCTATTTTCCACAACTGCCTTAAGAAATGTTCTGCATCATGCCTGCTGTACTGAAATAATTCAATAACATAGTTGTTTAAAAATCATCAGACTTTAATTTCAAAGTGCTGAACTTCTTAATGGTTGCAAAAGATTCATACTGACTGACAGTGTAGGCACATCACAGCCTATTATAACCATACTATTGTAAAAATCACAGTCGAGTTATCAGGTCCCTCATTTTCTACTCTTTCTCAGTACTAATTAATGTTTTCCTTCAACTGTGTACCTCCATCGGATTCTTTTACATCTCCTCTCCGAATCCATTTGTAAATATTGATAGATAAGATTTGTGATCTCATCACCCGCTCTCTAATAATTGGAAACAACCACATACTAGATGACAATCTTCATGGTCATAGTATTTGCATCAGCTTCATGTGAACATACTTTGAACATCCCATTAATATTAAAGAATGCTGGAGAAAAATTAAGTACCATCACTATTATGAGTAAAGTAGTATTAGACAAACTAATGGGGCTAAGGGCAGATAAATCCCCTGGCCTTGATGGTATGTATCTGAGGATCCTAAAACAATTAGCTAAAAAATAGACTGTAATTTTCATAAATCTAAGGATTTTGGAGAGGTATAAAAGATTTGGAAACCATCATTATTACATCCCTATCAAAAAAGGAAAGAGGCAAAAAGTAGATAATAAAATGCCAATTAGACTAATATCTATTACTGAAAAAATATTGGAATCAGTTATTAAGGAATCATAAAAGCATGTTTGGAAAATCATAATCTAATCAAGCAGGGTCAACATGGCTTCATGGAAGGAAAACTGTGTCCGACTAAAGTAGTGTTTTTGAGGCAGTCCCAACCAGAATAGAAGAAAAAACCAGTAGATATAGTATTCGACTCCGAGAAGGTATTTGACAAGTACATCAAGAAAAGTTAAATCGGGTAGCATGTTGGTATGAATAGAGAATTGCAGGAAATGGGCAGAAAACAGTGAGTAAAGATGAGGTGATCTTTTTCAGATTGATGACTGTAACCACTAGGGTTCAACCGGATCAGTGCTGGACGACAACTGTTGAGAATATATCACCAAACTAAGTCGGAAGCAAATGAACGTAACCAAATTTGCAAACACAACAAAAATAGAAAAAAACAAATTGCAAGAAGAGACAAATAGTCGTTAAAGATGTTGATTGATGAAGTAAGGAAAAACATAGACAAATGGAATATAATGTAAGAAAATGTGAAGTTATTCATTTTGGAAGGGAGAACAAAAGAATAGCGTATTACTTAAATGGAGAAATTCTGCAAAAAGCTGCAACATAAAGGAACTTGGGCAATTTGTGCACGAAACACAAAGCTAGCACACAAGTGCAGCAGGTAATCAGGAAAGCTAAAATAGAAACATAGAAAATAGGAGTAGGCCATTCGGCCCTTTAAGCCTGCTCCATCATTCATTTTGATCATAGCTGATCATCAAATTCAATATCCTGATCCCACTTTCCTCCTCATATCTCTTGATCTCTTCAGCCAAGAGCGTTATCTAATTTCTTCTTGAAATCACACAGCATTTTGGCCCCAGCTACTTCCTGCAGTAATGAAATCCACACATTCGCCACTCTCTGGGTAAAGAAATTTCTTCTCACCTCAGCCCCAAAAGAATTACACCTTATCCTCAAACTATGGTCCCTCGTTCTGGACTCCCCCACCATTGGGAACATTCCTTTTAAATCTACCATGCTGTTAGAATTTTATAATTTCTATTCTCACTCTTCTAAACTCCATTGAATATAATCTGAACTGACTGAAGTCTTTTGACAGATTTCAATTTGTAGGAATTAGCTTGGTAAACCTTCACTGTGCTTCCTCTATAGCCAGTACATTCTTCCTTACTGCATACAATTATCCAATGTAGCCTCATCAATACCCTAGACAAGTGTAGCAAGACATCCCTTTCCCTATACACAAATCCTCTCGCTATGAAGGCCAACACAACATTTGCCTTCTTTATTGCTTGTGTACTGGCATGCTTACTTTCAGTGATTGATGCACAAGGGCACCAAGGTCTCGCTGAGTACTCACCCCTCTCAATTTATACCCAAAGAATAATGTTTTCCTATTATTACTAGCAAAGTGGATAACCTCACATTTATCCACATTACACTACAATTACCATGCATATACCTACTCACTGAGCTTTTCCAAATCACACAAGCATGATGGAATGTTGGCCTTATTTCAAGGGGGCCAGAGCATAAAAGTAGGTGCATCTTGCTGCAGCTGTACAAAAGTAGTGAGACCACATCTGGAATACTGTGAGCATTTTTGGTTCCCTTATTTAAGGAAAGATCTTACTTTATTTGAGACATTTCAAAGAAGGTTCACTAGGATGATCCTCGGTATAGAGGACTTGTCTTATGAGGAAGAGTTAAACAGGTTGGGGCTCTACACGTTGGAATTTAGAAAAATGAAAGGTGAACCATATAGGATTCTTAAGAGGTTTGACAGGGATGTTTCCTCACAAGAAAGTCTTGGACCATAGGGTATAGTGTCAGAATAAAAGGGCACCAATTTAATACTGAGGGAGAGAGTTAAGAGTCTTTAGAACTCCTTGTCACAAAGGGAGAGTTCTTGTATACATTTAAGGCTGAGATAGATAGCATTTTAATCAGTAAGGGAATATGGGGAAAGGATAGGAAAATGGATGTGAGGGATATCAGATCAGCCATGCTCCTACTGAATGATGGAGGAGGCTCAAGGGACCAAATGGCCTACTCCTCTTCCGATTTCTTATGGTCTTATGAGACTCTCTCTTCATTCAGCTTATGCTAAGTCTACATCAGTTCAATTAAATATACTGATAAAGTTCTGAGGCTTTTTTAAATCCAGGAAATGTTATTATCCAGATTCATGATCACATCAAAATATACACACATTCAAAACAGGACGACTGCAACAAGGGTATTTAGCCATAAACTCTCAATCTATATTACAAATAGAAATATGTGAATTCCTTGGAACCTGAACATAATCTTATGACAAATATAGAATATGCAACAAAGAACAAATCAACCAGCCCAATTAATCCATGCGCCGCTATTCAAGCCTCTTCACATCTACCTTCATTTCATCTTGATCAGCATAACGTTTGATTCCCACCGCTCTTATATGCTTATCCATTTTCCCTTTCAACACATCCTTACTATTCATTTCAATGGCTTCCTACAGTACCAAACTTCACATTTTTCCCAATATCTGGATAAGTTTGTTCCTACCCTTGTTCCTTCCCCATATGACAACTTGGTGATTGTCTTGCAATGAAGCCCTTAAATTTTGCTTTCCTCCAATTCAGAGAAGAGTTGTCCAGAGAGGAGATCTTTCTTTCTTAATTTTAATTTTTTGAAAATAGGTCAGGTTCCCAAAAGCCGGGGTTAGTGGTTGGCGGGTTCATTCAGAATCTGTCCAGCCAACTCGTCATCATGGAAGAAAGCTTCCTGAATATTTGTTTTAAACAAAATGTCAAAACAAATGGAGAGAAAAGCTGGCAGTAGAACCAATGATTAGAATACTGCTCTTCCTGCCTGAGTTGACAGTCCAAAAAATCATAAAATTCTACCCCCAGAATCTGCCTGACAGCATACATTGCACAGTATTATTATGAAAATTAATCCCTGAAAAGCAGGTTTCAACTGGAAGAGGGTAAGTAATATTAACCAGCCAACAATTTTACAATCTATTCCATACAGCTGACACATTGTCTGGTCAGTGCTGGTTGTGGGAGATGACGGTGCTGTGCTCCATTTACTACACTACACCACACCATGTGACTACACTTCAAAGGTATTTCACTACCTGCAAATGGAACTCCCTGAGGTCATGAAAAGTAATAAAAGTTATTTTTTTCCATTGCTCTTTTTGCCCACAGTAAAATAGCACCCTATTGTGCCCTGAGAAAAAAATAATGCTTTTCAGTTGCAAGTACACAAGTATATTTTCTATGAGGAAAATAATGTGAGCCAACGGTGTAAACCCAAAGGACAAAGTGCAAGAAAATCTCAGCAGGTCTGCAAGATCTATGGAGAAGGAAAAAGAGTTAACTTTTGGAACAACATAAACATAAAACTTGTTTATTCACATCACTTTGTGCATTTAATCTAGATTATGCCACTAAATTTAACATTATATTTGAGCTCAGTATTATTTAAATAACATGGTTATGTTCACTGAATAAACTCCAACTGAAATTCAAGATCCAAATTATCAGCTACACTATTATTGAATAGTACTACCATAGAGAAAACTGTTGACTGAACTATAGCTGATCATGTTTGTAAGCTAAATTGCTGAGAACAAGCATCCTACATTTGTCGTAGAAATTGCACATTTTACAATATTAAAGGATGTCAATTTCTACAGTCTAATTAAAGGATGCTGCTGGCATGAAACAAGTTTTTATTTTGGAAGTTCTCCCAAGATGAGTCACCTTGTAGAAATTAACTGGCACAATGCATTTGTTTCCTCTTTGTTACACATAATCATTAAAATGAAAAATAATTTAAAAGACAAAGCCCACTCGCAATTCAAAAGATGTAGTTCAAAGCTTGAATATTTAATTTTCCTATCTAACCTTTGCTTAGTGTGTCTTTTGTTAAGTTATTAATATGGAAACATAATGTGGAGACTTTTTTTTAGTGCATCTTCATGTACACTTTTTCTTTTGGGGAATAGTGAGGGAAGTGGTTGAAGGATTCCCAAGCAGATTATCAGCCACATTATGAATGCTCCATCTGTGGCCAGCAAGTCCTGGTGTTAGACTTGAGTTTGGGGTTTCTGGTCCAGAGGTCGGGATGCTACCATTGTGCCCTAAGACCTCATCTGTGAAGACAATAGTGGATCTTTCCAGCATTTAGGAACACGAATTACAGCATTTAGGATTACGAAATACAGTTGAAATATCAATAAATCCCTTTACAACAGATCTCCTTTCCAAAATACAATGAGACTCAATATCCATTAAAATGATTACACATGGTTTTGCAGTACAATAGAAAATTGCAAAATACAGTGTTAAACACTCTTTAAGACACATTCACCTTTTACCTGTTATTTATATTTGAAGAGTTGAACACTAATTAACTCTATCAACTAGTTCATTCTCATTGCTGGAAATTCTGTTTTGAGAATGTACATAATGCTCCCCTACATGGTTGAAGGCTAAGGCATCAACTATTATACGATATAAGCAAAGCAAAAGACTCCTTTACTGATTCTTAGCAAAGGCATATTCTTTAAAAAGCATTTTATATTTCCTTAATAGTCTGATGAAAATAAATTAAAATCAATTTCAGAAGACGTCCCTGGATTGCTGAAGAAATTCTGAGCAACTTGCAGGGTTCAAACTATCAACTTTAATGTACTCCATTTATAAATTCAAATATCTTTAAAATTGGTGATCTCTATCTAATACCTGAAGCCATGTTAATAAACATCACCTTTTGACCAAACAACCCCATAGCTGCCACTGTAGAAATAAGAATCTTCATAAGATACTTAGTTTAATCTCTAAATAATAAAATATTATTCGTAATTTACAATGATTTTTCGTTAAATTAACATGATTATTAAATTTCCACCGACAGTAGCATTAAATATTAATATAATTTGCATTTGAAAAAAATCAATACCAATTGCCTTGCCTCAAAATTAAGTTTTTCAATGTTTTAAAAATGATCCAGTATCTGATACTGCATTCTATTAAGTACCCAGCAGTTGACAACAATTTTGAAATTAACATATTAAACAATTTCAAATAGCGAGGTTCAAATACTTACTGCGTATCTCACCAAATATGAAACTTGAACATCATGAACAGAATTCAAAACCACCATATCTTTCAGATCAAAAATACCCTTCAGATTCTTAGCCCTCTTATTAATCACACTGAAGTCACAAGTATGTTCTCTCAGACAACCTCACTCAATATGTGGTAAATAAAGCTTAAGTCACACTGCAAATCAGACCAATAAGAATTAACATAAAAGAAAAGGCTGTTGTGTGGTCGCCTCTATTAATAATCCCTACAAGCAACAGCAACAAAATGTTAAAAAATATCTGTTTGAGATAAAGGGATAAAAAATGATTATTGGTCATTTTAATCATATAACAACTTGTAGTTTCTTTAATATAATGCTCTAAAGAACTTTACTAGAGCATTATAAAGGAAAATTTGATCCTAATTTACAACACAAAATAGCTCAAAAATACATGAATCATATCACAGAACCAAAACACTAAGCAGCAGAATAAACCAAGTATTCCTAAATGCTGGGAAGATCCACTATTGTCTTCACAGATGAGGTCTTATGGCACAATGGTAGCATCCCTACCTCTGGGCCGGAAACCCCAAACTCAAGTCTAACGCCAGGATTTGCTGGCCACAGATGGAGCATTCATAATGTGGTTCAACAGGTTGATAATCTGCTTGGGAATCCTCCAACTACTTCCCTCACTATTCCCCAAAAGGAAAAAGTGTACATGAAGATACACTAAAAAAAAGTCTCCACATTATGCTTCCATATTAATAACTTAACAAAAGACACATTAAGAAATAGGTTAGATAGGAAAATTAAATAGCATGCCAACCTAATCTATTCTTGCACATTACCTTGTACATCTTGAGAACTGTATGCCACAATCCTGCTAGGGACCATTAAAATTTAAAGTTAAGTCTGAAAACCTAGTTTTAACCGACGGAACTATACCATGAGGTTTCACATTTTTTAAAAAATTGTAAAAGACTTAAAACAAACACTAATTTAACATGATGAAAGCAAAACACTGCAGATGCTGAAAATCCAAACTGAAAACAGACAGTGCTCTGTGATGAAACTGTGCCTTTAACAAATGTGTTGATATCATGTTTCTTGTAAGGGATATACATTAAATTTAGTTGTTTGATCCAGTAACAATTTGTCTGCCAAACCAGGCAGCTCACATGCTGAGACTGTAGGCTAACAATTGGCTTTAGCGAGGGACGAGTTTGTGCTCATGCATATTTGTTTTCTCTTCTGGGGTCCCAGAATAGGGTTGTGGTCAGATTGATTGGCAGATAGTCACATACTTAAGGGAAGAAGTAAGCTTGCAGGGAAAATGAGACAGTTACTGCCAGGTTCTGAAACAAGCAAGAAGCAAGTCTCTGTCTGTGTCTCTCTCTCTCTCTGTCTCTGGAGGCTGTTGTTCAGGGCCTGCTAAAGCACATAGCAACACAGGAATTAGGAGCGAGAGTAAGCAATTCAGGACTTTGAGCCTGCCTGCCACTCATTATGATCATGGCTGAACATAGAACATTACAGTGCAGAACAGGCCCTTCGGCCCTCGATGTTGCGCCGACCAATTAGGAACAAGCAGTGACCCTCTAATCTAAACCATTCCCTTTTCATCCATAAACTTATCTACTAACCTCTTAAACGACACCAAACTTGGCGCATCTACAACTGACGCAGGCAAGGCATTCCATACCATTACCACCCTCTGGGTAAAGAACCTACCTCTGACATCTGTCCTAAGACCACCACCCCTTAATTTAAAGCTATGTCCCCTCGTGCTAGCTTTCTCCATCCTAGGAAAAAGGCTATCACTGTCCACTCTATCTAAACCTCTAATCATCTTATATGTTTCAATAAGGTCTCCTCTTAGCCGCCTTCTTTCTAACGAAAACAACCTCAAATCCTCAGCCTCTCTTTATAAGACCTGCCTTCCATACCAGGCAACATCCTGGTAAACCTCCTCTGTACCCTCTCCAATGCCTCTACATCTTTCTTATAATGCGGGGACCAGAACTGTACACAATACTCCAAGTGCGGCCGCACTAGAGTTTTGTACAGTTGCAACATGACGTTGCGGCTCCGAAATTCAATCCCCTACCAATAAAAGCTAAGACTCCGTATGCCTTCTTAACAACCTTATCGACTTGACTGCTTACTTTCAGGGATCTATGCACAAATACACCAAGATCCCTATGTTCATCAACACTATTAAGAATCCTACCATTAGCCCTATACTCTACACATTTATTATTCCTGCCATAGTGCATTACCTCACACTTTTCCACATGAAACTCCATTTGCCACCTCTCGGCCCAGCTCTGCAACTTGTCCAAGTCTCTCTGCAAACTATAACACCCCTCTTCACTATCTAACACTCCACCGACTTTAGTGTCATCTGCAAATTTACTAATCCATCCTTCAATACCCTCATCCAGATCATTTATAAAAATTACAAACAGCAGGGCCCCAAAACAGACCCCTGAGGTACACCACTTGTCACCGAACTCCACAATGAATATCTCCCATCCACCACCACCCTCTGTCTTCTATCTGCTAGCCAATTCCTAATCCAATTAGCTAAATCACCCTCAATCCCATACATCTGCATTTTCTGCAGAAGCCTTCCATGGGCACCTTATCGAACGCCTTACTAAAGTCCATATATACCACATCAACTGCCTTACCCCCATCCACCTCTTTGGTCACTTTTTCAAAAAACTCAATAAGGTTAGTAAGGCACGACCTACCCTTCACAAAATCATGCTGACTATCTCCAATCAATTCATTTCTCTCTAAATAACTATAAATCCTATCCCTAATAATTCTCTCCAATACTTTGCCCACAACAGAAGTAAGACTCACCGGCCTATAATTTCCCGGAAAGTCTCTCTTCCCCTTCTTGAACAAGGGGAATTCAAACAAGCTTGCAGTTTATTACACTTAAATGGCTATTATCATATTGATTTGGAGGCCCAAGGGGAAGGGGCTGATCTCCATCTCATCCCAACTTCATTTCCCTGTCTTTTCCCCAGAGCCCTTTATGCCACTTTGGATTAAATATGCATTTTTTTTTTTTAATCCACTGATTGATTCTGCATTCAGTGCACTCTGGAACAGTGAGTTCCATAGATTCACAACCAACTGTGAGAAGTAGCTTCTCTTTATCTCTGTTTTGAACCTCCCCCTTCTTATTTTACAACTATGACCTCTTGTCCTCGACTATTTTAGAAGGGGGAACATTTGGTTAACATTTACTTTATCAATCCCATTGAGTATTTTTTACATTTCAATCAAATCTCCCCTTATTCTTCAATATTTCAGCAAGTATAAGCCCAAGCTATGCTCCTCATACGACAGCCCTTTCAAATCTGAAATCAAGTGTGTGTGTTGCTAACTAATTTTGAAGAGGACTTTAATTCTAAAAGAGGAATATTGCTCGAGTTGGAACTAAAAGAGATACGTTAGCAGTTAAGTATTGTATCTCATCATGTTTAAGTACTTCAATATTGAAATGTTAAACTTTTTTTTAATACTTGATCTGTATTGTTAAAATAAAGTTTGTTTCAATCAAAGCTTTCTAGTGTGTCATTCGAATCACATGTGGAGTGAAACACCGTATCTTTAAGCTAATACCAAAATACAAACACTGTTGAGTTCTAAACATACTTGAGAGTTTTTGCTCAGTACCTCAACAGCTAGAAAAATGCAGCAGATCTGACAGCATTTGTGAAGACAGAAACAAACTTAATGGCCAGGACTTTCCATACTGATTTTTGGCAGGTAGAAATGGCAGCAGCTGGGGGGTAGAAAATCCTGGGGAAATCCCAAAACAACTTTCATACTGTAGGATTTACTCATCGGATTAAGCCCATCCCCTGCCAATGATATAATGGTACATTTTAATATCATTAATGGGTTTCTTGCTCTATTATTCCCCCATATCAGGATTTCCCTCTCACCTATCAACGTGATATCTGTGCCAGTAAGCAGTTTTTGTTGGGATGTTTGGAATTAGAGGGGGTTGGGCCTCCAAATCAATATGATCATAGCCATTTAAGTGTAATAAACTGCAAGTTTGTTTGAATTGCATTCACAACAAAATTTAACTAGTTTTTCAATTAGATGCTCCTTTCTCTAGCATTAACATTTTAATCTTAAATCTACAAGTCACAGTTTATAAATTATGTATTTTAGAAAAAGTATTTTTGACAAGTACAAGAAAAGGTCAATATCTTAGAGCCAATATAGGTAAAGGCCAAGGAAGTCAACTATCCATTGTCTTGACTGAAGCATGGACATAAGAAAGAAGTGAACAAAAATGCAAGTTGTAAAAATGAAGCAAAAGTTACTAATTGCCAAGTTGTTTCATATGAAAGGAAGATGAGAACACACCTTTACCAACTACTTGATATCCTAAGTATGTGTTATTCTGTTGCGTATTGGCAAAGGACTAATAGTTCAGGTATCATTGAAGCATTACATTCAGCTTAGATGAAATGTGGGAAGAGGAGTAAAGCATCCATCTTAAAATAAGTATCGCTGAAGGACTACTTAATATTCAATCCTGTGGTTTAAGAAGTAAAAGCATGAAATGGTAGAAGTACTTAGCAGTTCTAGAAACATCTGTGTGGAGCAAAATAGAGGTGTTCTCTGATAGGCCACTGACCTGAAACATGAACTTTGTCTCCACTTCCCAGATGCTGCCTGACCTGCTTGAGATAATCCAGCATTTTTTGTTTTTAGTTCAAATTTAATGTTCTACAGTATTTTGATTTCATAGAAAGAAAATTACAACTACCAATTTGAAAATGAAAGATGAACGAATCCCTCAGCACAATTCAACACTTCAAATACATTGTTCCTCTGTATTTTAGTTCTTTGTATATTTCTCAGCAAGCCATGGCAAAGAGAACTCTAACTTCTATAAACAGTCCTTTATTCTGATATACTCCATTGTTTTTTGCAGCTGCAAACAACCACAGGAAAAGAAAAATGTATTCATGTTGTTCAAAAAAAATGTGTTGATTAACAGGATGCCACTCATGCCAAAAAAGTGGTTCAAGAAGTTACTGTTTTAGATGTAAAAGCACAGAAGGAGGTCATTCAGTATTAGCTCTCTGTGCAACAGTCCCACTCTGCTGCTCTATCCCCATAGCCCTGCAAGTTTATGTGTAATGTGGCCATCCAACTTCCTTTTGAAATCATTGACTGTCTCCACTTCCACTACCCAGATGGGCAGCGAGTTGCAGGTCATTACTATGTGAGTAAATAAAGCTTTCCCTATTTTCTTCCTGAAACTCTCACCCAAAATCTGTGTGCCCACTCCAACAATCACTGTACCATCAGCTAATGGGAACTCCTTTCCCTATCTATCCTATCTAAGCCTGTAATAATCATACGCAGCACGATCAAATCTCTCTGGTTTCTTCAATCTAATACATAAAATTCTCCATTTCTGAAACTATTCTATGAAATCCTCCTGAAAACACTCATGTTTCCCAAAATGCTACCAGGAATGAACGCAATACTATAGTTTCATAAAGTTTCAATATAACTGCTTTGTTGATTTCAACATCTCTGTTTATGAAGCCCAAAAACTCAAATGCTTTGCCAACATCCATCATTATGAAGTGTTTCAAAAGGTTAGTTATGGCACAAATCAATTCTGATCTCCCAGATTACCTGGATCCTTTACAGTTCACCTATTGTCACAAGAGCACAGCAGACTCCATCTCCCTCCATGCATTCAATCCTGAAACACTTAGATAATAAAGACACCTATGTCACACTCCTAGTTACTGACTACAGCTCAGCTTTCAACACCATTGTTCCTACAAAATTCATCTCCAGACCTCACAGCCTGGAGATGGCTCCTCCCTCTGCGGCTGGATCCTGAGCTTCCTAACCCACAGACCACAGTCAGTCAAGATCGGAAACAACACCTCCTCCACAATTATCCTTAACACTGCTCGCCCACAAGGCTGTGTCCTAAGACCTTTATTATACTCCTTATACACCTATGAATGTGTGGCCAAATTTCTCTCCAACTCGATTTTCAAGTTTGATGATGACACCACCGTTGTGGGTCAGATCTCAAACAATGACGAGATGGAGTACAGGAAAGAGACAGCGAATCTGGTGAATTGCCGCGACGACAATAATCTCTCCCTCAATCCGAAACAAAATGGTGATGGGCAGTCATCGATTTCAGGAAGCATAATGAGCAATATGTCCTCTCTGTATCAATGGGTATGAAGTAGAAATGGTCGAGATCTTCAGGTTTTTAGATGTCCAGATCACTAAACAATCTGTCCTGTTCCCTCCATGTCGATGCTATAGTTAAGAAAGCCCATCAACGCATCTACTTTCTCCAGAGACTAAGGAAATTTGGCACGTCCACTAGGACACTCACTAACTTTTACAGATGTACCATCAAATTGGTAAGGTTCCTGATCTATTCAAGACTGCGAGAAACTACAAAGGGTCATGAACAAAATCCAGTACATCAGGCAAACAAGTCTCCCATCCACTGACATTGTCTACACTTCACGCTGCCTTGGAAAAGCAACTAGCATAATCAAAAACTCCATGAACTCCAGACATACCCTCTTCCACTTTCTTCCATTAGGAAAAAGATACAAAAGTCTGAGGTCACCAACCAACTCAAGAACAGCTTCTTCCCTGCTACCTTCAGACTTTTGAATGGACCTATCTCTCATTAAGTTGATCTTTCTTTCCACTTTAGCTATGATTGTAACAGTATATCCTGCACTCTCTCCGTTCCTTCTCTATGAATGGTATGCTTTGTCTGTATAGCATGCAAGAAACAATACTTTTCACTGTGTATGTAATACTTACTGTTCTCCTGAGCAGAATGTTTGGAGAGTGGCTGGTGAGATTCCTGACTTGCAATTTCTGTCTTGCACTTTAGTTGGTAGAGTGTTTATTTCGGCGCTCCGTAGCGGGAGATAGGCGCGGGGGGCTGCAGGGAAGGAAGCGCGGGAGTATAAAAGGAAGGCCAAGGTAAGACAGCGGGCAGCGTCGGGAGTGGGCAGTAGAGTGAGACGGGAATTAGAGTGACAGCAACAAGGGCTTAAGCTCACGGGGCTTGGGCGAGCGCAGGCTTGAACGCGGAGAGTACCTTGATTCCTACCTAATCAACACTTTCAACACCTTTAAAGGGGTATACAAAATGCCACGATACTTGGCCAAACGCGTCCACTGCGTACGCTGCCATATGTGGACCTTCTTGGAGGCATCACGTCTCCCAAAGGCCCACATATGCGCAAAATGTTTAGAACTGCAACGTTTAAGAGCAAAGTTGAGACAGCTGGAGCTGCGCTTGGAGGACATGTGTCTAGTGAGGGAAAATGAGGTTACAATGAATAGGGAAGGCAGACCTGCGGGGACCCCAGGATCTAGTAGTAGGGACGGGCTGGGTACAGTTACGAGGAACAAGAATAAAAATCAAAGCACAAAGGCCATCTCTAAGGAGGATTCCAAGAAAACCAAGGGAGGGGTAAAAGCTGTGATGGAGAGGGCAAGTGAGGAGGAACAGAATGCCACAGAGACCAGCGGGAAAGCAGGAAGTGAGATAGTGGTGGGGGATGGGATGGTTAAAGGGATCGATAGGAGATTCTGTGGGCAAAAGAGAGACTCCAGGATGGTAGTCTGCCTTCCTGGAGCAGGGGTCCAGGATGTATCAGAGAGGGTAGAGGGAATTTTGAAGGGAGAAGGGTCTAAGGCAGATGTAATAGTTCATGTAGGACAGAAAGATGTAGGAACAAAGCACAGGGGGGACTTACGTAGGCAGTTTAGGGAGTTGGGGGCTCAACTGAAAGGTAGGGCCTCCAGGGTGGCGTTCTCTGGCCTGCTGCCTGTGCCCAGGACCGATTGGGTAAAAACAAATGAGACACTACAACTAAATGCATGGATGAGGGATTGGTGTAGGGCAGAAGGCTTCATATTCATTGATAATTGGGAAATCTTCAGGAGGGAGGGTCATCTATTCAAGAGGGATAGGGAGCAGTTGACTGGGAGGGGAACACATATTTTAGCTGGGAGGTTAGCTGGAGTGTTTCAGAAGTGTTTAAACTAATAGGGAGGGAGGGTGGGAAGAGAGAGGGAACTGGGAGTGGGAGAGAGAGGGATGATAGGATAACACCAGAAGGTAGAAAGGAATATCTGAGAGCTGAGGGTCTTCAGTGCATGTGTTTTAATGCGAGGAGTGTGACTGGCAAAACAGATGAACTGAAGGCAATAATGTTCACGAGGAGTTTAGAAGTGGTGGCGGTGACCGAGACGTGGTTGAAGGAGGGCCAAGACTGGCAATTGAATATTCCAGGGTATAAGTGTTTTAGGCATGACAGAGTTGGTGTGAGGAGAGACGGGGGAGTGGCTTTATTAGTTAAGGACAACATCATAGCATTGCAGAGGGAGGGAGGTATGGATGATTTAGGAATTGAGTCTCTATGGGTGGAGTTGAGGAATAGGAAGGGAGTGGTTACTTTGTTGGGTGTTTTCTACAGACCGCCCAACAGCCCGCGGGCCGTGGAAGAAGGGATATGCAGGGACATTTTAGATAAGTGTAGGAAAAATAGGGTAGTAGTAGTGGGAGATTTCAATTTTCCTGGAGTAGATTGGAGAGGGCCCAGAGCTGTAGGAGTGGACGGGAAGGAATTTGTACAGTGTGTTTTGGAAGGGTCCTTGGAGCAGTATGTGGATGGCCCGACTAGAGAGGGGGCTATACTGGATTTGGTTCTGGGGAATGAGCCAGGCCAGGTGGTTGACGTCGAGGTAGGAGAGCATGTGTCAAATAGTGATCACAACTCTGTCTGCTTTAGGATATTAATGGAAAAGGACGAGACCTGCCCAAAAGGGAAGGTATTTAAATGGGGGAGGGCTAGATACAGCCAGATTAGGCAAGATCTTAAAGATACCGACTGGGATAAGCTTTTCGAGGGCAGGTCGACGAGGTACATGTGGGAGTCTTTCAAGGGAAAACTAAACTCTATGCAGGAAAGATACGTGCCGGCAAGGAGGAAGGATGGGAAAGGTAGGATTAGAGAACCTTGGCTTACCAGGGAGATTGAGGACTTGATCAAGAAAAAGAGAGAGGCTTACATTAGATCTAGGCAACTGGGGACTGAGACAGCGCTGGAAGCTTATAGAGAGTGTAGATGGGATCTTAAAAGGGGTAT